>JAPMOR010010707.1:0-135698 GCA_026543865.1 Argiope aurantia | reverse complement strand
TTTCTGTGAATACACTTAATTCAATTAAAAATCTGTTTTTCGGAGTTTCGGTTGTCTGAAATGCAGAAATTCAACTTCACCCAAGCCATTTTGGGACGGTTATCATATTTTTTTTCTTGTACTTGCTTCCTCGTATAAAAAAAAACTAAAAATTTATGAATTTTCGCTTAAACCTTGAAGTGAAGTTAATAATTAACCTCATGTCATTATTTTACAAACAAAAAAACAACTCACTTTCACCAGAGTTTTGAAGACGTTATAAGCTCCACCGATGGCAACTGCAGAATACATGAAGGGCAAAATCTTGTATGTTGGATTATCGTACGTGTAGGCGGCAAGATACACGCCACCACCAACTTGGATTCCTGCACATACCAATTCTCGGAATACATTTTTAATTTCAGGGATTCGAAATGAGTTGCTTGCTCGCTAGAAAAGCAAAAGAAACAAAGAAATGCAATCGTCCCGCGTGCTTTCTGAATATATTTTCACTTCCGTTGTCACATAGTAATGAAAAAATTTTGAAAATATTTAAATTATATTTCAACATAATAAATTCAATATCTGAAAAAAAATGTGTTTATATGATTTTAACAGATAGACTGCACATTAGGATAGAACAAAAAAATCCATTTATGATTTATAATTTGTAATAGCCCGGAAAAATTGCCTTTTGGTGTAGATACGATAAATAAAAATTAAAAGAACACATCTTGAGTTACCACAAGGCCGTTCAAGTTTCATAAAAACACACTTTTTGCAACTTTTTAAGGATTTTTGCGTGCCCCGATTATGAAAAAAAAGTCACCGACATACGAATAAAAACAAAAACTGTTTTACTATTGCACTGGCAAGATACTGAGTCATCGCCGTATCGATTATTGATGTAAGGCGAAGATTTGTCTGCTTCTGGTGACAAGGACAGACCTTGTTTCAAATCAGTAGCTTTGCCGAGTTCAGTTAGGTTAGAGTCTCCTTCCCATCTATTGTGCAACTGATTAAGGTAACTGATTTGTTAGTTTGTGTGATTTGCTGTGAGTAAAAATGGCTCAGTCTAAATTAGTGAAATTTCGGAGTGTTCTATTTTTGGGAAATTGAGCGATTTGCTTGAAGTTGAACACACTACTGACAAATCTATATTATATTAGACATAACCTCAAAATTGCTTCAGAGAAGTATCCTTCTGTAAGCGAAATATGCGACACTTTAGTTCCCATAATAGAACAAATAGGATCAGGAGCTTCTATTCCCTTTGCTTCTAGTAAAAGAATTTCACAAATGATAAGTTATGCTAAATACAGGATTTTGTTAAACTCTAGAAGAGGAAAATGTTCATATAAGTTTAATTCCAACCTCACAGAATTTAGAGAAGATAGAAGTTTATTTGATATTGCTGACTTGTATAAAAAAAGTATCAGTTATGGAATAAAAAGTTCTAAACGATCAATACTCTAACAGCAAAATTGAGCTAGGTTATATTGATATTGCTACCACAAGCGCTTTCAGGAAGAAAGCAAGAATGGGTAAAGAACTACATAGAATAGTTAAGTTTAATCAAGAACGGAAAAAAAATACTAGTGCATCAGAAACTATTACCTGCAACAATGTCAACGCTGAAGAACAACAGTCTTCTTTACAAAAAGAGGCAAGCCAACCAGATCCAACAAATAGACAAGAAGCGATAAAACTACCAAGTGCCTATGTGGTTTAATATTAAGTTAAAACTTTATACAGAAGGCATCTGAAGCTGAACCAATAGTTTAGGGGACTCTTATCAACTTTCCTTGTCGCAGTGGAAAGAGCTGTGAGACTGGTGGCCGAATCGGCTCAAAATGTTCTGTGGTTCAATCGCAAAAGGATACGTAAGAGCAAAAATTGACTCGCGTATGAATATGACAAAATTTAATTTTAAAAAACTGTTTAATGTGGCAGTGAAGTAGAAATAAACATTTTACAGTTGTAACATTTGTAATCAATAAGAATACAGAAGTAAAAAGCAAAATTGGACATAAATTTTTTATTATTATTATACTTAGATGCTCTTAAAGGCCCTCAATGCTCTTCTATCTATGTTAACAATTCTTGATTGGGACATTTTGTTCTGACCAGTATTTTCACACCAAATCGAAAGTTTATTATATCTGGTTTTCAGAATAAAACCTTTTTTACTGTGCGATCTACAATGTAGTTGTTTGGATAACCTTGGTCTGCGCAAACGCAACGATACGTGATGAATGAAAATAATAATAATTTGAAGTTGTGGAAAGGACGACAAGGAACCCCGTTTCAAAGAACTTTGAGATTTATTTCCGTTGAATCAGTTAATTACAAGATCATTTCATGAAGCCCAGTATTTAAAATCTATATCTGATGCAAAAAAATTGTTCAAAATAAAATATATATATATATATGTTGCGAGAAATGGAAATATATTGATTCTACTTGAAGGAAAGAATAATATCTTTGACCAAGAATAACCGTTAAAACATTCATTGGTTTACCGTTAAAGCATTCATTAGCTTTTCCCGATGCCTTCCTTTTTTTCAACCCCTACCTGCGATTCTTTAACCCCTTTCGATAAAATGACGAGTAGCGGCTTTTCATACCATATAGCATAATAACGAGCTACACTCGTCATGCGACTCAAGTTACTGTTGAATATGATAATAAATTCGGTTTTAAAATTATAGTAAACTGAATTAGGCAGCACTTTCATTATTTACGTTGATACAGATCACTATCATATTCTGCTTACAGTTACATTGTCTTGGTACAAGTTACAGCCAAATTGTTGTTAGTCTGTGAATCTCATTCTTAAACATCTGCCTTAAAGGAAAAACATTATATGAAATAAACGTCGTAACGAATAAGAGTAGTTCACACGATGAAGATAAAGGTAATTTCAGGGATCCAGAAACATTCGAAGAAATAAGCATACACTTATCTGATACTAATACTGAAACTACTGATGGTGTAATATTGAACGACTAATAAGTGATTTTAGTGAATACTCTGGAGGCGTAGACACATAAGAATGAATATGGAAGTAAATAGATTATGTACTTGAAATAAAAAAATCTATGAGAGTGCCTAGCGTAAATGCTAACACTAGGGGAATAATCTGAAGTCCTTGGAGGATTTTGACGAAGTGTTGAATCTCAGTTTACGAATTATAATTATATCCATATTAATAATATAATTTTAACTAACAAAATGTATAATTTATAAAATAAACTTTCTTAAATAAAAATTAAATGGTTACTTTGTACGCAATTTTTCATTATTAAATCTTTCTTGAAGGGGTAAAGCGTGTTTAATCGTTTACCTTTTCCCAAATTGATTTTCTTCTGGTAGTTAAGTAAAAACTTTTGCAACCGTGAACTTAAGAAACTTGAAGAACTCAGCAACTTGCGGTGGAAAGGTATGCTACGCACGTCGAGACTATTTTGTTACAGAATCGCCAACATTGTTGTACAAACATCAGCAAGAAATTGTCAAAAAAGTAAAAATGATGATCATGACATGGCGATTGTCATGACTAGTCGAATACAATTAGCAGGAGCATGGTCTGGGGCCGAAAATTAATTCATTTAGAATATATATCTTTCATCCTATAAAAGTATCGAATAATTTGAGTGGTCTAGTTACAAATTACAGTACACTATTTTGGCACGCGCTCATCTGAATTTGATGCCACTGCAAGTGGTTAATTTCATCAAGTCGAAAGAATAATTTCCGTTACAATTTACAAAAAAACATTAAAGGTCGAAAACGATTTTGAGAATGATATAAGAAATTGCAGAAGTTATGAAACAAATTATTACATATTAATACACAACAGATATATTACTTATTTATGAAATAAACTTTGAGTTACTTACAGATGGTTATACGAACTTCAGTATATAGTACGAAAACAGAAATTAATACATATTTAAATATCACAGCATAAGATATGTTTATTAAACGGATTTGTCAAATGCACTTATATTTCAAATTTTCTAAGGGCCTTTTTTGTCAAGAGACATAGGTTATGCCAATAAAAATTGGAAAACATATTCGAATCTCGAGTGCGAAAAATTTTGTTACTTTAAATTTCATATATCTACCTTTTCATTTTTTGAAATTTTCTCACAATTTTAGTGGCGATTGAATGCCCATATTATATAACAGTTCAATGTAGCAATGTAGACGTTGCATTTATATTTTGATAGGAAGATAAAATATAAAATTAAATATTAAAATTTACAAAATAAAATTGACATTATTTAAAAGGTTGTTTTTCATTTTAAAATATGAAAATAATTTTTATACTGAAATGACATCAGAAGTTTTCGAGGGTAAGCTTTGATATCAATTTTTAATTATAATTAAAATTTTGAAACAATTTATGTCGGAGAGAATTTATTGACCTAAAAGTAACTATATACTGCATTTGATAACTGTTAGTCGTACCGCCTTTCTATAGATGATTGTTAAAAAAAATTTGAATCATTTTGCAGTCTATTAATGCTATGATATTGAAACTAAAAATGCTGAAATAGTTGGAAACTCTCCTCATAGCAACAAATTCAAGCCGAAATTAATCTTTATATTTCTATACAAAATTAACTTAAAAATATTCTAATAAACATGTATCAGATCTTATTGTAATTTAATACAAGCATTACATTTTATTTAAACTATTGCATAGAAATTGACTGTTTATTCGAGATAAAAAAATATGATGAATAAAATATAACTTAACATAAATAAAAATCGATTAAATTAAAATCAGAAAAAAATTGTTGTATTAAAGTCAGCATTATCGAAAAATAATGGTTGATAATTTTGAAATATACGTAGACGTACTCACATCTTTAAAGAATTTTTTGTTTTTCCATGAAGTCATCGTACAAAAATAATATCCAAGAGCTGCAGACAGAAAATGTATGAATATTCCAAGAAGTGTTTTTTGATTAGATGCGTGCTTTTAAAAGTACTGGCTAAACTATTCTCGATTGATTAATTCTACTGCAGTTAAAATAGTTAGACGGTAGTTACAGTGAATAGTTAAGATTCACTGTACCACCTAATATATATTCCTTTCCATTTTTATATCTGCCTTCTATTGCGTAAAGTGGATAAGCGAAAGTAAAATATTTCAGCTTGGTTCGAATCATTAAAAGATCATGCTTTGTCTTCAGTTATAGGTTAACATGGTATAAAATATATAGCAAGCAATCAGTACATATATTTTTATTATATAATTATAATTATAACAACCTGATTGTCTCGAGGTTTAATGAATATAATAGAAATCTGCAAGTTGATTCAAAATACATTCGACAAAATGGCAGAGTAAATCAGATGTACATCTGGCTATAGTTTACAAGCGAACAGTTCGTTATTATAGTCGACT
Organism: Argiope aurantia; assembly: GCA_026543865.1. Lineage (NCBI taxonomy): Eukaryota > Metazoa > Arthropoda > Arachnida > Araneae > Araneidae > Argiope > Argiope aurantia. The sequence continues at coordinate 130,297 of JAPMOR010010707.1, read as the reverse complement.
ATTATTATTTGATTTATCATATAGTTATAAGCAAAAAAAATTGAATGCTAAAAAAATTTCTAAATGTATATAAAATGATAAAAATGCGTGGTACAGAAATAATTTTTATTACTAATTGTCGAATGGAAGCAGTCAAATGGAAACAAATAATCGAATGAATTTCAGGCTGCTTCATTTATACAATTTATACATTAAAAGATTATTAGAAATGTAGAGAATGTTAGCCATGTTACCAAAATATTCATTCAATCAGACGAAAGAAAGATCGAAGATTGAAGGAAATCAAGAAATAGGTTGCAAATAGAAAGCTTAACTGAACGCTAATATGGGTTTAATCGTCGCCAGATGAATAAATATAATCATTGATTATGTAAATTGATATCCATTATTTCTAAAATGATAATCTTTGTAAAATGGTAAACTTTAAAAAATATGCCTTTTTCATGAGCTATTAGGATGCGAGATGTGTGCCAGTGCTTTAAATTGAATTTTATAGACTTTATATAAAATTATTACTTCTTTATATAAAATAAAACTGGTTATTTCTTGGCATCCTTTCATTATTTATTTGACTTCAAGAAAAGAGTGTCATTAAGGGATGAAATTTTAATGCGTGAATTGGTTTGTTTCTTTATATTGTTTGCACTTTTATTCTGAAAATGATATTTTTCATTTTATTTGTAATATTTGTAATTATTTATATTTTAACCATGATTTTTAAAACGTAATTTTTGATTGCCCTATATATATACTTTTAATAATTGCCCTTAATTTGTTCAAATAACCCAAACTATTATCTTACAAAAATGGATTTTGTATTATCTCAAAACTCAAAGTTATCTTTCTAATGATATTAATATCATTTTCATTTCATAATAAAGTTTTTTTAATATATATATATTCATCCTATATAAATTATTTAACACCTTAAAAAGTTCAGGAATCTGAGCAAGCAAGCTGGTCGCCAAAGGCGTTAAATATGATATAAATATACAAAATGATTCAAAATGTTTTCAACAAAATGACAGAACTAATCAGATTTACAGAAACAAAAATAAACACACCTGGAATTAGAGAGAAAAAATAGTATTATAAACTATAATCTGTTCAGTTATGAATAGTATTCAAGCAAAAGGAGTATGCAGCAAAAGGTGCATGGATATCTATTAGTATCATGGAACTTTATTCTTCTAGGCTGATATGTATGATTTATGTATGACAAAATCAGTAGTATAAAGGACGTAGAAGCAACAGGATGTACTCGAGAGATGCATGGGAGTTTTAAGCAACGAGCATGTAAGATGTGTGTCAGCATTTAAAACAGAATTTTCGAACCTTTACTACTTTGTTTGCATAGATTTTGGAGAAATAAAGTATAAACAAAATTCTATCATGAGGATCCTTGCTTAGCATTTGTTTATTATATATTTACCTTAAAGAAAGTGGTCTCAGAAAGGGAGGTGAAATCTAATGTTCCTAGATGAACTGGTTTGTTTGTTCATCTATTTGCGCTTTTATTCTGCGGATGATGTTTTGTTTGCAATTATTTTATACTAGCCGCCTTTGGCGTCAAGCCGGTTCCCCAGTATTACCGCTCGCTACAATTTTCAATTAAATATTTTAAGTAACTGGTCTCTTAATAGATTCTCAAACAAAACATTTTTAATCTTCAAATTTTGATAGTCATACCAAACTTATACTGTTGTTTAGATCGTTTCGTTCAATTTACTATATATATTTTGCTAATTTGTTGTCATTTTCGGTAAAACCTCATCTTTAATTTAAACTGGAAATGATGAAATTGCAATTAATATAAAGATATTTTTTAATAAAATCAAGCGTTTTATTTTATTTATCATTTTTATTGTTATTTATTTATTATTATTATTATTGAATATGAGCATTGCAAACAGAATCGCTCGGTATTTAAGTCTTATGTTAACTACAAAATTTTTTTCATAATTTATGTAATATCTCAAAGAATAATTCAACAAAAATTTCTCAGATTCAGCATAAAATTCAGTTTTTTGTTTTGCTTTCAAAAGGTTTGAAATGAAATCAATAATAATATTTTGTTCCGGACTATTAATTTATTTCAAAAATTATGGTCTAAATTTCATACAGTAAGGTATCATGTTCTGAGAAATATTCTGGACACACCAAATTTTAAATAAATGAATGAATGTTCCTATTTTCCACGATCAACTGAGATTTATTTATGAAGTTTTGAATGTTAAAAATTTAGAAAAACTCAACATTTTCATAATCTTAGGCCAATTAATCTTGAGAAACCTGCGCGCTGATTGGTGTATTTTCTTTGAAACGATCGATGGAAAATCTAAAATTATCCTTTTTTTATTGAATAGTGATATTCAAATATTCATTAATCAGTCAGTTTAAGTGATTGATTTAGTTGATTGGAAATTAACTCTTGAAATTATTAGTGTTTCAAGAACATTTTGTTAATCGTGATTTCCACAGCAGAAGCTTTATGTAAAATCAAAAATTCGTTATTTATTAGAGCATTTATTGAATCAAGTTACATAAAATATAATCATTTTCCATTTAAACCATTTTAGCAGATTTGTGACTTACTAAAGGTTTACAAATTAGCTGTGTGGCCCTGATTTGAATGGATATCCTGTTCATATTAAACAAAACTTGCCTTAAAATAAAACTTATTTATTGGATTAATAATATAGAGAGTGTAAAAGATCATAAAATATTTTTTCTTGAATTGATTTTTTAGAAAAAATAATATTTCATATTTGTTTCATTTCCTACAGACACGTGCCGAAAATTATATTTTTGCAGATTTCATTTCCGAAAAGATTTAATTTATTTTTAGTTGGAGCTTTAATCAATGTGATGGCAACACTTTGAAAAAAGCTAATTTTTTCCCATGATGCTAAACGTGCTCGTGCAGCTTAAATTTCATTTTTATTTTGTACGAAAAAAATCGTTGGAAAAATATAGTTAAAATATTTATTTAAAAATTCATTACAAATAGAAATTTAATTTTATGGTTAAAACATTGGCATCATTTAAAAGATAAAGTTTTGATCTTTAACTTCATGTAAAAATCTTTTTTGTGCTGTATTATTTTCGGAAGTTATAGCAGAAACACGTCAAAATTTCGCTTAATTTTTAAATAAATAAAATTCTAATCAAAAATTCGAAAAAATATCGACCAGGTGCACATTCCCGGCCTCCAAGGTATACACGTGCCAAATTTGGTAGCTGTAAGTTGAATGGTCTGGCCTGTATAGCGCCAACACACACACACACATTGAGCTTTATTATAAGTATAGATTTTTTGCATTACTTTAAAACGTAATTTTTAATTACCCTGTATATTCCTGTATTAATTGCCCTTAATTTGAAAGACCTCTTCCAATCCTTCTTTTATTTTTATTGATCTGTTTTAACTTTGCCAATTTGATTTCTTTTACTTTTCTCTCTTGGATCTCCAAACGATTTTCAATGCATCACTTTGTTATTGAGACATTTACTTTCCCTAATAACTAGACCAGAAATGCAGTTTTACGGACAGTTGCTGACGACGCGATGTCCAGGTAGCATGTCCTCAGGTTATGAGAATAATCTCTTATGAAGTTCTGATTTTCATCAATAACATTCAGGATGTTAAATGTGACATTTTATCTCCTCGTTGGATAAATTCTAATTTCATCAGCATCATGACCAAGATTCTAAATAAGTCCCGTCATAGAATAATGGTCGAATGGCTTTTAAAGAATGGCAAGATTTTAAAGTGAGTAAGAGGAATTAATTTCAGAGTATGAAATATAACAAGTTGATGATAGATTCAATTCAAGTATCAGAGAAGGAAGTTTGTGAACAATGGCTGACCAAATAATAAAGCTTCATTCTCGAGACCAGTCTGTCGTATGTGTAATTTTAATCCTAACAAGTGCCCCCATACATGAGTGTCTTCACCATGTGAAATCCTTAAATTTGATGCTTCACGTCAGCAAAAGAATGGGTCAGGTATCATCCTGATCAACTGCGCTTGATTCGAAGTAAGGTTCAGAAGAATTCTTAAATGCTCCTGAATGCTGCTATTCATGTGGAACTAGTACGTTTTAAGTATATCTAGATCTGACTTTAATTCAGCTGATACGTTAAGGAAATTTGAAAGTTGAGCTCATTCCTCTTCTCAATATTTGGAATATCTGTCTGGGCGTCAAATTATTTCGATGCTGTCTTTGTGTAATTTAAAAGGTAAATTTATTTTGATTGAACATTAACAAATGAAACATAAGAATATATATTAGATATCAATCTATATGTTAATATATTATAAATACGAATCAATAAATATTGTTCGTTTATTTCAATTATAGATGGCGTTTTGATTGATCGGTTAGTGATGAAATACTTTACCATATCGTTCCTTCGAACGTAATGTTACAATGAGAAAATTCCTTTCGGCTGAGGTCATAAAACGAGATATAAGAGTTAGATATGAGTGAATGTGTCTGGAAGTACAAGAAAGGATTGCTATTATGGACGCACAGATGCAGTTGAATTTTAATGTAGAACGGTGGATATATTCGAAAGATAATATGAATAGACAAGCAAATGTCGATAGTTCCAATAAATTCACTTTTTTGTTATGTGACATCTTTTTGCAAAATGAATTATATAATACAGATATCTGTTTGATTAGATCCATTGTATAGTTTCTCGGCGCTTTTCAAAATGCAAACAAGCTATCATTTTCATATTATCGCAATTCTTGAGACCGCTACGAGTTGGCGATATAATTTTTGAGTCTGAAGAAAACGTTTGTCGCAGAGCAGTGGTAAAAATTTCGCCTGCATAGGGCATATATTAAAAGATTTTAAATATACGAAATTCGGAATTTTTTAGTTTTTGTTTGATTTGTACCATTTCATTATTACATTCATCTGAAACTAAAAGTTATTACATATTACATATATTAGTTTACCATCAATTTTACTTAGTGATGAGATTTAGAATATTACCAGTGGCTTATCTATTAAGATGTAAAAGATAATTCACTTGTGACGTTAAACAGTTATTGCTTATACACGAGATACTCACATTACACTTTCTAACAACTCAACTCTCTATGTATAGTTAGAACAACTCAACTTTTGATTTTTAAGTTTGAAACTGTTGTGGTTTCGTTTTTAAGTAAAAACAAGAATCCGAATTGCGTTTGTGTTTGCATTTAGAAGTCGTTTATTACAAAGAAATAAAGCAAACGGACCCTCGCCACAAGATTACCACTTCTTGTATACGACCAATCACCCCGCTACTACTGCACGAAGAACTATATATTCAAACTGATCAAGCACCTAGAAAAAATATTGCAAGCCATCCCCAACATCAATCTAATTAAAAAACTCGATAATGAAAACAATCCTCTGAACAAATTATTCATCCTCGCAGAGGCGATGGATAACATCAACTCCAGCGAAGAATAGTAAACCTCACCCTTCTTTTGTAAATAAAAAAAATTTTTACATAAATTTTGAAGAAAAAGAAAAAGACTAATCAAGAAAAGGGTTAACCAGACACCTTCCAGCTCTTAACACTCTGCCACCTACCCATCTGGACTGACTAATGGGAATTCGAATTGTTGACCAGTCACTGTTACTTTTAATAACTCCTACTATTAAGCAACTCTCCCCCTTTTATTTTATTTTAATACATCTCTAACTCACTTATTTACTTATGTTTTATTTTCTTTAACAAACAAAAGAAAATTTCCTAACCCATTCTGCACTACATTATTAAGTTAAACCAGATTGTTATGTCACTTTCTAACAGCTTCCCTAAAGGATTGGAGATTATAGGCAGATCGCCCAGGCTCTCCGTATAAATATTCGTACTACTGGCAAGAAGTATATAAGACTGCTACTACATTTTCCTCAAGAAATTAGTTTTTTTTTTTAAATCTTAAGCAGCGTTCACAAGGCCAACTATTGAGGGCAATTGAAGGTCATGCCTTCTTCAGGAACACGTGACCCCAATTTTAAACGGTTGTCCCATCAGGACAACCAATTGCCATTGCTTCATTGCCGTCACCCGGTCTTCATGCAAGTGTGACATATTGTGTACATTAGACGGCCTCGTGTGATCGCTGCTTTAATTCAGAGTATTTCATTTGCTTACTAATTTAACTCTTTCCATTTGGATGGCAATTTTTCACTCGCCATTCAAGACGTGCGATATTTTGACGTTTTATATGTTTTTTTTTTATTTTAATTAAAAATACTTAAAAACTTTCAGATGTGGAAAATAATTTGGGAAAAATATAAATCAAAACAATTTTATATATATTTCGAAGCGATGACCAAGTCCTTGTCTTAAATGAATAAATATGCATCGAATTACTTTTTCGAGTGCAAAGGGTTAATATTCGACAAAATTGAGAGCTGATACAGTTGCATGGAATCCAGAAAATAAATAAGTGCCGACTTCGACTCTGGCCTGACTTACAGCAGATACATGGATAGGAAAGCGAATAATCTGGCAGCAAAAAAAACTTCTGGAATAATGAATGCAATTTTGGAAGCTGGTTCTCAGATGATAATGTCAAACACAATTCTTACATTTCTTAAGTCATAGGGTAAAGGGATATTTATTTTCCCAATAGAAACAAGGATCTGACGCCTCAATTCAGTAACTCTGGAATTAATTGGAGCAGAAGATATGAAAAGTGCAACTATATTAAAACTTAGAACTATTGTCAGAAATATAAGAAACAGAAAGTAGACTAATCATAAAAATTCAGTTTTGAAATTAAAATAGTGCTAGTTCGGAAAAAGACTGAGCATCATATGTTTGTAGGCATCTCCTCTAATCTAGATAGTAAGCTGAATTTAGGATTATTGAATATAATGTACAAGGCCCACTGTAAGCATAACAATGTTGATCTATTCTTGGCAGAACTTAAAGAATTTAGTTTTATAATCATGAATCTGTGGTAAAAATCCCGAAGTTGGAAGAATATTCTTGTGTTTTAGAATGACTTTAAATAACCTGTACAAATAATTTATTTTGGAAGTTTCACATTGAAATATTTCATCATATCCAATTATCAAGTTAAATAAAAGATTTCGGGCCCTTAAAAATTATAACCGATTAACTCGCAGTTTAAGCAACTTGCATTCTGGTTTCTAACAAAAAAATTGCAAAGAATCGCATTGAAATGAAGGTAATAAAAATATACTGAACTGTTTTATATTATAAGTTTATATAATATAATAAATATATACAATGAAATATATTATAAAAATTAATTGACTTGAGTTTATATAATAAAAAATTAAGTTACCATATACATAAACAAAATTATTTTATTCAATATATTTACAAGAGGGAAATAGGTAAAAAAAATGACTAATTTAATGAAATATTTTCTTTATTAAAAGCAACAAAAAGAACTTTAGTGATAAACATGCGTATAAAACATTGAATCATTCCATTTAATAAAAAAAAGTTAAATATAACAATAAAATCAATAGTTCGCCAAGGCTGAACAAGTTTAAAATTCTAAAAACATGGTGCGTTAGAAACATTCGAGTATCACGAGAGGGTGCAATATGAATAAATATTCGAATGAAGTAAAAATATTCGATTTGGGAGCATTACGATGCATATATACAGTGATGATGCTGCATCAAAATCTTATCACTCACGATCATCCACCTGAAAAGCAAAATGATAAATTTCACTAAATACAGTATAAACATATCAGTAAATCAAAACATGCATGAAAGGAAATCTGCCCAAACTGCTCTATTGGGCAAGCTCCTAGATAACACATTTCGCTACTAATTAGATAATAGAAAGTATGCAAAGAAATTTGAAAATCTTGAATTTATTTAAGCAATTTGCAAAATTAAAAATAATAATAATGGCAATTGTAAAATTTGCTGAAATTTTAAATTTTGAAGAATATTTAGAAGAATATTTTTTTGAAGAATATTTACTACAGTAATTTTCATTATTACAATGAAAACCAATTTTATCACTCCCTCAAAATCATTTAATCACTTTGTCTTTTACCATTATTAAACCTATGAAAAATAACGTTCAATTTCTTTGATGCATTAAATTAATACTGCACTAGATCGTCATTTACTAATAGATTGATATTGTATATTTTTAAGACACGTTAATAAGCTTAAGCCCATTAAATGAAAAGACTTTTTGATCTGTTTTTGACAATTTGATGATTGATTCATTTGATCAAATTCCTTATTTGATTCGTTTTTGTCTTCTGAATATTATTACGAAATTAAAATTAAATAATCATAATTTGGAGTTTCTTTTGATCATTTTAATGAAGGAAGAAAAATAAATTTGTTTCATAAAGTTTAGAAACTTTTGGTATTTATCCCTTTTGAAATGATATTTTAATATTTACTCAGTATTATTTTTCAAAATTTTATTTACTTACAATGCCAATTCACTTTATTAATTCGTTTAAAAATGTCATCATATATTTCATTATGGCGATATATTAAAAGTTATTCCTGTTAAAATTTTGTTTTTAAAGATTCGGCCAAATGCTAGTAAGAAGTTCTAAAGCAGAAGAAAAAGCAGTCTTCTCGAAAACTGTCACATATTCCAGTAAATATGTTCAACTCTCTCTCACAATGAATTGTAAACATTGGACAAAGTCGTATAAACCATAAGTGCTCAGATTTTAATTTTCACTTCTGATAATAGTGCGTTTTTTTTCAATACAACAAGGAAAATATATACATTAACACTAGTTTAGTTTAGTTATATTAACGTCCCGTTGTAAAGCAACACTAGGGCTATTTTGGGGTGGACCTTGTAATTTTGAACCGCAGTCAGATGACGAGGACGACACCTGAGCTGGCACCCTTCTCTCCCTGCCACACCACACCAGCGGGGTACATTAACACTAACCGCATGCCTCTAGATAAAAGTTAAGGAAGAGCGATCTTTCATTTGAGAATCTAGAGATTTTACTGAATCATGTTTCAAGACATTGGGCGATTAATCGCTGATATGCGATAGTACATAAGTACCAGAAAATTGAATGTGTATTTTGATACTATTTCCGACTGATTGAAGTTATGATTATAGATCTGCCACAAATTTTAGTTCACAAGGTCATATACTAAATTTCATAAACATGTTGACTGCCTTGGGAGTTACCGGTAATCGGCGGACCCATATGAATTATATTGCAAGAAATTCAACGTGGCAATCAATGTATTAACCTAAATTGTTAAGTTTCAAAATAATATTTATTTATAAGGAAAGTACACAGTGTGAACCCGTTGACGATTTGGTTGTAAATCTTATAAACCTATAAATGCTAAAATGTTGAATAAAATCTAGCTCGGAAATTTGCGATTTGTAGTTATTGCTTTCACTTGTATTCGAGTGGCCAGACAGACTTCCCAAAAATTAATTCCATTCAAAATTTGATAGTAATCTTCAAACTTAATATCAAGTATATATACTAATTATCATCTATCTAGTTAAATGAGCTTGAGTTATTCTCAGATGACATAATTCCAAATCTCTTTTACTATGTACGTAAGGTATAAGCTTAAATATTCATTGAATTTCGAGTTCCAATGCTTGTACGATTACAATACCTTATCCTTTTATGCTTGTTATTCGAGTAAATGACAATTTATATTAGAATATTGTAACGCTTCCCTTTTTTCCCTGTTATGTAATTCGCATTCCGGCCAGATGTACCGTCACACGTTTCCCCACACATAGTTAAGTGCTTACGGACTGCCAGATGGGGATCCTCCTCACCAGTATAGCCATTGTGTCTGGTCATTTGCTGTATCCAGATAAAGGGCCACAGTTGTGTTTCGTCGTTTCGAAGAGATCCATCATATCTTCAAGAGAGAAGAACGTCAAAACTTTATGTTAAACTTTTTTTCCTATCACGAGTGGGCTCCTCAAATCTTCTAGAAACGATTAATCGCTAGCAACCGATGTCATTAAGTGTCGAAGTCAGGTGGACTTTAGCCAGTGTTAGCTGTGAATTAATTATAACTAACATATGTTTGGGAGGGCTCAGTTACAAAGAGGGGTCATTAACAGACATTCCCACGATCGACTGGAAACCATTGAGGAAGCATTGCTGAGAAGCTATTGGGTAACAAAGAACTCAAGTTCATCAATGAGAAAATCAGAGACGGAGATCTGGCAGAAATAAAACGTGCTACTTTTTATTTCTGGAGAGAAGAAAGAAGAGTAGTGAGTTTGGTTTGGTTTAGTTACATTAACGTCCCGTTTTTTAAAGCAACACTAGGGCTATTTTGGGACGGACCTCGTAATTTTGAACCGTGGTCAGATGACGAGGACGACACCTGAGCTAGAAGAGTAGTGAGAGCCGTCGAAGGAGATTTGATGTCGATGTTCGAAGATAGCTCCGATTTTGAGAGAAACTCCGTGTGATTTGGGTTTCTGTGTTAGAACCCACCCGATAAAGATCGGTGGATTTCTGGAGCGTGCCTATGGAGTAGCCGTTTCAACTAACAGCCTGTTAGTTGAAACAACTGTTGTGTAAATTTGTAAATAATGTTAACCTAGATGAGAACAAGTTGTTTTTGTGTACATATACAAGGCTCTAAAAAGAATTATTTTGTTACGCTACTTTCTTATTTGATAGGTTAAAATCAAGACATTACAATATGAATTATATTATAAGAAATGAGACCTGGCAATCAATGTGTTAACCTAAAATGTTAGGTTTTAAAATTATGCTTAATTACAGGGAAAGAGCGAATTGACACTTGATCAACCCGTTAAAGATTTGATTCTAAATCCGATAGAAACCTACTGATGTTAAAATGTTGAATAAAATCTAGTTTAGAGATTTACGTTTTGTGGTTATAGCGTTAACTTTATTCGAGTGTTCAGACAGACTCCCCCAAAATTAATTTCATTCAAAATTCCATAGTAATCTTCAAACTTGATATTAAGTCCATATACTAATTATCATCTGTCTAGTTCAATGAGTTTGATTTATTCTCATAGACAATATTCTAAAACTATATTTTACTGTGTACATAAGGTTTTGAAACGTAAATATTCATCAAAATCTCCAGTTGAGAATTTTTGGACGATTACAATAATTTATCTTTTTATGCGAGTAAATGGCAATTTATATTAGGATAACTTATTTTGAAGGCAGAGAAGAAAATTGCTGTCGTATAAACTGTTTTCAATAAATTTAACTTTTCACTGTTATGAAGTAAGTCAACCAACTGAATCTCCGACCAGCCACGAAGGCACACGAATTGAAACCATAAGGCTGAATAACCGGACCGCCGAAACAGCAACACTGGCGGGAACTGTGGTTGAGTCCTAAGCGCCATCGACGGCCACGGTACAACCCTCCTCGAAGGAAGTACGTCCCGTCATCGATGGGAGGACTCTTATGAAGTAAAACATATAAAAAAAGATAACACTTATACATGCCGAATTAAAAATTGACAACTCAAAGCCGGACATAATAGTAAATACGATTACAAAAAGGTTTTCCTATGATAGAGAGATAAAATGGAGATTCAAAATCTCAGTTTGAGGTTATGGTATATGGTTTATATATATATATATACTTTAGAAATCGAAAAGTAAATAAGAAATTTGCCTCACCAGTAATTTCTTTCCTATTCTAACACTTGAATTACGGATGATGTACACCAAATAAAGCAAATGTCTATGCGACTTGATCAGTTTTAAAACTTCATTAATAACCCAGAAGTTCAGAGCTCAGTAAAAAGTAATGGAAAAGAGCCAAAATTTTATTTTCTATTTGGCAAATTCCTCTTCGGAAATTATAATTTGTGCGTTACTCCAAATTATATCAATTTATGGACATTCTATATGAACAGTCTTAAGAGATAAATATTCTAGTTAAAAAAAACAAATCTCGGGGGAGGCATAATGAACCAGCTAGTGGAGCACATGTACCGCTCCCCTCGATTTCATAGTCAAACTTGATATTAATCATTTAACAGAACCCATCTAACATTTTTAGTTGTAAAGTATGCACATATTTAAAGAGACTAATATAAAAAATGATAGTGTTGTCCCTTTCCTCCATGCACATTCAGTGGGAAAGGCCATTAATACCTCCATTACTCACATTTTTATTTTCAGAGATCTGCACCTACATGTTTTCAAAACACTTTCGTAGTATAGGGAAGAAAACCGAAGGCGCACTTGACTTCTTGGGCAATTAAAATCAAAATTTGGTATTTTTTGGTTTCAAAACTTTCAATTTCCATGTACCTCAATTTCTGTGTTTGATTTATTACGTTTACGTTCATGAAAATATACAAATCCATCGATTCTTTATATTCTCAATGCAAATCTATCCCACTTAAATTGGTATAGATTTACACTTTAGAAGTCAAAGTTATGTACTAAATTTTATGTATCTTACTCTATTGTTTGCCAACGGGTTCTAAAACCATTCCTCTTTCGCGGATGCTTCAGAATGGGTTTAATTCGTCAAAATAGGGGTGAGATGTTTACATTTAAAAATAAACAGGGGGAAATGTTTACATTTAAAAATAAATTCGGTTTACTCGCGGACTTATGAGGCAAAAACGTTGTAGATAATTCGCAGTACTGCCGGAAAAAGATACTAATTCACAGTAAAATATTTTAGAGCAATTTTTATTTATTGGAAGAAGCCAGAAAATTTAATTATAATGAATAAATGGAAGATTTTATCACAAAATTAAGTTAAAATTTGATAACTTTAGAAAATAATGATTATGTTAAAATACTTTTATATATTATTGAATTTTTTTGACAATATTTTGAGATAATCGAGAATATACTCTATTTAAAACTTTTTTTTCATTTAAGGAATTGCTGTAATTATGGAACGTGTAAAGAATATTATATATTTAATATTTAAAAAATAATATTTTTAAGTGAGAAAACTGTTATTTTAAATATATTACATGAAATAATTAAAAGAATTTGAACTAGCACTTTAATTAGTAATATAAACAATCAATCAATACGGAATTTTGAGTTAATATGAAATAGTGCAGAAATGCCACGCGTGAAAAAAAATGAACGAGAAAGTATCCAAAAGGGCAGAAATCAAGGTCAAAGAATGACAAATAATTCTGTAAGTGTGCTCATCCTTCCGTGTCTCACCCCTTAATGAGCTAGAATCGTCTAAAAGTGGTAGTCTCAGAATACTGAAACGAACAGTATACATGTCTAAATAGAAATAAACACTAAAACGCGGCCATCCTATGAATGAACTCAGTTAACAAAAGTTTCTAAATTTGATGAAAAGATCTCAGATGACAGATTTCATCCGTCTAGTTTAAAACATTTGTTTTCACAGATTAGAAAAACGAATTTATGGAATTATCCAAGCCTAAAAATTTGAAACAATGAAATTCGCCTAAATCTCGAATTCGAATTCCTTGATGCTTTCACTGGTATACAAAGTATACAAGAAAGCTAATAATACGATCCGTTTTTCCTTTAATGAATCAAAAACTAGAAATTGTGTGCTACGATAACGAAAAAATTCATTCATATCATGAAAGAACCTTTTTACAAGTCGATAATTTTGTTTATTCGGTATAGAACTAAGAAAAAGAATGCTCACATTTGTGAAACCTCTGTATGTTGCGAACACTCCCATAGGAATTAAAGGTATCGCCACCAGAGAAGAACGCCATCCCAAGTGGTAACCAGTGTATACTGTAACCACGGTTCCCCACACGGTTATCACGGGACCCAACACCCGCCGACTGTATCTGAAAAACATCCGCCGAGGAAGGAGATCGTGAAGCTGAAAAATAAAATAACATTAAATGCATGCAATGCATCTAAATGAAAATCTTGATAAATAATGAGCTATTTTAACTCTTTATGGTTCTCTGGTATATATCCTTACCACCTGCAAAAGAATTTGCTAGAGGACTCAAAGAATTATTTTTAAATTATAAAAAAGGATAATCAAATGCCTAAAATTCGATTAACCCTTTAAAGGGCCATTTTTTTTTCTAGTCATATTATGTTAAAATATTTTTAGGCTTGGAATCAGGATGCGAATAATTATTCATTTAGCTTATTTGATAAATTTAATTTGATTCATTAATTAATTTGGTTAATAATTAAGTAACAAATCAAGACATTTTGTCCGAGATAAAGAACTGAAGCCTCTAAGTTTCTGACTTACTAAAAATCACTTGTTAGATCTTATGCCAACCTACATAATTTCGTACAAAGATTGATAAATTTGGTGGGAAGCATACTTCCCACGGCCCTAGAAAGGGTTAAACTACTTAAATAGCTCTGAAATGCTACAAGTCTATAGTTAAATATCATTTAAATTCAAAAGTGGTAAATATGCTTACCACCCCGTTCATGATGTATGGATATTCGTAGAGACATTATGTTCCAGTTTTTGTCATTAAATTTTAACTCCCGAAAAAAATTAAAACATGAAACACCACTGTGTTGCTTTCCTTATGTCTAAGATATTCTTGTATTTAATTATCATTGTTTGTTATTGAATTTGTTTATTTTAATTCGTTTCGAAAAATGAACAAGTGTTGATTCAGTTAGAATTTTATAAAATTTAGAATCTTTCTGGAATTAAATTTTAGAATTTAATTCCATTAATTAATTAAATTTTGGTGTATTGATTATTTGAATACTGTAGTTAAAGATATTTTAAGTTATTTCTTAAAGCAAAACGTGGCTAAGACGTTAATAAAATTGTATCGATTGCAACAGTTTTATTTTTATGCAATATAGCAATACGACCAATCAGCTCAATACATAAAAAATGAACTTCAATCTCTAATGCAAGACCTTTCAGAATTTGAAATTCTAACTAATAAAATGTATAAAGTTGTTTTGAATTACCTAAAATTGAGTGGTTAATATACTTGTCATTGAACATTCGATAATATTTTTACACTTTATGTTGATAGGTAAGTATGCTTACCAATTTGGGTTTTCCCTCAGCGATCTCTGGTAAGCCCTTATTTCTTAAATCAAATGGTAAATAAATGAACTTTTGATGTTTTAGTATTTACAACAATTTATAATGATATAATCTTAAAGAATTTTATTGGTCAGTGACCCGGAATTATGCCCTATAAAGGGTTAAACATCCAAATATTTAAGAATTACGACTGCGTTCAAGATGAATTGTTTGATTAACATTTGAAAATATTTACATTTTTTTAATATTTGCATTTCAAAGGTTGAAAAAACATCTATTGAACCAAAATATACCAGTTAAGTGATAAAAATTGTTTAAGAAAGACTTGTAAAAAAAGGTCCTTTTTACCTAAAGAGAGATAAAGCATCAATTTTCTACTTTAGAGATTTATCAAAGTATTTCCTTAAAATTTTGCATATAGCTTAAGAATTATATTTAGCTGCTAAATTAAAAAATAAATCATCTCTATCCGCTTTTAAATATTGTAGTTCGCCTGATAAATAACATTTTCATTTTGCATTATGATATATTACAACTTTAGAATCTTCATAAATGAATAGATCACTTATTCCGACTCAAAATTTGAAGAAAATATTGAGAAATTATTATACAACTTTTGCATAAGAAATATGCATTAAATTTTAATTTATGAGGTATTTCATAAGAAAATCCTATCAAAGATTAGAATTTGAGAAAAACACAGAAAACAAGTAAAACAAACATCAAAACGTATGTAAATGCAAATATGAAAATTAACGTAGCTACCAAAAAATAGACTCGGAACATTCTAATGGTTTTATAAAAAAATACTATTCAAACGTTAAGAATATTAACCCCTTAACCTACAATGATCGGCCAAACATAAACATCACTGGCATTGCCCGTATTACGATGACCAAGCAGGAACTACAAATAAATGTTATTGATTCACGTTATATTTTAGAGATTGGTAGTTCTTTTAAATATTTACCACAATTATTACATCAGGTTGTAATTACCTATCAAATATCCCACAAAATTAAACCAGTTGTGTCTTATGCACAGTATTTACATTCCGCAAGTCGTGCACATACAACTTAGGACGGATTTGAACCGTATAATGGCTAGGAGTCAGCGCTACCTTGTTTAAGTTTTCACTCAAAACTTTTGGGACGTAAATCATAGGCTAAGGGGTTAAAAAAAATAATGATTTCAAAAAAAAATCGACTTAACTTGCTCAAAAATCTTAATTATAGAAAAAGCAAAATAACTTACTTTAATTTTAATATGAAGAATGAACAAATATTGGAGAGAAAGTTTCAAAAACAAATTCAATTTAGAGGCTATTTCTATTTATGTCGACCGCCATGCAAATATATAAAAGATCGTGGTGTATATTTTACTAACTTTAAAATTGATATTTATTCAGTGTAGGTATTAAACATACCAGTTTGCCAGAGATATTTTGCCCCATCTTATTGCGAAACTTAAGCTACCTTACTACCAAACACACTAAGATTCAGCGCAATTCGCCCAAATTGCTTTGGACAACTTCAGTATAGTATACAATGTTTTAACATTTAGTCTATTAAAGAATTATTTAGAATGTTATTTTATTACAATCTCAATCTTATATTAGGTAAATATCTCCTCAAATTCGTACTAAAGTCTTTTGTAAGTATTCAAAAAGGCATTCCCAGTATAGGAAAAAACTTAGACTTTATCGAATATAGATAGAAAGGCTACCAACTTATTAAATACGTTATTATTATTATTATTAATGTTGCCCAGATTGCTGAAGTTTTTATATTTAATTATTTTGTCAAGGATTGCCTTAATCATATTTTACATTTTTTAAATGCTTAGAAATTCTGACGAAAGTGGAAACTGTTTAAAATTCTACCGTCTGGATGATAGTTACTGAGATACGGGGAAGGAGGAGTGAGGGCTAAAGTTAAATTACCCCCAGAGAAATATTATTTTACCCCTACTCGCACCTCCATAGGTGGCTTAAAATGAGTAATTAACATCGAAGACTATCCTGTTTGGCCGTCATTGGCGACATCTGCAGAAACGATTGACAAGTTTCGCCGCAATTTTTTTTTTAATGATTTGATTGAGAAGAGTTTGTGGGGCGGAAGTGAAGTGGATGGTTGTGTTTGAAGAAATATCTATTTAAAATCAAATAAAAAAAGTCTGAGTTGCTTTTTTTAGGATATATGTTGGTTTTTTAGAATTATAACTCACGCGTGTCATAGTTATATACTTTTCACTTCAATGTAGTTTGCTTTAAAATTTGACAAATGCGCTAACGTTTTATATCTGACTCGTTTAAGATATCTTGCTCTCCAAATAATTACGGACGTAATTCTTATGACATTAAATCTCATGGAAATTGAGAAAGAGTTTAAACTTGAGCAAAATAAATAACATTGTTTTTTATTTCACGTTATTTAAGAGAGGAAAAGAAATACTTGTGGCAGACTAATTTCTTATGTCTCTAATTCACAAACACTTCAAACCAATTGGTGAACGTGTTTCTAGAACACAATAAATCCTTTCCTTTCAAGCACTCGAAGTCTTTACTTTATCGTCCTCGTTTGTTTAGTGACCAATTCGAATGATTTGATAAATACAGACATTGGAAATTGGGGGAAATGTATCCTTCAGTTATCCAGTTCCACACCGATCCTGTTTTTTCTCTCCCAACAACGATTTAATATAGTGATTAAGAAATATAAGACTGTTGCTTTAAAATACGTGCACATTAGAAATAGTTTGCAGACTTTCGGGATTTTCAATTTTGTATCCGTGAACATTCAATATTTAATTTCATATCAACATTTGAATACATTTGCTTTTAATGAGAAAAGATTTAAAACACTGTCGATATCTTAAAATCCCCTAAATATTGACCAAATTTCATAGATTTTGCATCATGCTAATTTATTTTCTCACAGTACCATTTATGAATTTAAGAAAAAATTCAAAGGCAAGTCTAAAATATCCATATTCATCAGTTATGGCCCCATGTAACTTATTTCCTCGATTTAGACCAATAGACGCAGACTATTTTCATCAATAGACCTTTTTGGTTTATTGATGGAACAAATTCGCTACGAACATTCAACAAATTTTGCGAAAAGGACACAGAAGCATATTTTGAGAATCAATTAATTACTTGTAAAATTACTTTGTAATAGATATATTTATTATATCCATCATTTCTTAAGTTGCATTCACCCCAATATTTTTTTTTATCACAAATACTTATGTTCTACCACTCCATTGGCCTTTCATGAACGAATTCGACATTAGCGTTACTCTAAACCTCCTTTTTCCAGTCTGCACAATTATCGAAGTGATTTCATTACTTTGTATCGAAAGACGAGTATACACTGCGTAAAAAAAGTAGAAGGATAGTGTCTTTTTGCCAATTAATATCTCTTATTTTCTCCTAACTACCAGATATTTATGCAGATTTAGTTTAATGACCCTTGTTTTCATTTTAGGCAAAAATTAAACATCTACCAATAAAATTATTAAGAAAATTAGTATATATAATTTCCGATGCGTAAAAAAAGTAGAAGAACACTTGCTAATATATTTAATTTAGTGAGTTGTTCTTTATTTAAATAGTGATTTTGTACTTTGTTTATCCTTTTCTGTCAAAAAAAATCTAATTTGTTTAAAAGTTACGTTGTTTCTCCGATCTCAGAAATGCCTAAAGGAATACCTTTCAACGATTTTCAAAAAAGGCAAATTTTCCCATATCAAAATGATGGTAAAGGTGTCAGAGAGATTGCTCGATTGTTGCAGGTGAGCCCCAATACAGTTTCAAGCTTTATCAGAAATCCTTATAAAAATGGAAATATAAAGAAGACTGGTAGACCGAAGAAGTTAACACCACGTGATGAAAGAAAACTTGCTCGTGTTCTGAAGAAGAACAAAGGAAGTGTTTCAAAGGCAAGAAATCAAGCAGGACTTAATCATATGACGAAACAAACAGTTTACAACTTTATTAAAAGATCTAAAAAATTCATTTTCAAAAAACGAAAACATCATCCTAAGCGGAAACAAGCTCACATCGATAACCGTTTAGCGTGGGCTAAGGAGCACATGTCCTGGACTACAGAATGGACTTCTGTGATATTTTCCGATGAAAAGAAATTTAACTTAGACGGTCCAGAAGGATATCAGCACTACTGGCATTGTCTGGGGACTGAAGGCGAATATTATTCAACACGACAAATGGGAGGAGGGAGTTGAATGGTTTGGTTGGTTGTTGGATACGGAGGAAGGACAAGTCTGGTTTTCTTAAATGGTAGGCAAAAACATACAGACTACATTCAAGTGCTGAATTCCGAGCTTCTTCCTTATGCCTCTGACATGGGGGGTGAAGAGTGGAAGTTTCAGCAAGACGGAGCTTCCATTCACACCGCGACTGGAGTCAAAAATTGGTTCCTAACAAATAATGTGGATGTTTTACCATGGCCAGCCAAAAGTCCTGACCTTAATATAGTGGAAAACATCTGGGCAATGCTAGTTCGTAGAATTTATGCTGATGGAAGGCAATTTGATTTGCAAACTATGCTTCGAGAAGCATTGAATGACTCGTGGGACAATTTTTGTCAAACTGAAATTCAAACTCTATACAATTCACTTCCAAACAGAATATTTGAAGTTATAAAGGCCAATGGGAAGACCATTCCTTATTAAAGTCACTATTTTTTCATTCATTATAATGCTGTCCTACTTTTTTTACAAAGTTTCAAAAAAGAGAAACTATTTTTGTTGCCATTAATATTTTATGTTTGAACATCATAATTCTGATGTTAAAATTGTATTTTTGAAATATTTGTTAAATGTTTCTAATAAAAATTTTTAGTAAAAATAAAATATTTTTCGGTTATTGTTACAAAATCAAGCGTTCTTCTACTTTTTTTACGCAGTGTTTAAGACGAGAGCAATAGTTGAGCTATTACGTCTTCAAAAGCTTCAAACCTCATTTAAAAGGAGGAATTTTGATGTTGAGACATTAAATGTACACCAATCTGGCTTGTTGAACAAATTCTCTTTAGTATCGAGTTTGCAACCCAAGTAAGTGCGAGATTTAAGATATTGCCGAGACAGACCGGCGTCTAATATTTCATAATCAATAGGTATACTTACATCCAGGACTGATTTAATGAGTAGAGTTAGACTTATTCCAGCCGCTAAGAAAAAGGAAGGCACCACTATTGGATTTTGTATAAATTTGACACCAAGGCAAGTCGATAAGAAGATAACTGGTCCTGCTATCATACCATAAATACAATTAAATACTTGTGGCTCCAAATCAGCATATTCCTGGAACTTAAAGACAGGACTTTATTCAAATAAAGTTTTCAAGTACTAAAAATGATACTGGGTGGTTATAATTAAAGTTCCTCTTTGAAATGGTCATAAAAGGAAAACTACAGGACTAAATGTTATCAAATTTGGTAATAATTTAAAGGATGCCATAGGAATTTCTTTTCCACCAAATAAAAGATCAAACACTCACCCCCAGGGAGAAATGACGCTGTATGCAATATTGTTACACAAAAGAGGACATGAAAATGTGTTTAATCGTTTCTGAAATGTGTTACAAAACATGTTCAATGTGGCGTCCAACATTTTCTGAAAGCAAGTTAAATTACATTACTGCATTCTCAACAGAAGCTTTTAGCATATCAGGAGGATTGCTATGCACATGTCGCTGTATCACATCTTTCAGGTTTGCCAAATTGTTTAAATTATTACCATAAACAATGCATTTGAGATAGCACACATTGAATATGATTTGTAACACGTTTCAGAAATGATTAAACATTTTAAACCGATGTCTTCACGTCCCATTTTGCTTAACAATTTAGCATATAGCGCCATTTTCACCCTGGAGGAGAGGTTTTGAGCTTTTTTGGTGGAAAGAAAATTCCCATGAACTCCATTATATTATTACCAAGTTTGTTAACATTTGGTCCAGTAGTTTTCTTTTTATGACCATTTCAAAGTGGAATTTTGATTATAACCACTTTGTATATTAGTTAAATAATTGCCATATATCACAAAAATACCGAAAGCTCTGAAATTGCCGAAATAAATGGCAATTCTTATAACACGGCACATATAGTACATTTGTATCATAAAGCAACGCACTGTGCCAACGATTGCGCATGGCCAGTAGCTTATTGTGCCATTGGGGGCACGTGGGACTATTGAGATAGGCATGAACTATTACGCGCAGTAGTTGGCTGCGTGTGAACGTTACTGAGTACTCTTAAAATGTCACATTCTTTTCTCCGACTTGATACAAAATCTGCTACAGATCTGCAAAATGTACTTGCAAACTATTAGAAATTTCATTTATGAAGGCGTTATATTTGTAAGAGTTTGTTCAGATATTGACGAATATCTTTTTCTTGGAGTAAACTGGCTTATTAGTTTGCAGTCATCTGCCTCGTCGCATTTATATTATCGAGTTCGTGTATACTTTAGTGGATTAAACTTTAAGATTTTCGAAAAAAGCTGTCAAATATCTAGTTCTATATTAGATGGCCACATTCCAGATTTTATTCCAGTTCACCCCAAATTAACTTGTTCGTTGTCGGAATCGGAAAACCATATTTCTCGAGTTTAGAGCTTTTTAAAAATATACAATCTTCAACATTTCGATATAGATATTTTTTTCTCACAATATTTGCATTTCTCTATACACAAGAAAATAGAGTTAAAAATTCGATCGGTTTGAGCTTAACAGTAAATTTGGAATGATTTTGTCATGTACAAATGTAATTTTTGGTGAATCATCTTGTCATTTGCATAAAGATTTAATTAAAAAAGAAATAGTAAATAATTTAAGCTAGGAGAACATTGTTATTCGCATGTCTTCTAACCATCCACAAGTGTCTAAAGAAATAAGTTGCTTTCTCCGAATATTCCATTTTGAAAATAGTACCAGAGGAGGTTGGCAAGATAACCAGAGGAGGTTGGCGACTATCTACTGTGCTTGCAAGGGAATTTTGGGATTTCTCCCTAATTTTCCAAACAGATAGCTGGAAATTTTCTCCACGTATTCCTCTTTATGCGAGTCTAATAAGACAGAACAGCAGATCCAGCATTACGCGAAGTTTTGTACATTTAAAATTTAAATAATCTTTGTAAAATATGCTTTAATAATCGTGCTTATAAGCTAAGTAATTTAAATTTAAAATGGCATATTCAACATTTCCAAGCAACAACGAGCATTATATTGATACGCATGCGATATCGGAAAATCAGTTATATCTCCTTTCAGTTTACTTTATAACTGGTATTATTCAGTTTACTATAGAAGCTACTTTATATCTGGTTTAATTTAATGCATTTCGAGTGTATTATATTAAAACTGGAGAACAAAGGCAATAAAAAATAAAATGATATATCAACACACGACAATTTATTTCTTAATCGAATGCAGTCATGCACACTTTAAGCAAAAACATTAGAGAAAAGATTTGATATCGGTTTCCATAAGCATACTCTTTATAAAACTACATATATGCATATTGTTACGAATTTAATATTAATTCCTTACACATTTAGTTTAATAATAAAGAAAAGTTTTACTGATATTCTTTAATAGATGTTGAATGGGTACCGAATCATTGGTGTTCGACCTTAGCTATAAGGAGATTAATTTGGCAACAAAAATTAAGAGAATGTGGGAATCTTAGCGGTATTTCTTTCAGGAAGCAAGATGCAAGAACCTTTTAGATCTTTCAAGGTCCTGTCACAAAAGCTGTAAAAGCAAAGACAAACACACGAATGGTAATTGATTGAATTCTCTTTGGAGATTTGATTTCTAGCATCATTTATACGATCACTTTCTGCTGTTGCAGTTATATAACAATTCTGCTACTGATTGCACATGAGTCGTCGTTATATGTTTCGAGTTGTGTATACCGTTTCTTGTGGAATAAAGCAATGTTATCCGTTATCGAGATTGAATTTTTCCAGGACGAAATTTTACGGTAACTAGAAGCACATGCGTTATGTAATTAACAGAAAATAAATACTCATGTGCTTGAGTATAAGATTACATTGCCGAAATATATAGCTATAAAATAAAAAAAAAATCGATTCTCTTCTGAACCGTGGTCCAGATTTGAGATGTAACCAACAGAATTAGGATCTTTTAAGATTTTCTATGTACAATATAATTATAAATAAAAAAAAGGGGGGGGGAAGGAGATTTTTTTCCAGACAAGCATTTTCGAATTTTTTTCCCATTTGGCGATAATGGTAATTGATTTAAAAAAAAGTTTAGTGCTTCTATACGAGAAGGTATACTCACAGCTTCTAACGAGCTGGAGATATCCGAAATACCGTTGAGAATCATTGTAAAGTAAAAAACAGTAATAATTGCATGGTATCCATTGTTCATTGAATAAACAACCAGCACTGTCCCATTGATGCACATAATGCAGCCACCTAAAAGTAATTCGATTCCTTTGAACAGCAACCAATTGGGCTCGTCATTGCTTCCAAACTATAAAAAAAAAGAAAGAATATTTTGAAAACTGCAGCCTTAATATAAAAGAAATCTAAATTAAAAAAAGGAAATGTGCCATCACAAATATCAAGTTACCAAGGGAGAACATTTCTTAAATCACGTATCAATCCAACAGAAAAACATTTTCTCGCATGACTCGCATTTCGCAATCATCCACATATAGAAAAGACATAATTCATCTCAAAATCAATCGAGTATTAATTTTTTTTCTTCTGGAAAACCAGTTTAAACTAGTTTTAAAGTCTCCTGACTATCAGATTACGCATGTGTCGATATTTAGAAAATGATGGAGCTTTCTCCAGCCGTCTCAAAATCGTTCGAGCTCCAAAATTCTTGTCAGATAGAAAAATTGAAAATTCAGAATTATATTATATATAACATCACCTCCTTGTCTCGCGTTCATTCCCATTTTCTTCTCTCTGTTTCATCGAGTGAAAACTTTTCACAACCCTGCCCATTATTTGCCAGACAGGAGAATCGGGTACATGGCGGACATTCGTGCGAAGTTTTAACATTTTTCCAGGATAAGTCAACAAATGTGACAACTTTATCTTTTTCTAATAACTCTAAAAGCGAAACTTTCATGCCTCAAAAGCAATAAATCGCCCATTTTCTACACTTGTATTTTGAGGCTTCAAAATCCCCAAACTAAAACATGTTCTCTCCTAGTAAAAGGTAATTATGAATGATTAATCATTACACAGATATGCGTCATGATGACTTTCTGATCTTGTATTTGGGTCTGATGATTAAAATTTGATCCCAAAATAATGAATTTATGTTTAGTTTAAGTTACCTCTAATCTAATTTTTTTTGGCAATCCCTATTTTGAACAATGATCATATTAGGAACTTTTTAATTTTCAATACTTTTGTCAAAGATAAATGTGTTGAAAACCTTATTACAACTTACGCGTCGATATCCAGTGAATGCAATATGATTTCCAACAGCAGCAAAAGCGACCCAAGGCAAACAGAACAGCAACTCCTCTTCATGCTGTCGAAATACCAGCAGATAGTAAACACCGCCTGTAATTAGCGCCGGTCCGAACATCAGCTGAACACATTTCAAAAGTGGCATTCTGTTCAAAATTGTTCTTCCTAACTGGGATGAAAAGAAATATTCTTGTATATTCAAGATTATTTCACAAAAGCTCCATTTAATGAAGTTTATGTGAGAATCGTATATGCTGAATCACAAGAAGGAACATAACTGAAAATATCAACCAAAAGAGCCTCAGAATTAAAATAAATTAAAAGTAATTATTTCCCGAGTCAGAACTAATAATAAAAGCATTGTATTTAGAGGGCACTAATGCTACTACATCTAAAATACAAATAAACTTCATTAAATTAGAAATAAATATTAAGTTTAAATGCAAAAATGAGGCAAAAAAAGAAAAAGGATGAATCTAGCCTGAAGACTTTTTCAAGGGTAACCCTCAGATAGGGTTTCAACCCAAGGATTTTCTTTTATATTAGGACCGTTGGTTCTGGGCCGTTGAGGTTAAAGATTTTCTTTCAGATTCTTATTAAATAAAACTATGCAAAAGTCTGTAAAAGACTTTCTCATACCTAATAGTTCGTCATGAGCATTGCTGTGATCTTGCTTAGACTTGAATTTAAAATAATATTGTCACGAAGGTACTTTAGTATGGAACTCAATGACACACACAAGAAGTAGAGCTAAACCAATTTATTAACTCAACTCTGAACTGAGAACACAGTGACTGACAGATCTTCTGCTTTTATACTAGCAGGGAAAGTTCCAGAATACTTTTCTGGAGACAGTAAGAAAAGTCCGAAACACTTATCTGCTAAACTAAAGAAAGGTCCAGAATCTGCTGGAGCATGAAATAAAGGAAAACATAAAATCAAGGAATTAAATATTTACAAAAACTGTGAATAGCATTGTCTCTAGCGGGATTCGAACTTACGATATCTTGATTATGAGACATGTGCTATGACCATTAGGCCATGGAGAGTCGACTGTCTTTTCAATGCGGCAATAGTTTACTTATTATTGACTAATTTATTCTCTTTGGTTTTATGATATTAATTTTTATCTCCAAAACTTGAATTTCTTGCTATTTTCGGATCACGAGGGGTCAATAAATGTACGAAAGTCAGATCCTTCACAGACAATAATTCCTGGCTTCAGTCTCAGCCTGAAGGTGATCCTAGAAAAAGGCCTCAGGCCGGATTCATCATTTCTATTTTTTTTATTCCGTTTTTCCATTTACACATAATATTTATCTCTAATTTGGATGACAAAAAATTAGCAATTATATTAGGTTAATGAGAATTCATAACGGGGGGCATTCAAAATTAAAAATTAAATAGGCTTTCAAAGGCATTAAAAATTTGAATTAAGAATATCAGGGTTTCAATTATGGATAGCATGAAAATAAAAATTATTAAAATAAATAATTAAATAACATAACTAACACTTTAAAGTTTTTGAAGAATAAAGTACATATCAAATAATCACAATAAACAAAAGTAACAAATTTTAAAATTTATGAAAAAGCAAGTTTGTTAATTTAATTAAATTTCTAGTATTGTGAATTAAAACAGTTCTACAATACAACATTAAAATTATCCAAACAACTTGTCTCTTTCAGTCTAACATTTTCCATCTGAGACACAGCATCCTAATTTTACAAATATAAAACTTCAAGATTTATTGGTAAACTCGTAAATAAGCATCAAACATGTACGATGGAGACAGCACAATTCTCGTTCTGGTGACATCAGTCATTGATAATTGATAATATATGTTGAAAAGTATTAACTTAGCAGATTTTTTATCTAGTGATAACAAAATAATTTACCAAAATGCATACAGTCTAATTTTCAAATTTATACAGATCTCTGGTAATCAGCATATCAAATCCAATATTGCGGGCTGGATGGAAATCGACCAAACAAATTAGACACTTAACTCGTTAATTTGGTAAATGATTTCGTTTTTGTCGGCCAGAATTTTTTCCCCCAAGGATTTTTCGAAATTTTCTTTTGTCCAAAATATTTTGAATTTTTCTCCTGTGTCATCTGAGATCATTGTCATTCAAGAACTATTTTAAATTAAAAATGGATTTTGTATGGTATACGGTTTATTTCCAATTAAAACGTTTGGTAAATTGTTTTTTTATGATATCAACTTTATTTTTGCACACAGTTTCTAATTTAATAAATTTTACAAAAATATTGTTAAGTATCTGTTTACAATAACGTTTTTCCATTGGGAATGATAATTTATAATAATCAATAATTTCGTTTGATAGATACGCATGCTCCAAAATAACATATTATTATTATTATTTTGCCTTCATGTTATGCTTAAGAGAAAATTTTAAAAATAAAATGAAACAAATAGCAACGAGTCAATATTGAAACATTATATGACGATTTGAACCAGAAGTTAGTTAATAGTAAATTTTTGTAGCAGTTCAGTTTGAGTAGCCAAGTTTATAGAATAATTGCATCGATGAAGCAGGTCTCGGCGATTTCAAGTGTTATACAGTGAAGATCTGCATTTAGCTTCCACCAACTCCATTTGAACGATAAAGGGGTTTGAACTTCGAGCGAAAAACTACTATTCTTTAAACTTCTGAAATCAATTATGAGATTGCCACTCATTTTAAAGTTTCATCTCGACACACACCGTTTTGTAACATTTCTTCATCATATTTGTTTGATAGTAAAGTGAAACAATTTTAAAATTGCTTTTCGATTTTTCAAAATTTAGCTAAAAAGAAAAGAATATCGGAATCGGAACAAGAATTTAATTGAATTCAAAATATAAGTCAGGTTTTAAATATTAGAACTTGATATAATCTATAATGTTATAGGTAATTCCTTAGTTTCAGTACAGTATTTAGAGAATAGTCCAGGTGTTTTGCGATTTTGGAGCAGTTTGGACGAAAGATTGGAATACATATCAATAATATAATATTGTTTTCTTGTGAAATTATTCTCAAAGTATAGCAAATATATTTAAGGGTATTTTTATATGGAGACTGAATGGATATTAAGGCAATAACCCTGACCTTAGTTACGAACTTAGCGAGGAATTTTAATGACAAAAATGAAGATTTTAGAAATTAAAACAATGTTGGCACTATCTGTTAGAAGAGAGATTCGAATAATTTTTTACAAACTATGCCCTGCCAGAAAATCTAGATAAAACTCAAAAGGTTAAAGCAAGTCAGCCAAACGAATTCTCTTTAAAATGTTACCGTACTGTGAACGGCTCCAGTGAAAATTACGCCATTTTTATTATTTAAATATTCATGATTTGTGTGTGCATTAATTTCTGCAAATGATGTCACCTTGTGTACTTCAGATGAATTTTCGTAACTGTGCTTCATGTTTAGTCTTGGAATAATGCACCGTTTACCCATTAAACAGCTGGTTAAACTTTGACCATACAATAAACAGCCGATTCTCCATAACAATGCATATGTGACTTAATAAACTAATGTCGAAAGACAATGAAATACTGTGGTAAAATTTGGAACTTTGTTTATAGGCGCACCAGATGTGATACTTGATGAAAAATTTCAGGTTTTCAGCTGGTAAATTAAGTCATACTTCCCATCACCAATTTTAATGAGACATTGCGGATGTCTACAGTGAAGCATTCAAAGCAGTAAGGAGGCATAAGAAGCACGCATAGCTGAAAATCAGAACTGCCTCAAAAAAGTTTTCCGCTTGGGAAGATAGACTAATATTTTACGTTCAGCAGTTTATCTGTAGTCAATTAATAGAAGACTATTAAAGCTACAATTATTATATTTTGAAAAGACGAATAAACACTTTAAGAACACTGTTGAATTATATTTAATGTATAATATAATGCTATTGGATTGGTTATATTAACGTCCCGTTTGAAGCAACATTAGGGCCATTTTGGGACGGACCTAGTAATTTTGAACCGCGGTCAGATGACGAGGACGACACCTGAGCTGGCACCTCCCTCTCCACACCACACCACACCAGTGGGAGGACGTTTGGTCATGGCGGATTTAACGTGCAACAGATCACCTTACATGACGGTTCTTCGTTGGAATCGGGTCACGAACCTGCAACCCTCCTGTTCCGAAGCCGAGACCTTACCACCAGGCCACCACGGCCCCAATATAATGCTATGGGTCTTCGATTTCGTTTTTCGGCATAGTTGAGTTTATAATAAGGACGACAAATTTTCTTAATGAATGCAAGAATCCATGATCTTGTAGATACATTTGGCAACTTTGGTCACGAGAATTAAGGTTATGGAAAATAGAAGAATATTGATTTCATCTCTTTTAGGAACTGTGAATTTTCCTGGAAAATTTCATCCCCCGACAGAAAATTATAAATGCAAACAAGTGAAACAATTTTGTTCATTCTCTTTACATTTTTTTGATAACATTGCGGAGTTTCTTACTTTGCATTCTGTGCGCTATTGCTGTTCTTATTTTGCCTCTTCGTGTACCGAATTTCCACGAACTCTTCTTGTAGCACGGGCAGTGTTTTTTACTACAAGTACTTTTTATTTATTTTTAAGCATGAATTTTTCATTATAGTATGTGTTGAACTTCTTTCACTGAACGATTTCCCATTGCAATATATTGTCATAAACAAAAGTAAAAAAAAATCATAAAAGTGCGATACGTTGAAAATACTACGAAAAAAATTAAGCCATAATGAATATACTAAGAACAGTTCGAAATATTGAATAAAAATAAGTTTAATATGAATTTATTTCAAAATCCACTTTCCTTTCATTTACGAGCTTTTTGAGCTTTATTTTTACCTCCATATTTATTTTAATTAAAAACAGATCTCCATTTCAATAGAATAATAGCAATAACTAATTTCTTCAATCATTTACTTACACTGTTCATTGACGATACGGCGAGACAGTAACCAAAACCAGCCACTCCAACACATGGAATCCATATTTCGTGACTACGCATCAAAGCTTCACCGACTGCATAGACATTAGAGAAATAAGTAATGGTTCCTGTTGTTAGATACCACTTTGACCCAATTCCTCCTTTTTGAAGATTTGATGTTATTTGGGAAAGCTGAAAAAGAATATTTCTTATAATCAGTAGAATAATGTGTATACATCTTTTCAATGTAATGTTAGTTTAGGTCTTCTTACTCTTTCTCCGTTCGAAAAGTGTTTTTTTTTTAATTAAATAAATAGAGTAAAAGTAAAACAATATTATGGTGAATTGAATCTCGAATTTGAAAACTCGTAGCGTGACAATACTTAAGGCTTGATTCGTCTTTAGTTTTGAAATCTGCTCTTGACTGTATGGCAATGATAGTGTGTACATAAAAAACATTTAATAGCATCCCAACGCGCATGAGGCTAAGTATTAATGAGTTACAAAAGATTTTTTCAAAAAAATTAGTGAAATTTGAAAAATATTGTATGAAAATTTTTCAAGTATCATTGAAAATCCTAAATTTTAAAATAGTTTTTGGTCAATTATAAGTTCGAATGTTATTGCAGGAAAGCTATACAATCTGATTTTTTATTTAAAAAATCTAGTTAAAAATTAAATATTTTTGATTGTTTAGTACTCAAAAAGAAGTTATCACTTTAATTGGCAAATTATGAAAAGTAATTTTTTTAAAAAAAAAATCCAAGGCACATACTAAGAAGTTAGATGTATATATTTGCGTGAATTTAAAAATAAATATATAAATAACTGCATTTTGCGTGCATAATTTTATAAAAAGAGAAATTTATTATATTATAAAGGATAATTTTTTATACTTGCGCATTTTAATATACTTTGCGAAATATTACAACAGAATGAGAATTTTGTAAACTTTGCGACCGTGAAAGTGCTGATTATTTCTGATTTTTGCACTGAAGCGAGGAACATTTAACGTAACGGAACAAAACACAACACGGGACTTCGAGCTCAACAAGTCGAAATAAGTCAACTTGGGGTGCATGTTTAAATAATTTGCCAAAGTAGATGAAAAATGGGAAATTTTATTTCTTATGGTCATAATCATTACTTGAATTAATAAAAAATTGGATAAAGAAAATAATTCTTTTTTCTGATTTTGTTAACACATTGACACCGCTTCACCATATTCTCATTCAGTGTGGAATTTCATAGAAGTAGAACACACTTTAGTAGAACACACTCTCCTTGTTTAACATGCTGTTCACCTTATAAATAGCTTCAGATTCACCCTTATTGCCCACTTATCTTTTTTGTTCTATAAGAGATATGTTGTGAAGCATTATAAGCCAGATAACAGCTCCTGGACAGGAGTGATCACTCTTGTCTTGTGGTCATGTTACACGGCAGCGAACCCAAACGTTGCGAGTTCGGACCTCGCTATAAACAATCGCTACAGATATAATAAAATGCTTAACTTTTTGCTAAACACTTCGAATCACAGGTATGAATCATGGCAGCGAAAGTATTTAAGGCCACACACCACATGCATAACAAATCAAGAAATCGAGTTCAAGATCTGTTAATTAAAATGAGACGGTTTTGAATACCTTCAAAATTCACTTATAAGTTCTTTCATTCAAAAAAGTACTTACTTTACGAATGTTCATACAGAAACCAATAACACCAGCTGCGCCAATTGTAGAAAACACGAACGTTGAGATTGAAGGGAAACTCAACTTCCAAGAGTATGTTGCAAGGGCTGCTCCACTGACAATTTGCATTCCATCATACATCATCTGTTTCAGCAGATTACTTCGAATTTCAGACACATGGAGACCCCTTCCATTGTCCTGGAAAGAAAAGAAAAAAGAAAGAACTGCATCTTTAAAAAAAATCAAGTTAGTTTCGAAAGAGGAATCTTCTGCTGACAATGACAGAACATTTACTTGATCATTTCTCCCATCGAAAATAACAGGCGGCATATTAATATTCTGACAGGCATCTTTGCCACATGACTATTCCATACATAAAACCTTTCAAGAACCTAATTCCATGGCCTTGCCAATTGTCCAATAAGCAAGAATCAGATTTAATAATAAATTAATAATAAATCAGATTTAATAATCAAAAGTTCAACAGATAACAAGAAGCAGTCAAAAAAGGAGACAGCATGCCAAATATTTGGCCAAACAGCTAAATTTATTCGGTGATCCATTCTTTACCAGTTATTTTGCATTTATATGACCAATATGAACCGCGCAGAGCTATGGATAAAAAAAAAAATCAGATTTTACGAGAATCACAAATGATTTATATCGCCCGAATAAACACAATTTATAATGATACATTCCACATATGGTGATTAATGGCTTAGTATCAAATTAACTCTCTTTTTAAGTATTATTATTCTGTTTTGAAAACACTAGTTTTTTTTATTAGTATTATGTAAAGTGATCTCGCTAAGATGACACCAGGTACATTTTCTTTCATATTGCGAACTTCAAACTTCATTCGTTGGTTTTTGTGCTTGAATATCCAAGATAAAATAAAATAAAAATTAATTATAAGCAAAAAATAATTCAATTAAGAAAGTTAATGATACAATTAGATAAACTGAATTAAGTTAATTAAATTTATCAGAAAAAACATTTTTAAACCTTGATGACTAAAAAAATAAAAAAATCTTCATCAATTTATGCGATGCTTTCAATTGAGTTATATTAACGTCCTATTTTAATTCAACACTAAGGCTATTTCAGGATGGATATCATAATTCTCAACCAAGGTCTAATGACAAAGATGACCTAAGATGGTACAACCCCCTCTCCTAACTTCCACACCATACCAGCGGCAGGACGTTAGGCCCTGACGGAATTAATGCGCTTCAGACCCGCTTACACGACGGTTCTTTGATAGAATTGGGTCTCGAATCTTATACCTTTCGGGTCCAAAACCGGGCCTTAACACAAAGCTACCATGGCTCGTCTACCTGTAATTTTATATCACGATATTTTGACAAATTTAATCAGCTTTTGAATTCTACACTCCAGTGAATTATTTTATAAATTAACCGATGAACTGTTACGGGCATGAAATGAACTAATTTAATTATAAAGGATACAAAATGTTATTTATATAAAGCGAAAATTCCTTTGCTCTGACTTAGATTATTAAAGTGGTATTGACTTAGATTATTAAAGTGGTATTGACTTAGATTATTAAAGTGGTATTTGGTATTATATGGAATATTATCACTGAAACAAGTATTTTTTTAAAAAAATACTGCGTTTAAAAATCCTCATACAAAACACACTGTGTGCAATTTAAAAATTTATAAAAATTTCCAACTTTATAGCTTTTTGAATTTAAAACTTAAAATCAACTTTTATATCACAATAGTTAACATAACAGGATGAATCATGTCAATTAATTCACACTTTACAGACCAATTATTCATTGGTTAAATCAGATTATGCAAACTTTAGGTTTTTCCTGATTTAAACAATTATTGCGATAAACTATGCCTAAATAACCAATTTTATGCTTAATAACTTTAATTACTATGGAAATAAACAGATTTCAAACTTTAAAACTAACAAAAACTATTATACCAAGTAACTAATAACTCGTTACTCACGTCTTCGTGTTCTACTATTTCTCCAGTAAAATTGGCAGCCATTCCTTCCAAGGTATACAGCGTGTAAGCAGTACTTATTTCAGAATTTGTTCAGAGTAATCTATATTTTTTACAGAGTTCATATAAACAGCTTTAGTTGTCACAATTGCGGTTTGAAGATTCATTTCACTGTTATCTCTAACCTTCTTTTTTGTCACCCCGTCAGCAAGGTGAGTGAATACTTCACTACCAACAGGCTTGATAATATATGACAGATACCATAAATGGAGATTCAAGATATATCAACATTCTGGGTTAACTTCTTATATGTTTGAAGCATTTTCATAGTGAAAGAATAATAAATGTATTATTTCTGCGTTAAATTTTAAAACAAACTTTAAAAAAAAAAAACTTTAACTACTTAATCTACAACTTCGGACATATCCCGTAGTATGATAATCAGGCCGGAACTACAAATGAATGTTACTGATTTATGTCATATTTTAGAGATTGATACTAATTCTTTGGTATATCTACCACAAATATTACATCAGGTTGTTATTACCTATCAAATATCTCGCAAAATTAAACCAGTTGGGTCTTATACACAGTATTTACATTCCGTCAGTCGTGCGCGCACAACTTAGGACCGATTCGTCTAACCATGGAATGGCTCGAACTCAGAGCGACATAATTTACATTTTAGGCCCAAACCTTTGAATCGTAAATCGTAGGTTAAGGGGTTAATGCTCTGCTTTGTTTAATAATATTGAAAAGCCATTATGAAGGCACACGAATGTTATTTTGAGACGGATCTCATTATACTAAACGTGTCAAGCAAAGATTGCGATGTTTGATCAGAAACAATTTATGTTTTTCAAAATTTCATTTTTGGAAACAAGTTTCAAGATCTAAATATCGATGTTATAATTTCGATCCCTAATTCTACAAAGCAATCATTTGCAGGCAGGCATGGTTGCATGGTTTACTTTCAATATTCTGCTGTGGGCTATGTACCTCCTGTCGATGTGGTGCTGAAGTTTATATAGTGGTGTTGAACTCAAGTGTCGTCCCTGTGATCTATCTGTCCAAAACTATGAAGTGTCGAAATAACTTCAAAGTTACTTCCAAGAGGGGCGTTAATACGAATAAATTAGACTAAACTCAATAAATATTGCACTCAACAGCAGCAGAAGGTATTAGGTTCTAAACAAAGGTAGAATACATCAGGCATGAATGTAAAAAGTGTTTTTAACAGAGTGAGTCTCAAAACCACAACTCTGGTTTAAAGATGCAGTGCTTATGTTTAAATGCTTTAAAGGGATTTCAAAAAGATGCAAGATTTTGAGGAATCATCACTGATAAAGCATTGTGCAGGAAATAGTGGTGTCACTAAAATTTTTATTAACAAATTAACTTATTTACTAATTATATTATTCATGAAACCTAGTAACTTAATCGGACTCCGATATTTTGGGCTAGAAAGTCATATATATATATATATATATATATATATATATATATATATATATATATATAATCCAATCGGTTAAATTAGCGCATCATTTAAAAAAAAACAAGTTTTGCATTTAAAGTTTTTCCGACAGCTACAATATCTTTGCAGTTAGGGGTTGAAAAAATATTTTTAAACCATAATTTTGACAGTTTCTAACATCAATAGTTTGTGTTGCTTCATAGTAACTCTGCTTTACCCGAGTTCCATACTTGCATTTATTTATCGAATTTTGATAGTTGTAAGCAAGAAATAAGCCATTCAAAACGATTATGAATCCAATATTAAAATTACTTCGAACACATAGATGAATCAAGTATTCAATGGATTTCCATTTGAATCAAAATAAGAAAATATTCACAAAATAGAAGGTGCCATCTTATTAGATATAAAGAAAATAAAACAGTTAAGGGGTTAACGAAATCTATCTTTATCTTCCAGCTTGACGAGAGGAATTTTTTCATTATGTTTGAGAGAAAGAGTAAAATGTATTTTTGTTTAATCAGATGCTTTATGATATCTTATTTTTGGTTTTCCTGTTAATGATAATACAGTCTTTTTACTTACATCGGATTTCTCATAAATTCTTCAATGAAAAGAAACAATTCACGTTTTCTTACCTGAAAGATCGACTTCAGCGAGTCTCTGAATTTTTAGATTTGATTTATTATAATTATTATCGGCATTCTAAATTATCTCAGAAGCATAGGTGAAATAGATTTGGTCAGAATGTGTATCGGAAAAGGACTTCTTTGCAAACGAGTAATCAATGTTTCCACTGCACCCAAACAACTGTTATTAGAGACTTCATTCTAATCGCTATTATTTGTCTTCATTCTACTGTGGTATTTAACAAGAGCATAAAAGTAGAGAAAAAAAATATTAAACTTTTGCACTTTATGTGCCAAACTGAGACCGAGAAGATGCATGTTGGTGAACTTTTTCCCCACAATATTTCCTGTAACATTTTCAATGAGATAACTACGTCTTTAATTATGGTGAATGGATCCATGATTCGAAGTAATTTAGTGTTCTTTTAGAAGAAATATAGCTTGGCAAACGTTTGAATTTTGAGATGTATTGATCATCATTACTAATGCTACTGTAACTGGATTGGTATCTGATGCAGGACAGGTTGACAGTTTGTATTGATATCGAATGAAGCTCATCCATTTTAGGACGTTTGACGGAATTAGCCACGCAACTCATTTTGTATTCTGCATTGCTTGGCAAGAGGCTACTGACAAAGAGAGGGAATGTGTATCTGGGAAGAATACTTGAGTGGTAGATTTTTCACCTGCTCACATTCAACCCTTTGTACCGGAAGAATTTGAGTTTCTTTGTATTCAGTGACATAGGGGAAGGAAAAAGGCGTGTGTGGCCGTCTCCCCCTCACAATTTATGACTAAGTAATAAACAGTGTCCGACATTGAAGGGAGGGGGTCTTTTTCACAGTAAATCATTTTCATAAATTCTGAATTCTACAGGTCATCATGTTTTCTGTGTGGTCTGGGACGACGCGCATGCTTGCTTCCATTCACGTCAAGTTTATAATCGTGTGAAACCACTGCTTTTTTCGTAATTTTACGATTCAGATACCAATGGAAAGTAAAATGCAATCATGCCATTTGTGCCAGACCAGATGATAAATAAAATATCAATGAAATAATTACTAGCTCGAAGGCCAATTGATAGCAGTAGGCTATTATGTCGCATTCCTTAAACTTCCGTCATTAATCGAATATGTGACATTTTGTAGTTAATGCTTTGCCTGACAACCCCCATCTGAAGACTATCTATCGTAGATAATGTATTCAAATTCTTATCTAATAAGAATTTGAAAATTTCCAAATTGCTTGCCAATAAACAACTAAACGAAATTGGATTAATTGATTTGTTGATTTAGCACTTATTAATTCAAATTTTTCAACAAAAATATTTTATCCTTTATTTTTATATTTTATACAGGCACATTCTTAAATGCTTTATTTATTTTTAATCGTCTGATTTTTTTTTCAGAAGTTCCAAAACGACAAACCATTTGGAAATAAAAACACAAAATGAGATACCATTTTATCGCATTCGTGCCATTAATAGTCAGCAGCAAAATGCATAAATTCGCACATAATTGCTTCTGCAAAACTAATTATAGAAAAATTTCAAATGCTGAAAAATTTCGTAACTCATTTTTGTAATTCAGAGATTTTTACTTTCTAGTATACGAAATATATTTAGACTTAAATGAGTTCGAAAAACACATCTTTGGAAAATGTTCGTCCTTCTGTTTGTTTCGGACAAAGATAAATAAAAAAATGCTTTGAGCCAGACGATTGAAATTTAGTATTTGATCACCACACTAAACTTAAAGATTTCTATAAAATTTCGGGCCAAATTCGATCTGAGCAAGTCAGTCTGTCCGACTGTTCAAATATAAGTTAACATGGAAACTATAAAACAATGTGAGCTAGACAATCAAAATTTCGTTCACATATTTAATATTATAGTGCAGACACTTGTCAAATTTTGACCCAAATCCAACGGGGATTTGTACTTTCAGGTAATCTTAAAAGGCGGAAGCTAAAAAAAAGCAGTGCTTTGAATATAACAATTTTGGTATGTGATCTTGTGAATACAAATGAAGTTCTGTATCAAAAAATTATTTACAATCAGTTGAAAAAAAAATGTGTCTAAAACAAAAATTCGATTTTTAGATACCATTAATCTCATTCTAGGGATTTGTAGCGTATTGGTATGAGCGAGAATAGAACCTGGTACCTTGTGGTTCGCAGCCGAGTAACATGACCACAATACAAAAGCAAATGCTCGCGTA
The DNA here is from genome assembly GCA_026543865.1 of Argiope aurantia. Lineage (NCBI taxonomy): Eukaryota > Metazoa > Arthropoda > Arachnida > Araneae > Araneidae > Argiope > Argiope aurantia. Next base: position 92,860 of record JAPMOR010010707.1, on the reverse strand, counting down.
GTGTAGTTGTTGACTGGCTTATAAGCTTTCACTACAGATTAATCGCCAAAACTCTCGCCAAGTATCATATGATAGAATCAGTAAAATGGCTAAATTCATGCCAAATGTTAATATTTCTTAACTATTATACATCATTACCATACAAAGCGTTTTCTCTTGGATAATATCTTTAATACAGGTATGAGAGAAAATATTTCGGAGATCACTCCCGCTGGTCAGTTTGATAGAGGAAAAGGCATACGATCCAATAGTTTTGGAATCTTAATCTATAGGTATTATGCGAACAAGTGATTGCACAAACTCAACCAATTAATTGCTATCTAAAAGAATAAATTAAATTAAGAAACTTTCAAACATTTCGTTAGACATTATTTAAAATTTCAATATATTCTTCACTAATAAACGATGAAAAATACATCTTACTAATTTTTGTGACTCCAAATTGGTATACTCATCCATAATTCTATTTTTTCTTGCACATCCTATTACATAAAATTAATTCAGGAACTTTTTTTTTAAAACAATGTACAATTTTGAAAAGAATTATAATGGGTTGATTGCCTCCCATTTTAGCTGTGATATGTAAATTTTTCATTTCAAAAACGTATTTAGATAGATGCGTTAACTTTCATTTAGAATTTCAACTCAAAATTGTATAATTGTATCTTATTTTGAAGTATATCTCTTCAAGTTGTTCTACCGACTGCTTTAGCATTATATTGTTGTTTACCTCTAATGTAAAGTATGGAGAAAGTATTCTAAACGTCAACGAATTCGAATTCGAGATTATGACGAATCTCCACATTTTAGACCTTCTTGAGTTTCAGAAATGTATTTTAGGAAAGTGTCTGCCCATTTATGACAAAGATAATCCTAAAAGTCTTTGAGCTAGACGGATGAAATTTCGTACATGATATTCACACCACATTTGTATCAAATTTTGAGTAAAATCAATAGATCCAAAGGAACACTGTCGTGGTTCTAATATAAGTTAAGAATATAACTATACAATGAAGCGAGATAGGTGAATAAAGATCGGAATATAGATTTCACATATCTATTTTGCAGATATTTAACAAATCTTTCGCCAAATCCAATAAGAGATTGTACGATTGTCGTTCTGTATTTTTAGAAAAATATAAACACGATAGCACAAAAATGCACCAACTTAAATACATCAAATATGGTAATTGATTTTGTGGCTATAATTGTAAAGCTAGATCAAATCTCGGTTTCGGTAAGTTGTGGAAAAACGTGTTTCTAACACAAATTCGCCTTTATTAAGGAATGTGCGAGAAAGTTTTAGGAAGACTATTCCTGCTGGTTTTAATTGATGTTAGAAGTAAAATGTTGAGTTTCACCAATATCTGGATGTCGATTTTTAGTTATTCTTCCCGGTTATGGCCTATTCCACAAATATATTAGTTAAAGAAGAAGTGTTATAATGTTATATTTCAAACCTGAAAATTTATTGAAAATTGGCGGGAAAGAAATATGGAATAGTATTTATTAAAGATATATGTTATAAAGAAACCAGAATTTTCCGAACCATTCTCCAAAAATGAAAAATCGAATAAATTGTCTTCTCAAATTCTGAGAAGATAATATTTTTAAAAAATGAGAAAATCTTCGAATCTTGAGAAATTTTGAGAAAAATTCTTAGAAATTAAAATAAATTAGAGATTTTTTTAAGTGAAAAGTTTTTTTTTTCCTTTGAGAAAAATTCTTAAATCAAGCTATACATTTAAACCTCTGTAGTTCCAAAATACACGTTATGGCAGAATCTAATATGATTTAGAGGTATTCATTAGTTAACATTCTCTCATCACAGTTCGCGTAATTAAGAGAATTCTGATTTTCTGATAAAATCAACTTGATCAAATTTTGAATTTAAGATATCGTTTGAATTTATCACTCATCTTAAAACGGATGGCTCCACTAAACCTATCCGTCTGTATATCAAAGATTGATGCAGAGGATTGGTAATAATTATAAAAGTAGATTGTTCCGCTCAAATATTTTGTGAGAAAGTGTGCTGATGTTCGTACACTTTGAAATGCTTATTTGCAATACTTCATTAACCAATAGCTGCGTTTAATTTGCTCAGTTAATAAATTGTCCATTTCAAGTGGATTAATTTTCTAATAAATACTTAAAACAGTGATTCTCGACCTTTTTTTTGATGCTGCACACTTTTAACGATTTCAAAATTTGGCGGCACACAAAGAAAAAGATAAGTTTAAAAGTTGTTTACTTACCTATAATACACTGTGCAAAATAGTTTAGGATAATAATTTTGAATGTTAAATAAAATAATATAATATGTACTACAAAAACAACAGTACGTTTATTAAGGGATTAATTACAAGGTAATAATAAGAATACTTTTAATGAGAAATTTGAGCTTGATGTTTTTAGGTCGTAAAAATGACAATGCTACTCTCATATCGTCATCTACATTTAACAATCTCGATCTTTTTTCGTTTCTATGGTGATCGTTTTTGGTTACTACTGAAAATCCGAATTCACACAAATGTAGAAAATTGTAATAATATTTTTAAAGCTTATTATTATTTTTTTTGGATATAATGGATAATCGCCATAAATCATGGGATAACATTTCTAAAATTTGGCGGCACACTTTAAGAATTTGGCGGCATACAAAAGTGCCTTGGCACATTGGTTGAGAATCACTGGCTTAAAATATCAAGTTACATCTGATTGCCATAATTAAGGAGTATTGCATATTGTCAATTAAAGTCTCTGCGTCGGAAGGCCACTTCCTGTTGACATCCGCTTAAAGAATTTGTGATGTACGTTCATCATCACCTTTGTTAAACTTGCTTTCAGTAAATCACACGGAAAACACGTGTGCATTACTGAATAGAGAACGGGAGATAAGAAGAGGTTGCTATAATTCTCTTGTGAACAGGTGCATTGCCATTCATTGACTGTTGGATTGCTAATGTCGCATCTGTAGCAGTGACCTTTTGTGAAGAGGTGACAAAGATGTGGTTCTAGTGTGCATACAGGCCTCCCATATGTTGGGATATTTCAGACAGAATGATCATCATATTGGTATAACTGTCAATCAAACTCGCGGTGATTCAGCGAACCAAGTTGCACTTGGCTTTGAGCTTTTTGATTAAATTGAATCCAATAGATACCACATATATTTAGTAGTTTATTTTGTTATTAATCATTTATCCTAGATTCAATGACTGTACATACATTTGTACTGTTTTTTTCAGTATTCTGAGACGACCACTTGTTGACGGTTCTATCTCATTAAGGGGTGACAAACGGAAGGAAGTGCGCCATTTCTGAAATTTAATTTATTGTTAAATGTAAACATCTCCTCCTTTCCTTTTTCCTTTTACCCCTATTTTGCCAAATTAAATCCATCCTAACGCATGCGCAAAAGCGCAGAGTGTTTTAGAATTCGCTTGCAAACAATAGTTGAAACTTGCTTTCATTATGTTACATAAAAAGGAAGAAAAAAAATTTAAAAATAGGCCATCACTTTTCTCATACAAAGCTATAACATTTGCAAATAAATCAATTTTCAGTAGGAGAAATCAAATCAAGTCTTAGATGTTATATTACATCTCAGTATCTTACAGCAGCACTACTTCCTAGATTTTAAAGCTTAGTTACAGATTAGTTAAGTTAAAATAACTTCTACTTTCAAAATTCTCGATGACTAATTTGGGACGGAGAGCGTCCGTTTGAATCGCGGTCAGATGACGAAACCTAAATCGGCAAAGCACCTCCGAATTTCCCCGATTCTCCTGTGGAAAGACGCTTGGCCATCAATACATTGTACTCGAGATAGGTCAGCAAGGCAGAAAAAAATCGTCCATGGAATTAAGCTTTTATGAGTATGATGTTCCAAATTTAACGTCAAAATTCTGTTATAAAACTGCATCAGGTTTTCAAAGGTTTAAAAAATCCTACTTAAAGCATGTTTACACTGTTCTAAAAAATTTTGTGTGTCTCTTCAAAGAAATTTTTCTATTAAATTCTCAATAGTTCTCAACAGTTAGTTTTGTATTATAGATTATATTACATAATATATTTAGTATTGATAACATAAGAAATGAAATGCGCATGTGTCTGTCCTCCTACACATGGTTATTTTGTAATATTTATAGAGATTATTCCTATCAAGATATTCTTAAAATTTCTTGCTAAATATATAAAATAATATTAAATATAAGATGTTATTACGTATTTATCTTTCTTAGTAATTCTTCACTTGAAATTAGTTGGGAGAATACATTCAATTTAAGATGCCACAATTTAGCTTTTACAAAAGGTTGTGTAGTTGTGATTAGAAAACAAAAAAAACAATCGTTTCTGTACTATATTTTGGTCTTAAATATTCTGTACTATATTTTGGTCTTTGGGGGGGGGGGGGGGAGACAGAAACTCCAAAAAAGTTACATCCTCCTAAAACTTTGAATTTTCTGATAAATATGGAAAATAAGAAATTAAAACCATTCTGTAAGTGTATTTCCTGGCTGTGCGCTCTTTAAATTGTATATGCAAAGACAATAATACACTATCATTCTGAATTCTAGATAATCAGTATGGACATCTTATTCTGCACTATTTTATTTAACTGTTTTATTCTGAGCTCATTGAAAATGATAAAATATCTGGAACTAATAAAGACAGGCTGGTATTATATATCTTTTGGATCCACATTCGATTAAATCCACAAGAAGAGTAAAAATTAAAAGTTGCAATTTGGTTTATATTGTTCTTGTATTTTCAAGCACAAAGATTATTCCAAACCATTAGTATATGTACATATTCATAGACTATCTTATAAAAATAAAGCATCTTAAGAAGAATTTGATTGATATTACAGAGCCCTATTGTAATTTCAAATTATACTATTCAGATTATACTGGCTTTAATAATGCTATCATATTTTTTCCTAACTGAAACAAAACTTGATATTTGATTAATACTCGAAAGTTTAATAATCAACGCAAGTTTAATAAAAATAAAAGATTAATTATAATTCATAAAGAATTAGTTATATTATCAGATATCAAATCCCTTATCAATATTTGTTTACCATTATTTATCTTTATTGTAGTGTTGAATACGTAATTCTTATTTTTAAATACATTATTGTATATGTTAATAAAGATTTTTAAGAAATATTGGAAATTTTTATACATTTCTCGCCCATATTTGCAAAATTTTTAAAATATAATTGAATCAGTAACATGAAAAACGGTCCCGTTCTTAATTCTACTTAATTTCATAAATGGTTCGATAAAATGAATAAATAAAGTTTGTCTTAGTCATAAGAAAATTCCTACTAGCATAGTTCTATAAAAGATATTTATTTTTAAATTACTACTATTTTTACTATATTTCATTTTAAGTTAAGATATAAAATTCTGAAGAATGAAAGAGACATTAATCTCCAAGACAAGATACTATGCAACATTGCAAATTCATTTATGCTTCTTTAAAATCAAATAGCAGTAACATTGACTGGGTAGTTAATTATTTGCCATTGACGCTTCTTTTAAATTGGCAGCACCAGTCAGCAGACTTACGAAATAATGATCTTCTTTATAAAATAATATTATTAATTGCTTATTTTATTATCAGAAAATAATTAATTAATGTTAAAGAAGTTGCTGACAACCATTGACAGATGATTTTTGTGACAGCAATTTCGGAGTAGTAGAAGAAGTATTATAAAAGTTTACAGTATTCATACAAGCGCCAGGTAATTTCAACCACTGTTCTTTCAAGGTCAGCCCTTTTCTAACAATGCAAGGGGATACAAATAGGAGGACGATTCTCTTCATATGATTCGCTAGCCTGCGTCCCCCTAACTGGACAGACCTCTCCCCATTTGTTGGAAAGTCGTTGTTATCTGATACGTCCGTTGGTCAGTACATAACTTTCTTTAGAAATCTGTTCTTAGCTCATTTCTTTACAAGTTGTCTTGGAGTGTGTCTGCTGTGTGACAAGTCGTCTGGTAGCTATTTCGTAATTTGGTAAGTAAAATTCGTTTTGAACAAAATATTCTCGTTTTTGTTAAATTTGCTTTCATTTTAAAAAATTCTTTCAATGTGAACATTAATTTAAAATACAATTAAGAATAAGTGATATTTTATTGCTTTTCCTCTAAAATCCTCTTTATAAAAGGATATACGCTAGTTTATTTGTGCATCGTAGTTATTTTATTGTTAAATTATTTCTAAGTGACATTTAAGTTAACAATGGTTTTGATATATGGCAAGACGAATTGATATGCAAATAATTTTTATTTCATGCAATAATTTTGTTGAATATTAAATAAATATGTTCGAGTATATCGTTCCATCTTACCAATACTTACATATGGTCACTTTAGGAAGAGGTCTTTCATCTGACAAAATTTACTGGGCTTTGTTTTTAAGACTTTTTAAAACAATTAAGACATATTTAATCTTTTAAAACCAAATTGGATGCAAATTGATGTACCTATCTCAACTCGTCTTAACAGCATATTGGTCGTGAAGATATTAGTAGTGCAGTGGAGATTGGACATGTCAATATTTTTTAATACAAATCCGTCGGTATTTCAAATATTTTCTCTGATTTCTGAACATTTATATTACACGCGTTTTAAATTTAATTTTAAAACTGAAAATAGAGGTAGATTCTCATTGGGAGATAGTTTTCCTGATTCAAATACTTTTTTAACGCATATATGGTTAATGTAATTAATTTAATTTTCATTCAATAGAAAATTTGACTTTTGTATACTGTATTCAATTAAAAAGGCAGCAGTCAATTGAAAACCTGAAAAAAAAACTAAATCCATTATGAAATATACACATATATATTTTTGGATTGTGGGTTCTGTATTGAAAACGTGATGTATTGTATTGTTCTAAATCCTGCTAACAGTTGATTTATACTGATTAGTTATCAAAAGTAAAATGATTAAAAAGGCTAAATGCTTGATTCTAATTATTATCAATTTATTTAAGCTAGTTAAATAATACTGATTCATTAATTATGAATAAATACAGTTAAAAAAAGGGGAAATATTCAAAACTAAATTTTATTGCATTTTCATATTTTAAAACAATTAACTTCGTTGCCTGTGAACGAATTTATATATATATATATATATTTTTTTTAATTCTGGTTGAATATTCAATCGTGGAATATTTCAGTAAAGGAGTGTATATTCTGTTCGATACAGATTAGCTTGTAAATTCGTTTTATAATGTCTTTTTCTATCAGAATTTTCTGCATTTTTCAATGAAAATAATTCAAAATTTACTGATTTCAAATGCTTCCTTACAGTTATTAGATTATTTAAACTGAGATTAGGATCTTGTGTATCTTTGAATTATGTTAATTTTCATATTTTGTGTTTAGCTTCTACTTGATTAATTTGTTTAGTTATAGAGGTTGTAGTTTGTGGTAACCAAAGAATTATTATTATTATTAATAGCAATAGCTTTATTTAATTTTTTTTTCTCATATTGTCTGTGAAACAATAACCGTGTCTGAAAATAATAGTTTTTTTAATCTACATACATATATATACATAAAGTCAAATTACCTGGGCAAAAATCTTTCTTATTAGTAATTGTTGAATGTAACTGTCAAAGGCAAACAAATTTTTGTATGAACTCTTCCAATTACTACGTTGAACGCTTTTAAGGTGAAATTTTTCAATACTCTTTAATAATTAATGAATCTTCAAAGTTTAATTAGAAAGGCTAACAGAAGGGCCGTTAATGCCTTCAAAATTGTCTTTCAGTTAGAAGAAAGAAAATGTAAAAATATATATGATGTTAAAAATAGTCGTCAAACGGAAAGTTTAATCGAACGTCGCCAGATAGTTAATCGTATGATTTGCATATGTTCACGTCTTCTTAAACTATAGTTTCAGAAAATGTATTTTTGTATTAACTTAAAACTTAATTTAAAAAATTACAATTGTTTTCGTTTTTTTTAAATAATTTTTTAAAGTTATATTTGATACACTGTAACAATATTCTGAATGTTATGCTTGAAATTCAAACTCATCCTTCAAAATATTCAATCATTTGATTTTACAATGTTAAACACATAAAAAAATTGCATTCATTCACATTAATTTCGAAATAGGTTTTTTCATTTCCGCTTTTATTGGCATCACTCTGCCAGGAGTTACCGTCCTGCCATAAAATAATTAATGAACCCATCAGTCAAGCCGCTTTTATTTCGTAGAATATAATTTTAAATTGTACATTAATGATTGCAGTATGTTCCTTCAATTAAATTCCTTTTTTTTTCTATCAATTCAAATAATAAGGAGATTTTTTTTTCAAAAAATGCATTTTACATTAATGTAACTGTCTATAAAAAATTAATACTTTGTACAAAGGAAGTGATTGACAAAGGTGATTAGTTTTTAAAAAATAAATTTTAATTTTGTTGAATAAATGGTGATTAAAATATTTAAGTTAAGAAGGAAGTTTTACGTTCATATAAGTCTATAAAATATAAAATAAATCTTATTTACATATATCTTAATGTTTAAAAATGAATAAAATGAAATTTAAATAAATGAATAAAATTTATTAAATACTTATTTATCATGGAATTCTGGTTGCATTTTATTTTATATGGGATTTTAGGTCTTAAAAATAGTTATTAACAGTTGTCAAAAATAATTTAAAGAATAGAAATCAATAAAACATTATGTACTTATCAACTGACATGTATGATTTTTTGAATATAAACTCTGATCGTTTGGACATGGAATAATAAACGATTTATATCAATATTAATAAATCAGTATTCAATGTTTTATTAACATATTTTGCTTGTATTGTGAGAAGACAGTATAGAATGGGATCAAAATTTTAACCAGTTCCCAGTTACTGAAACTTTTTCTTTAGACTCTTACAATCTGTGTTCATCAATGTTTCTGAATTTCGAAAACCCAAACAATATAATGTTTGTTTGACCTTCGATTGAGTACAGGGAATAGTTCAGATACCACATTTCTCCCACTCTACGCCCCATTTGAAAAATTTCTATATATTTTTTCCTGTGAAGTTTGTGCCAGTATCAACTAAGCTATCAACAAGAGAATAATCATTTCATCAGCATACCGTATTCTAAGCAATATTCATTATTGATAAGTTGTCGGAATCTATAGTTCTATCTCCTTTTTCGACCCCTTTATAAGTTTTTAACCCATAAATTTCAGACAATTTAATACAATGGTAAACTTTTGACTGATGTCGAAAATTCAAATAGAACTGGCACGCCAGAAAGAAGTGCTGGTCAGAAGTGTAGCGTAGAACTGTGACCTTCAAAAGCAGTTTCCAAAGTTTTTGCAGTTTTTGCTCTTGTCAGAGAAGGGGCCAGGATTGATGTTACCTACTGGGAATTCTGAGATTGAGTTAGTGTCATTCTATGAGAATTGAGAGTTGAAAGCAATGTCTCTGACTGATGAATTGTTTGAGCCTATGTTTTTTTATGGTGGAAATAAAGAGTCTGTTCTCACCAGAATCGGAAATTTAAAGTCGTTTAGCCTTTTGCATCTCTATTTCATCTTGGCATTTTTTTTAATGCTATTCATGATTTTTTTGAAAACTATTTTCAAAATTAATTCTATTGTCTTTTAACAAATTATTAATATTCCACTTTTTAAACTGCTCGTTTGCAATTTATTCTTACCAAAAAGAAGTAGCATCATTTTTATTGTTTTATCTTAAACTATGATCGCAAAAAGTTTCTTCAATGAGGGTTATTTTATTATTTTTTTATTTTAATTATTATTTATTTATTTTTTATATCATGTAAAATTTTATGGAAGAGCATTGAAAGCATGTCTCTTGCTCCGCTGTTTCTTTTTTCTCTTTGAATTCTGCAAAGAACCGTTGTTAATTATAATACGTGTTTCCCATTCAAGACTACTATCCGAGTGGAAGAAAGATGGTAAATTATTTTTCACTGTTTAATCTAATTAATGTCGTGTTTTTAATAGCAGTACTAGATAAAAATTATACCTTAACATTTAAAATCATTACTAAGCATCTAATTTGCTTTATATAATTAATCTGAATATAAGTTAATTTGTAGATTTTGATTAATTAATTATACTATGGCTGAACAAATATGGATTTTTATAGTAATATTAAACTCTTATTTAAAACTTAATTTTTTACAGGTTTCTATTCTATATTGTTTATTTTATTAATTAGTTCTGAAAATGCATACGAAAAAAAATTAATTCTCTTTAAAGATACATATTATGAGAAACAAAATCAAATTCTTCTTTTCCTAAATCTCCATTTCAGAATTTTGCCTTTGACTGGTTGTCTTTGGCAACCAGCTGCTTCACCAGAATGTTTTCTTAAATTTTCCATTCAATATTTATGTATTTTGGTCTCTCAATAGCTTCTTCAGCAATACATTTTTAAGCTTTATATTTCGATAGTGACATAATTCATATTATTATAGAAGCATTATGATCTTTTGCTCTTTGTACTATATCTCTCTATATTGCTGTCAATTGCCGTAAGATTTAAATTTGAATTTGAAATGGAAGAGATAATATTTCAATAAATATGCAAACGTTTTTCTTGAAACGAAGCATATTTTTCAAAAAAAAAAAAATGACAGCAGAAAATCGAATCCTTCATTATTTTAACTTTAGGTGCACCACAGAATTTTTTTTGGGAATATATTTTATGCAATATTTCAAAAAATTATTCATTGAAAATTTCTCCGATTCATCATAACATTCAGTTTTGCCTTCAAAAAGATTGAAATGCGGTAAATAATATTTTATTTTAATCAATAATGGCATTTCTGAAATAATTACGGAGTCTATAAGTCTCGATTCTATAAATCATTTAATAAAATTAAACAATTTAACGTTTCAATTTCTAGCGTTCAAGTCTGACCGAGCTATAAAACATTAAATATCATTGTATTAGTATAATCAACAATTTCCTTCAGACTGATTATCTAAAATAAGAAAGTACGTGCTCTGCTTGGCTGCTTTCTTCAAGATGGCCGTAGGAGAAATTTTAAATTGCATGTTTTATAGAAATAGAATGGATGCATATAAATTTTCATAACTCAGTTATTTTAATTGAAAAAGAATGAAACTTTTTTTAAATTTAAAATATTACTGTTTCAAAAATATTTTAACAACAGGATAAAATTATAAAAAAATGCGCAATTAGTTATAACATTTATTGATTTAAATTAATCTGATAATTTATTTCGTTCAGACCATTTTATTATTAGAGATATACACAATTTAATAAAGTTTTAAAATTCAGCTGTTGAACACTCATTAGATTGGATATCCTGCATTTATTAAACTATATATCTATAATAAAATATACGCATTTAAAAATTTTCAAATGGAAATATTTTTCATTGCATTATAATAGAATTCAGAGAATCTTTTTTTGGAAAATATTTATGTAAGTCCCGTAAATTATTTATCAAAAGAAACCAATTATATGAAGAAAACTAATCATATGCTAATTCATGCCTTTTAAAATTATCTCAGATTCTAGAAATATTTAAAATCCACTTAGATTTTCATGAAAATTCTATTTTGCTATTAGAATAATTTATCCCGACATGGAAAATCACTTTGCTTATTTTGTAAATTCTCAGGTTTCTGTCATTTCTCTTTGTTTGTTCTAATAATTAAATTAATTCAGTTGATTAATTAGATCAGAGCTTCCATTAAGAAGCCGGAGACATTGACAGCTATTATCAGCTTATACCTAATATACTGAATATGCCATGAATTTCCATCTGCTTCTGTAATGGACATCTTATCCATAAATCTCATTACAAGTCTGTAAGCAAGCTTGGCCACACATGACAAAGGATGATGTCTTCTTTCAAGTGATTATTTCGACATTGTGTGTCTACGGAGAAGAGGGAGGGGTCAGACCTGTTCAAAGTGATTGTGCAAGTCTCGAGAATCGGTTGGTGAATATGGCAGCAATCAGTCACAACAAAACCTGTTGATACCGCTTCGTTTAATCATAATCAGTTTAGTGATAATAGGATAGTTGGCAGTATGCAGATGATGACATATGATTTATGACGGATAAGTCATTAGTGGCCCTTAATGTGAAAAAGATTTTATCGGCTTGAAATACATTGGCAATTGATAATCTCAGACGCCATTCCAATTTTCCTTTTACTTCTTGGGGAAATAGTGAGGGAAAGTGTCTCTAATGACTTATTCTGCACTTCTGCGTCGCAGAGTATATGTGTGCAGTTTCTAAATGCTGTCAATATACTAAAGAATATAAAAGCCGACGAAAGCTTAAACCGCATTTGGGGACTAAGGACAAATTTGACACAAATAGCATGTGCACATCGGACCTACCTAACACAAGTATCATCAACATTTAACATCACGAGTCAATACGCTCTTATTTTATCTATTAAATCATTTATTTTCTTACGTAGGAAGTTGCTTTCATTAATTTTTAATTAAGTTTCTGATTTGACAATTTTTTTTCTTTTTTTGATATGCATAGAAATTTCTTGCTTCTTCTCCGATTTGTCATTGCGCAAAATTTGGAAAACAAATATTATTAAAACACTTTTTTACAATTTAAATTCTTATAGCGTGATTCTAGACATTCTTATAGCGTGATTCTTTCTAATTTTAATGTTTTTCTCTCTTTCCTCTGTGGTCTTTATCTTCAGTTATTTTTTTAAAATATTTTATCGCCTGAAAGAAATATCTGAAATTTTATCGTATTGCCATCGGGCAATATCTTTGTAACGATAAAAACAATTATGCAAGATCATTATTATATTTTAGATCGTTTTCTGCTTTTTAAGTTATTGCAGAATGATATATTTGATTTCTCTAATATTCGTCATGTGGCGAATTGGGCCGTGCAATTGTTAGTACTTAATAGAATTGTGGCTGTGACACCATTTCAGTATTGTCAAAATTAGCTCACTTTCTTATAAACTCACTAGCATTTTCTGATTAATTAATTTTAATGATAGCAATTATGTTTCTTCTCCGGATTCTGGATTCTTGGATTTCAATAATATTTTGGCGTGTATCAGCGCATTTTGGAATATGAATAATATTGATAATGAGTATATGTGACTGTTAACATAAACAGAAGTATTTCACAGGGTCATTATTGACTAAAAATTTTTAAAGCAGCAATTAACATTTAAATAAACTTATGCTTGCATTTTATAATTTTACACTTTATTTACAAGTTCTATTTTGACATAGCCTTATTTCATTTGAGTTGTTGCATGCTTGAAAAGTAAATTACTAATTGATTTTACATTTACTTTCTAATTTGTAGATATTCTGAAATTATATCAACTTCATTATGGCAATCTAATTAATTCAAAAACCAATGATAACAAAAAAAGTTTCAAATAATATAAATTTCTAAATGAATAAATTTATTCTTGCACATCATAACTTTATTGCTATCTTTTATACTGTATGCCCTGATTTCATCTGATTTGTGCAATACTCTTAAAATGAATTGCATAATTGGTTGATCAATCATTTCCCAATAAAAAAATAATTTTAAAATGATGTGCGTGCTTATAATGGCAATCTAATATTTCCTGATATTCAAAATTTAATTAGTAATCATTTCCTTTTATTTAATGATGATCACACCACAAAGATGTCAATTGATTGTGATTTTGAGAAGAATCTCTCAAAATATTAATATGAATCATAAAAATTATCAATCAAATATTTCCAGAAATTCAAAATTAAATTATTAATTAACTGTTTAATTTTATTCCACGATGATTAAGCAACAAGGATGCCAACTGATTGTGATACTGAGAAAAATTTCTCTAAAAATTAGAATGAATTATAAAAATATTCTGCACTAAAAGAAGAAAATAATATTTTTTTTAAAAATACATTTTTATCTCTATACTAAAACAGAGTGAATTATTTATTTCTAGAATAGGGAAATTAAAAAAAAAATCGGTAGACACTGTTTTATAAATATGGAAACTCATTCGAATTGTATGCAATAATTAAAGTTCTTATTCATTTGATGAAATTCAAAATGTTGTGAATGTGTGAATCACAAATACTAATTTCAACAAATTAGACTATTGCGGCTTTTGTTTTGAACTCCAGGCTTTTGTTGCTAAAAACTTTTTTGAACGTTTTAGTAAATTAACAAAAGACTATTTTGTTATAGATTTCTTTATTTTTTTTCTTCTAATGCATGCTTTTTTGGCTCGCACATGAAGTTATTACATGAAGTATATTTTACTACCAAAAGAATATTTGAAGCTTTTTTTTCTTTAATTTATTGTGCTTGGATTTTGTTATTCAAGGCAATTGTAATCCCTCCTGTAAAATGAAAGTTAATATTATAATAACGGCGATAATTAATGCATTCAAGTCATTACAGTTTTTTTAATCCAACTAAATCGTATTTATATTTCATATAGAAGTTAATTTAAAAATTTATATCAAAGCTCAATGAGGTATTTTTAAGGTTTAAAGTGTTTAAAAAAACCTTCGAAATTAAACAGTAGCCCACAAGTAGTAAATCGGTAGTTATAACAACCACAGACACAAAGCTGCCAGACAGAATTCACCAGGAGAGGGAATTTTCGGAGCTTCGCTCTATGGTCTCTCCAAATGGTTGAAACACTCCTCTGTCTCTTCGCTTAAGTTGTATCAAACTGCCGACACGAATGGCTACTGCACAGACGGCTCGATGCTGCTTCCACAAAAGATAACTCGGCACACAGCTCAGTTCAGCAATAGCTTGGGCTCCACATAACGCTGGCATTCCGACGTTGCTTCGCTGTCCTCTCGAAGACTAGATACCCGACTACGACTCTAACTGCGATTCCTTGCAGCTTGAGACTGCCGGCCTTTTATAGTTTAAGGGAGGTGGACCAAGAAGGTTCGGGGTCAATCAGGCGTATCTTGGTTCCTATTGGATGGATCACTAAAATTCTCGAAGTTTGCAGTAATATCTATTTTGTTACCAAATGGTCGCCAGGACATAAGGGCCTTCAAATGGCCCTTAAGGCCCATCTCAATGACTAATGACAAATGTCTTGGAAGAGATTATAGGAAATTTGATCCACTGATATGTGGAAAGCTCCAAGTGTAAAAGTAACTATGATGCACAAATTTGGTATTAAATGTATTTTGTTCCTAATACTTATTTTTTTATAGTCAATCTGAGCTTGAAAAGAAAATGGTCTTCGTAGATAGGGTTACTGCTTCCTGAAAAAGAGATAATAAAGATAATACTCATTACAGATTTTATAAGGAATTATCCTTTCCTTTAATTATAGGCCAGATCTCAGGACCTAAACTTTTCAAATCTTTTTGCGACTTTCATATGTTCCTTTAAGGTTAGTCGATCCAGGAGGACAATGCTGTGAAGGAATGTTTATATCTGGTTTCCTTCTCGGTTCTCTACATGATTTTATTTTAGGTTCTATATCAGATTTTCCTCTCAATTATTTTTCAACACTAGTTGTACAAAATTATATTAATTACGCTATAAGATAGAACAAAAACAAGAAGTACAATTAATGAATTTAAAGGGTAACAGGAGCAGTTAAAGTGTTGCATTCCGTCTCATTTTGAGGACTTTTAATTGGCCAATAAATAATACTTTCTTTGTATTCATTTAATTCATTCTCAAAATAATTGATTTGTTTCGTAAATTTTAATACTTTTGTTTCATGAAAGCTAATGCTTCTGCTCACTGACAGTCAGAAATTGATTTTTTTTTTTGGTCTAGATTTGACAGTAACCGAAAGAAAAAAATGGAACACCTGGAACCTGAAATTAACGAAGTAAGTATTTATATTTTTTTCAGTTTCCTCACTAAACTCTTAGATGATGTATACTAATATATAAAATAAATTCCACTACTGTTTCTACCGGTTATAAAAAGCCTCGAAATCAGAAAGGCATGGATCTACTAACATTTCCATTACAGGTCATGAATACTTCTAAGAATTTAGAAAAAACGCAGTGCTGGACGAAATTGTTCCCTTTTTGGTCTAATATATATATACCGTTATATATATTTTATACCGATCTCTCTCTTAATCTTACACTCGTTATTCCAACACTCAAAAGAACCCAGCATGTATTTAGAATATATTATTTGGCGATTGTTGCGATTGGCTTTTTTTATCTGTTAAAACAAGAAACTTCCCCCTTTTCAATGAATGATTTTACTGTTTCATGTACCAATTGCCCAACAGTTTAACAAATATTTTTCTTAACATATTATTTAGTTAATTTCCCATTAACAGTATGTCCACTAGGTTATAACATGCTGTTAATCTATTACGAGTTTAATACATATTGTTAGTTAGTTAGGAAAAGGTAGCATTTTATATTTCAATGATGTCTCGAGAATTTCTTGCAGTCAGGACACTCCCAATAATCCGACAGATTTCCTGTTTATATGCATTGGATTGGTACTAGAGTCTACCGTATATAGAAAACTTACTTATAGAGAACATAAAGTAAGAACATGCAAAAACTAATAAGAACTAAAATAAATAAGTAACCAAAAAATAATAATAATAAAATAAAATAAATGCATAAACAAAGTAAGAATCCGAAATTCATAAGCAGCAGACGATAATTATAATTTTGAACATAAATTGAATAATGAAATAAATATAAATAAAAAATTATAAATAAAAAAAAATACAAATAAGTAAATACAGAGAAAATAAAAAATAAAAAAGGCAAAGAAAGATGGTGACGTGATGAGTTCTCTCTCTGTTAAAACTCTCCGTAAAAACTTAAGAAAAATGCAAATAATTTCATAGAGGATGATTTAGAGGATTTTTAAGTGAATTTATCTACTCATTCATTTCATTTATACCTACTATATGCTCCAATACAAAAGAACGAAACTTTATGATTGTAACTAGTGATCAGATTTTCTTAAATTCATTAATCGATAAATATTTTTTCTTGTGAATGCACTATTGTTATTTTAGAATATCTGGAATAATTTTGGCAATAAGAAAATTGTTTTTACTCAAAAAACGAGTTGATTCGTTTGTTGCAGTTATTTTAGCCAAAAAACAATCGACCTATTTTCCAAGATCTAAAGACTGTCAAGAGAGTTTTGTGTTCTAAAAGTAATGCACACAAGTGTAACCTACTACCTTTTAAATTTAAGCAAGCCAATTTATTGCTGCTAACATAAATATCGGTCTATAAATTGGAGTTTTTAGCGTTTGGCAATATTTTCGTTTTCAAAGTTTTGTTTTTCTATTTTGCTCATCATTCTGAGTTGTTTATTTATGCTTTATTCAATCTGTATCTTGATATTTACAGGACCCAACCACCAAGAAACTGCAAGGCTTTTAGTACGAAATTACCATAAGTTTAAGCTGGTTCACTTCAATTTTTTTAATAAGTGGACTATAATCTGATTTAAAATCAAACGGCAATTGGAGTGCCAACTTTTTATTTGATCAAGGATCAACCGACCTCCCGCAACGATTCAATACAAAACTGTTCTATTCTTAGCTATAATAGCTGATCCCAAGTAAGCAGGGTTACAATAATTTAATCGCTGAAGCCAAGTCAGCTCATAGTTGCAAAACTTTTTAATAAAGAGTCCCAACGAAGCGGTAACAGCTTTATTTGAGAATAAGAATAAGATTTACTAATTGCTAATAGGGTAGTTTTTCTTAACTTAAACGTATTTTATTTGTATGTTGTTATTGAATCATGTTTACTAACTATTATTTTTCCAGAAAAATTACTTAAGAATTTATCAATAAGCAAAACACATACTTTTTAATTCAATAATATAAAAATGAATCGAATGACAATATGAAAAGGAAATGGTGTGCTATCAATTTATTATTTTCGACATAATTACCATTCATGTTGAGGCAATTATCTCAACACTGGATCTGTTTGAAAGTTATGAAAAGGAGATGGAAGTATCATCAATTTATTATTTCTTGAAATAATTAACATTCATACATTAATTCATAACATTGAGGCATTAATTCAACGTTGGATCAGTTTGAAAGTTACATCCAAAACTTCCCAACCAGATTTTTGGCCACATTCATTCAAAACCTGCAATCATTCGTTTGGGAAGCTTTGGAGAGGGCATCGTATATCCTACACTTAGAAACTTCAGATTTTCATCTATTTTCATAAATGAAGAAGTTCTTCAAATATCTTAAATTTAATTCTGAAGAGGTCTTCAAACGTGTCGGCGGTGTTCTATATTACCGAGAATTTCGAACTGATCTATCGCTGGAACGAATGCTTCAGCTCGAATGGCAATTATGTCAAAAAGTAATAAACTAATAATGCTTTCATTTCTATTTCCTATTCTCATTCATAGCATTTTTTATTAATGTATTCAAAATCAAGTGTTCTACTTGTGTATCATTCACACAAGGCCAAATATTGAGCGTTGTCTCATCGGGGTAACTTTTGCCATTGTCCTGTTGGGGTCACGTGGTTTTTCTGAGATAAGCGTGGTCTTCTGTGCGAAATGGCATCGTGTGAACACTACTTTGTTGATACCCTCCCAGCAGAGAAAACTCATATAACTATTTGAAAATTTTTAGAAGACTCTATCTAGCTCCGGTGATTCATCTGAGTTTTTTCATGATTTTTTTTTCACCTACATGTTTTTAAGATGAGGTAAGAGAGAAAGATTTTAAAGATTATTTCAAAGATTAATTCAAGATTATTTAAAAATTGATTCAAGATTATTTAAGATTATTCAAGATTATTTCAACATTATTTAAAGATTAATTCAAGTTATTTCAGATATTAAGTGAATAAAATTCATTTTCCTTATAAGTACATACTGTGAAGTGTGTAGAATACATTTTGGCTTTGAACATGTTAAAGTTAAAGTTATTGAAAGTAGTATCAACTATATGGAAAAAATAGCGTATTACTTTCAAAAAGATAATTAATTAATCAAAGTTGGCTTTCATAAACGAATCCAGGTTTTGATTTTCTCCGTTACCTGGTGAAATGGTATATATTACATAAATAAATGTATCTGGCAGAACAACCATAAAATATTCTTTCAGACAGTCAAATAATTTTTAAATTTTCACACCTGTGGTATTTAGGACAAAATCAAATATATTTTTTAATAGAAATCCAAAACTTTAGACACCTTTATATGAACCATAGTGCACTGAGAAACAACCGTTCATGTGAGCATTCCTATGTTGCCCTTTTTCAGATTTTTATTGTTGAAATATTCATTTTATAGAGTATGATTAGATTGTGGAACAGCTGCATGAAAGAAATTTATCCAAATAAAATTTGTGATTGATTTTTTTAAGTTTGTATTTTATTGAGAAAAATTAACTGTATGAAAATAAGCTGTGATTGATTTTTAAAAGCAAGTATGCTTTAGAGAATTGAAATTGATCTTATTTGCAAGAATTTTAATTAAATAAATAGAAGCGAAAATTTTTAAGATTTTTGAGCAACAACTTCTAAAAACATTACCACTAAAAAAAAAGTGTTATTTAAAAATTCCAAAAATTCTCTTTTTTGTGTTTTATATACTGCAAAAATTCATTTTTAATATATTCTTCCCTTCTTTTTCAGGATCAATTTTTCGCAGTCGTTTATTTAGTGGTGAACTTCGTCTTAAGAAATGAAGTAAGTATGAATCTTATATTTTAAGACTTCAATATTGCGTGACCTTATTGGCATTAAAATTCTTTTGTCCAACACTTTGTCAATTTTATTTCCTTTTGATAATTTGCGTGAATGAACGAGTAGCAAGATTTTATAATATAAAGGCCTGATATGTCTATATCTAACATCAAAAATTAGATGTCCGTCGAATCAACATATTGTTATCGAAAATTCAAAAATTCCGCTAGTGGATTGTGTGGTGAAGACGTGTAACAGATTCAACTGCGAATAAAGGCACTTTATTCTGCATGAAAAGCAGCAAAACATAGCAAAATTGTATACAGAAAACAACAAAATAACAAAATGCCATAACACTAAGGACTCAGAGAATGTAAGCGGAAGATCAACCTTTAAAAAGAGAGTTCTAGTTCTCTCAACCACTTGAATCATTTGTATATTTCTATCGTCTGAGAGAAAATATCTTTATACCTCCCTTGAAAGGGCATCGAATGTTCTAGAACAAACACTGGAACTCGGTTCTTCATGAAGCAATCACTGAGATTATCAAATATATTGGATTCCTCAGTTTTGTCAAAATATTACCAAGGCCAGGGATCAATAACACAGCGTTCTTTCAGCAGCCATATCCATATTTATAAGTCTATATTCTTAATTGCACTTGGAAGTAATATTACAAATTCGCAAACAATAACAAATATTTCATATTTGGATATCTCGAAAGTAATGAAAACACCTAATGGACATTTATTATATTCTTCTTCAAATTATTGTACATTTTATGTGTGAGCCTGACTAAGGCCAATTAGTGGTTATTAGAGATTAATGGAAATCTGATCCATGTACTATAGAAATACGCCAAAACTTTGTATTCGAAGAAATTAAAATATAGATAAATATTCTTTTGTGAAACCAAAGAGTGAGCCAGCAAGATTGGACATCCAGAAAGTTCCTCGCATACTCTCATGTAAATGTACTTTTATATTATTAACCATATCATCTAGAACAACAATGGGTACGATCTTTAGTGACTATTCGGTGGGATGCGGTTGAAAAGCAAGCCCCAGGAATGTGAATCTGTATTTTAGGTTCGTTTTTCCCCCCAACAAATTGAAATCAAAGTTCCAAATCGAATTATAATTCTAGCCATAAAATCACATGTCAAATTTAATCTGAATAATTGTAGCTTTCGATTTTAAATGTTTGTGAAAATACAGACAATCGATCAACATCTAGAGGGAATTGGTTACAAATTTGATTCATGCCTACATTTTAGATGATAAATTTGTGCACGAAATTTCATCCGTCTAGTTCAAAACGTTTTCGAGTTCAACAGACACAAATAATTCAATAAACGTACTTTTAGCACTCAGGGAGGTCTAAAACGCCAATATTCATTAAAATTTTGAATTTCAATTTTTTTGACAATTGCAATATTTTCTCTTTGTATTTCCTTTACAATATTTCACAGACTACAATACAATGTTTTTTCTTCTATTATAATATCTTTTTCTTCGTATTTCAGCAAATTCGAAAATACATTTCGAAAAATGCATTCCTCAATGCATTCAAAACTTCATAAATAGAGCAATCTTAGAAAATCTTGAACGCATTTCGTTCAATTTTTTTATTATTTATTTATTTATTATTGTTATTTGCATACTCTACAATACGGATCTTTTAAAGAACTGACAAAAGTAACAAAATTCATCTAAGTTGTCTTGAAACCAAGTGGTTTTGAAGTTACTGAGAGAAACAACCCGAAAGTATCTAGTTTAATATTTAATTTTTTTAATGAGGGTTTATAACTTATTATTTTTCTATATTATAATTTCATATCATGCGAAAAATGATTTAATCTCATTAAAATTCAAAAACTACCATATAAATTATAACGGTTTTACAGAAAATTTATTTTTTCCTCAATAAAAAAAGAAAAACATAGCTTTCACTACGTTATTTCAATTTTAGAAAAGTTTTATTTCCCTCTATACAAAGTATGCACATAAATAAATAACGCAATCCTAAAATATTCAAACTTGAGATATTGACGAATCTCCACGTTTCAGACTTACCCGAATAATAATAATAATAATAATAAACACGTGTTTGGATTCACATCTCTCAGTAAAAAAGATCCTTCAAAAGCTCTTTAAGTTTAGCAGATAAAATTTAACATATAAAATGTATAGATTTATGAATTTCTATTAAATTTTGAACGAAATTCATTAACTGTCAGCGGGCTTGTGAAGAGCCATAAGTCACAACAACGAAATTAATTCCGAGGAACTAGATCTTTCCTACTATCCGAATATAGCTTAGTAGAATTACTATTAAGAAAAACGGTTAGTTGGTTAAAATTTGGCATATATATTTAGCATCTAAAGTGGCAAATTTGAATCTCAATCCATTAAAGAGTTAACAATAACTCGATTTGTAGTTTTGCAGGTATTTAAACGTAATGATTTAAATACGAGTTCTTTAAATGCAAAATTTTACTACTATTGGAATTCAGCATAAAATGGGTGTTTTAATCAATCAGAAAATACATCGAAAATAAACATTTACTTCTCTGATATTTGTGTACTAACCGCACTCGAGCTATAAATTGTTAATTATCCCGCTATAACAAACTGTTAACTATTTTTCATCAAAAGCATGATGCTATTAAAAGGAACGTTCATTTTTAAGAGTTAATGAAAAAGTTTCACTGAAACCACTACCGCTGATTAACAAAAGGAGTAAAATATAATATCATCTAGACCATTTGCACAGTTAAATTTATCTTAGACAGAAAACACTTATGCTAATAAGGTGAAAAAATTTCAGAATTGAAGATTTCGGAAAATGTGGTTCGTGTTATTTGCCCTTAAATATTTTTAGAAGTGTTATGATGTGAATGCTTTCAAAAATATTTATAATATCATCAGCACATACTAGAATCAAAAACATCACAACTAACGAAAGACAGAGCTTTATAATCATGTATTCAGAGCTGTTGAGTCATGATGATGAATTTAACATCACAATTATAGATGTAATTTGATATTTTAACAACATGGGGATAAATTAAAATGTACTGGATTCTTTGAAATCTGTTTTAAGATTGATTGATAAATTAATCATTTTCTAAAAATATACGAAAAAAATCAAGGAAATATTTTCTAGTTGAACTTTTTTACACTTTCCATTTGGAGTGCATACACTATTTTGTAGAGAAAATTGGAGAACAAAAAATTACCTTCTAATAAATATCAGTAAAAGTAAAAGAATTTTTATAGCGATATGATAGAATAAATAATTAGTAAATTCTGAATAATATAGTGGAGCGAATTGGAAGGATCGATTAATCGAAATTGAAGACACTTAGCAATAAATCCATGTTTATTCGAATCAAATAAGTCAAATTAAATAGATGAGGGTATTATTTCTTGATAAAACTTCATACTCTGTTATAGAAAATTATACAGAAATAAAGAGACTAGTATTTCATTAAAAATTGCTAAAAAATTATCAAGTTATGTATATTGTCACAGCTAAAAAAATTAATACTAGTCTTCTAGAATGGACTTTGATTTTTAAAAATGTATTAACATTTATTTTTAGGATTCAACTTTTGACGACATAAGTTCATCTGATGAAGAGCACTTCTCCATAGAGGAATTCGAGGAGCAAATTTCTTCGACAGAAGAATCAACAGAAGACGAATTCGAAGATTCTTCAACAGAAAAATCTTCCGACTCGGATGATTCTTCCAACACGGAAGATTTATCTCGGTGGGAAAAATCTTCAGGTTTTGAATCATCGTATTTTGAAGAAGAATGGTCAGATTTTGAAGGATTTTCCACAATGGGGGATTATTCGCCATCAGAAGATTCTTCCGGGTTTGGTGAATCTGAGTCTTTTGACTCGGAACTCTGAGTAAGTATTTCTCTACTATATTTTATTTGATCTTTTATCCGTATCTCTACTTATATATTTGTGTGCTTGTGTGGTGTTACTCTACATGCCAGACCGTCTGCCCTAGAGCTACCAAATTTGGCATTGTATGCCTTGGAGGACTGGAATGTGCAACTCGGAGCAATTTTTTGAACTTTTAATTAGAATTTTGATTATTTGAAAATTAACTGATTTTTTTTTCGGGGGGTGATTTATGCGAACTTCTGGAAATATTACAGCACAAAGCCGAAATGAAATTTTTACATCTTAAAATTCAAAAATCAATCATTTCAATGATATAACTTTTTTAACCTATGAATTATAATTCTATTTTTAATGAATTTTTAAGAAATATTTTAATTATATTTTTCAACAATTTATTTCACTTGCAAATTTTTTTTTAAAATCCTATTTAACTTCCACGATCACTTTTCTTATACATTTAAAAGAAATTGTTTTATAGACGTATTGGCATCATTTTAACAAACTCAAAATAAAATACTAAGTTAATTCTTTGTGCAAACTAAACCTAGGAAGTCGTAATTTTCAGCATGTATTTGAATAAAATAGAAAAAATATAAAATGCAATATTTTCTTTAAAAGAAACCAGGAAAACGTTGTGAAGATTTAAAATAGCTATTTTATTAATTTTATTATTTAAGGCCTATTATTTAAGGCCTTATTAAGGCCTACATAAGTTCATCTGACGAATTTGAAGAAGATTCTTCGATAGAAAAATCGACAGAAGAATGCGAATTTGAAGAAGATTCTTCGATAGAAAAATCGACAGAAGAATGCGAATTTGAAGAAGATTCTTCGATAGAAAAATCGACAGAAGAATGCGAATTCGAAGAAGATTCTTCGACAGATGAATCAACAGAAGACGAATTCGAAGAAGATTCTTCAACAGAAGTCCGTCCCAAAATAGCCCTTGTGTTGCTTTGAAAAGGGATGTTAATATAACTAAACTAAACCGAATTCGAGTAAGTACAACGACCTTGATAAGGGAAAAATAGTATGTGATCGTGTTAATAAAAAATCAACTCTATGTAATTTTTTTATTTCAGTTGATGGGAGAAAAATGTATCCGCAATGTATATTTGATTTTCTTGGTTATACAATGAAGCATAACTTTCATATGCAAAACTCTGCATGTCAAAACCTGTGCAATCCGGTCGTTTATGTGCGCATGGGGGGGGGCGGTGATTACGTTCAATATAAAAATAGAAAGAGGTTTCAGTTAAGTAAAGGTGCTAGTTAAGTAATGCAGTAGTTCCCTTATTATTCGCAAAATAATGTCTCATTAAGTGGTATTTTGTGGGGAAAAAATTCACATTAAAGATACTGAAGCCTGTTTCTATCAGTTTTACCTCTTTTAGTTTCACTTGTCAAAATATCCATTTGTACTGAAATAGCTTTCCAGACATTCATTAATATATGGAGTTTTTTGTTATTCAAAACCTGTATTTACGTCAAAATAGTAATTTAAAAAACAAAAATCACTCGGACGCACTTAAGTATTTCGAGATTATTTATTAGTGAAAGTAACAATGTATGCATAAATAAAATGTGGCGTTTAATTAGGTGCTAAAATAAATTAGTAGTAGAATGGGTTAACACCATAATTTTTCATTTGACTGTGGTTTCGTATTAAATTACTTTTAAAAATTCCATATATTTTAGACTCCTGTATTTATTTCTAGTAAAATATTTCTTTAAAAAATTGAATTTTATAATTTTTATTTTATTCTTGAATAAGTAAAATGTAACTATATTTTTTACACTAGAAAGAGAAAACAGAAATTTATGTTTTGAAAAGTAAACATCTATATCCTAAATTTTCAACTCATTTTGCGCTTTAATTAGTATATTATAAAAGAGACTATTTTCAAAATGGTCGAAGCTTAATGAGAAGAAATCGAATTTGCTACATTTTTATTTTAATCACTAAAATATGTCTTAATATAAATATCCCTGTTGATAGATTGTTATAATAGCTACGCAGTGATGATTAATGTCAGTCAAATGGTTTTTTTCCTTTCCATTAAGTGAACATTTTTATGTAATGCTAAAGTTCAACTGCAATATTCCACTACTGGCTAAGGTTTCAGCTGTAAGGTGCAGCCACTGGCTGATATTTCAGCTGTATATTGCCGCTACTGGCTGAGGTTTCAGTGGCAGCTATAAAAGACGGAATTGCTATATCCTCAACTGCTTCGTCTTATTAAGGTATATGACGCTTTAATTTTTATTTTTTACATTGTTTAATGTCAACTAGTGTAATAAACAAAATAAAATTGGCATAATTATTTTATTCATCTTTGACAGATAGCCCGCAAAATTTGGCAAATAACTACAGTTTCTATTGCTTTTGAATTAAGTTATTTTCCAACGAATAAATTGACAGATTATGTATGTATATTTTGAAGTTGCAATCTTAATTTTGAGTTCTTCGACTTCTAAAGCGCTCTATACCATACAGATGAAATGAGTTGGCCAGGATGACAAACAAATAAAAATGTTACTAAATTTCTTTTATATATTCTCATTTTAATACCTAGCTATCCATTGGCACCGCTTAGACAATATTGTTTATAGTGCATACTTTAGCCTTTAAACACACAATTCAATTTTTTTCAATGTTTACCGAGATTATCATTAGTTTTTGTTCATATAAAGTATTCCATCTTGATCATAAATTTAAAAAAAAGATGAATTATATACATGTCTGAAGACTAAAATACGCATTTACTCCAATGACACAGTAGCGGCATTATTGGAATACTTAAGGGGGAAAGGAAAATACATACATTTTGGCAGAAATAATATTGATTGAATTTTCATTTTTTTTTTCAAAAACTATGCCTGCTTCTATTTCACAATTTGAAATACTCTTTTCAGCATTTCCCTCCAGTATATATTGAAACTAATAGAATTCGGACAGCATGGGAATTGGCAAATGGATTTCTCGCCTATTCTGTAGGAGTCTATGGATTCAGTGAGTACTTAAAACAAGATGATGAAATGTGGATCCCTTCTCTGAAATTGCTGCATCTGGTTACTATTTCTCTAAAATAGATGATGATGTAAGTAATAATCTGTTATCGTTGCGAGAATGCAATTATTATGTCAAAAACAAATCGGCTATTTCCAGAGAAACTTACTTGAATCGTTCTTTTTCTATAATTTTAGCCTTTCATTTCTCGATGACATTAAAAATATAGTTTAAATCAATCTTACATCATTGTAATAATATGAATATTGCTTCTCTGACGGTATTCTACAGAAATGCAGAAACATAACTTCAACTAGAGGTTTAAAATCTTTAAATATTAATGAAATTAAATTTTTTTAAAATTGAAATAAATATCCTCTTTTTGGGAATATTCTGCATCAGAACTTCTCATGATGCAAAAACAAAACTGAAAAATTTATGAGTAAATAATTAAGTATATAAAGGATCAAGAAAAATGCTAGAACTATTTAAAATTTGAAATTACGAGTAGTTTTTATTGATTCAATTTAACGACTGTCCTAATTTATTATGACCTGTGCAAAAGATATATTTTTAAGCACATATTATAATTCCCAAACTTTTAGGATAAATTTCGTTTAATAATAATATTCTGGAGATATCTTAACATTACAAACGCTAATGATTTAAAAACAATCTTTTGAAAAATTTGTATATATGTATAACAATAAACACACAAAAAATATAGAATGAAAAAAACGATAATAATGTAGAAAGAATATCATGATATATTACTCATCAGGAAAGGAATTATACCCGATAATATTAATTTTTTTATATACAATAGTAAAAACAATTGCTTTAAAATGCCATTATTTCTCCAGATAAACACTGCCATAAAAACTGATTTACCTTATATTTTTTAAAAAATTTCTCCTAAAAATATACAAATTTGTTTGTGAATAGGAGAAAGAGGAGTGACGACAAAAGAACAAAGAAAAAGTTCCATTTCTTATGCGCAGGAAGTAAAAGGCAGTGAGGAAGAGATTCTCAAACAATTGAGTCAATAACCGACATGATAGTTTGATTTTGCCAAGTGACATTATAGATTACTTTATTAAAAAAAAGCAAATATGCACTGAAATTCATGTTATTTATATATAAATATAAATATGAGATGCGTTATTATATTTATGTAGTATACATAATATACACAAAAGAGGTTTATCAAAAGAATGTTTTTGGCAATTGAATGTTATTTGGCAAACACGTAACTGAAATAATTAGGAATGGATTTGAACAGGTCAGAGATACGATGCACAAAAATATTTCATAAATTCTTAAATAGACCATGAAGAATATTGGAAATAAATAAAAAAAGAATGCCCTCATTACATCACAATTTACCTGCGATTAAAAATCAAACGATAATATAATTACAACGAACAATTTCATTAAGAATTCTCTAACTGCAAATGCCAAGAAGTTAAGAGCTGAAAATTGATTTCCAACGCTGCATTTAAATTTACACGTGCGGTGCTACTTTAAAAAATTAACATTAATCACGTTCTGTTACATCTGCATAGATCCTACTCGTATGAAATTAAGAGATAGAATTGTAAAATTTTCTCTTGTATGTATGTATATTTCCGAATAAAAAAATGTCTGGCTTTTGTCTGGCAAAAAACATTTCTTTTGTTATCCAAGTACAATATTCATTCTAAGTTATTTTGAACAAGTCATATCTGATATTAGTATCTATAGCTAATTTGGGAAAGTTTAAAATCATTGAAAATCCTCAGTTATCCACTCTTAGATGAATAGTTATATAACTATGCATCTGTTAGGGTGGTTCCAATAATGAGTTAGTATATTAAGGCACAAAAAATTTAGACTAAATGTCACTGTACTATCCATTCGTCAGAACTTGCCTGCTTCTGTATGAGAGATCGACTCCAGTAAATTAATTGAAGATTCTGGAACAATCCAATTATGTCGCCGTCCATATCCGTATATTATATTTTCAAGGGTGAATATATCTAGGATAGTTATCATTACTTTTTCCACGTAGAATGAAGGGAAGGGGCTCCTTAAGGATTACGTTAGAAAGGCGGTGTTGGTATATTGCTAGAAAAAACTCATATAAAAGAGTGGATTTGTCAAAATCAATTTTTCAGAAATCATGTTGAAAGCATTTAAGAATTTTAAACATTTTGAATTGGCTTTATTTCAATTATTTTTCGTCAAAATACAATTTTGTGAAAGATTTCCAATCCAATTCTGGAAACATGAGGTTTATGAAGTTTTATATAATTGTGTTCCCGGTGATAATAAAATGCTTTTCTTTTAGAAATTAATAATAAATTAATTGCATGAAAATATTTAATTTTGTTACAGTACTGGAGGAAACTTTCATCAGTTGCTTAATTTAATGAAAATTGACCAAAAAATTCCAAATTATTCATAATTATGAACCATTAAAAATATTGAAGAAATCTCTGCATAATAAATTCTTTAGAATTATTTTTATTAGAATATTTAAAATATAGAACGTCTCAAAAGCCAAGATTTGAAAATCATACATTTTAAAAAAACAATATAATGAATAAATGATATAAATATTTTAAGCCACACTGAAAGTTACTAATAAAATCCTTAATTATTTCTAAAAAATTAAAATATTACAAATATGATGCAGCTACGGGTTGCTTATTAATCTTTTCAGGTTCTTTACCATTGTTTTGACACAATAAATTTTGATTAAAACAATTCAATTTTTGTTCACAAATATGAGTGCCTTTTTTTAAGCGTAACTTTTTGTTATTTCAGTTGATGCCAATTTTTAATAGGGACACATTTTTGCTATGCTTTCAACTGATGTCTGAACCAGTACTAAGAGCATATGCAGCCTCATATTTGATTTATTTTCGAAATCATGAAGAAAGCTGCATTTATTGGCTGCCATTCGTATTTATTGGGATTATTGCATTTAAGATTGCCACTGATGGTTTCAGTCAAGTGAGTATTAACCCTTTACACTCCTATGTTAAGTAGGCTCCATTATAAAACAAATATCGTTTCTACAGGGTGACCTGAAATAAGCAGACGATTTTCGAAAATGCATAACAGAAAAACGGTTAAGGTTAAAAATACAATTCTTTTAGCAAATTTATGGGACAAAACATAATTTTTTCCTTTAAGCAGTTGTTGGTTTTAGTTCAAAAACTTGTCGATAAATGAATCTGCAGACAATAAACATGTAAATAAAAATAACTGAAAATCACATAAAAGTTTTAAAAAATATTTTAAGAAATGAAAATCTCAGTACAATATTGTTTTCCAACAGAATTCAAAACCCTCACCTCTTTTGCGCATGCTTTAGTTTAGGTTTAATTCCTCAAAACCGTTATTTTATTCGTCTGCAGGTCCTTAACGATTTGGAATTTACTCTAAAAGCTTCTTGTTGCAGTGATACTGTCCCCCAATCGGTGGAATTCCAGTACAAGAAAAATCTTTTGTTATAACGAATATATAATTTTCAAAATTTTCTTACAGAACAGGCTTCTCAACTCTTAACTGCTCGTCCAATCACAAAATATTCCTTATTAAGTCGAAACCCCTTCTGAGGCAGATGACTTACATGTAGGAGAAACGATAAAGGAAACTTGCAGCTCCATCTATCGACAACTATTTGAACTAAAACAAAAACAGTTGGAGGAAAAAGTTTAAGCCCTGTCGCATGAATTCTCTACAAGAATTGTGTTTTTAACATCAACCGTTTCCCTGTTGTGCATTTTTGAAAGTCGTCAGTCTATTTCAGGGCAATTTGTATATTCTTGTTAAGTACTGTTAATCACAAATTGCTTACATTAATTTTTAAGAATCAGAAAACCTTTCAAAATTTGAGATTCCTTAGCAATAAAATGATACCACACGCTTGCAACTATTTATTCACCTTATATCTGTTGGGAGTCAAGAAGACAATTTTTCAAGATGTTTGTATGTTTAGGTTTTTGTATTTAACATTTTTTTTTTTTCGTTTTCTCTTTACGCAATAATCCTTAATAGTATATCTACTAAATAACATCATATTATTGTAACCCATCTTCGCAACGAGTTCTTTAAGTCATTAATGGCAAAATATCAGATAATTAGCGGCTTGAAGTGTAAGGTGTGCTCAAAGGAAAATTTAGCCACAGTATTGTGTAAAGAAATTTTAAAAACGATATTATAATTATAGTTCATGTAGATGAATACAACTAAATAATCGTCATAGACATTGAAATGCTAATCCCAGCATGTAGGAAGGGTATGAATGACTTCAGGATGGGGAGTTCTGGGATGCTGACGTATCTCGATGCGAAGCAATTCACTGCGCTTGTGCAAATTGGCATACCTACACTCCAGCTAACCCATTAATGAGAAGATTTGGTACAACGTCACAAGAGATGGTCTTTTCGTTTTGGTACACCTCTCACATTACAAAATATTACAGCCTAAGTTTCCATCCACTATCTGAGCAAAATACAGAACAAAAGATTTGCCAAAATCCAAAGACTACATGCGATTTATGTCACACAAGTCATTATAGACGCAAAATATCGGAGAAGTGGGAAGTGCATTAACAGTAATGGATGGTTGTTGTTGTTGTTACTTATGCATTTATCATAGAAAAGTCCCTGACGAAGTCCGCATATTTAAGTCGTATTTGTGTAGTAGCTTCTGAGGGTAAAGGATCCTGTGCCCCCGAGGGCACAAGTCTGACTTCTAGTTCAAAAGATGACACTCACAGAATCGCTTGCACACCTCCTCTTTACGAGGTGCTCTTTTACACACCTCCCAGATAGAACAGAGGAGGGAGAATAACCAGCCCAAACTGGGACTCGAAACTAGGACGCCGGCATAGTAATTGGATCGAGCATATATCTGCTAATTCTGTTCTACCATTCCTCAAATATCTAAAGAAAATGCTGAATAAATGCATTATTAATGAGTTCATCAGTGTTTTATCTTCATGAGAGAGACACGTGAATTATCCGTCTGATTTAAATGCATTTCGGGTTGCTGATCACTTCTGATACTTTCTTGCTAATATCTGTCAGATACAGATATGATTTCTTCTAATTTTTCTTGCTAATATTTCCCTTTTTTTTCAGTAACAGATAAAAAAAAAGTGGGATTGATTTCCTCGAAGGACTTGTACACCTTTCCCATCGCACACAATTATAGGCATTAATAAGGTTATGCGTGAGATTGGCCAACAATGGATACGAAATTGAAATCTTTAGCATAAATCTAGAATTTTTGCTAAATTGAATGCGGAAATGTGTTTTTCTTTTTTCCGATTGACTGGAATCAAAATTTAACGAAGAACTACAATTGTAAACACAAAATCGCATAACTACTTTAAGTCATTTTGTTTTTGAGTTATCGTTTATTCATGCACAAGAGAGCGCAAACCGTTTGGTGGTTAATTCTGACATATTTGGTTTCCAATTTGATAAGAACTCGCATTTAAATACCAAACCTATGTATTAAATTTTATCTATCTTACCTTATATATTTTGCATTAATAGAATTCTCTTGCACTCAAGTTGCCAGACAAATCTGCTCTGATTCGATTTAATTGCAAATTAGATAGATATCTATAAATTTAAATTCGTGGAGAAAGTCAAGATTTATCAATCTAGGGTTCGAATTTTTTAAAGAGGCTCAATAGTTCTCATTACTTCATATACAAGGGAAAACTATAATCCCGATTTCAGCATATAATTATTAGACATGCATTTTTCAGCATTGACTCCTCCAATATTTGGCACCTTGTAACTTGAAATGAGTGGACTTTTAGTGAGTACAAAATAAAATGTACCAAATTTTCCTTAAGGATGACATCCATCCCTTCCTTATCTTCCGTTCAATACATTCTTGGTGTAATTTTAAAATATAATTAAACTAACAACATCTGATGAGCTATTCATTATTCATGAATTAGCATCGAAGTTTATTTAATTATGAAAAATAATGACGTAACTATTTTTACAGGCTGATACTACAGTAAGAAAATTGTTTCTGTTTAAAGTGATTAAAACAATGATGGGAAGTTGCTTATTTACCTTCAGCAGTCTAGTTTTGACTATTTATGGATCAATACACGATTTCCCTCGGCTTTGGAATATTTTGATGATTGCTATGAATTTCTTTGCCGCATTTCTCATCTATGGATCACTCATATGTGTGAGTATAATTTTTGGCTAATCATGTGCGGGTATATTTTTGGCTAATCATCAATCGATGCACGAATCCTTTCTTTGATAATTAGTTGGTTATACCTTAAAATAGTGTGTTTTATTTTTAATAGATTTTTTTTAAATATCATTTATTTTATAAGCTTTGATCTTAGTCAATTTTCTGCAAGGAAAGATTCAAATTTGAAAAAAAAAATGCTTTGAACCTTCCATTTGCAATATTTAATTATTCGTTAATGTTTCAAAATTTTGTGTTCAATGTAATGAGTATGCGTCTTACAGTGCAGTTCCTTCAATCAAAAATAAAATGCTAATGATATGTAAAACGAGCAGATATTATTTAAGATATGAATTTTTTTTATCTAGCTTAAGCAATTCAGAAATACAATTTACTTATTTAAACTTATGATTTAGGCATAACCAGTTTCAAATTAATGACGATATTTTAGCATTTAAATATTTGTTTTAAATAGAAAAGTAACATATTGACAATTACCTTCCAAAATTGGTTTCATTGCATAAAAATAAAGGCTTTTAAAAACATTTAAAATTTTTAAAAAGGGAAATGCTAATTTGTATATTTACTTCAAATTAAGAATTTAAGAAGAACATTTAAAAATGAAATCTGCTATATCAAATTTCATGTTATGTGAGAACACTTTTTTAAGTCCGGACTTTTTTAAGTCCCGTGGTATCATTTCGAGGTCAAAATGTTTCTTAAATCCAGTTTAAGCCGGTTTGAAACAATCGCGTGATTATCGAATTTCGCATGTGTCGATATTTAGAAAATCAATTTTTTTTTATCTTAAAATTATTTGTTTGAACTCCAGAACTTTTACTCGGGTCCAGATTTTTTTTCTTTCATGCGAAAATTCGGTTTCAATTATTTTGGAAAGATTAGAGGACAATTAATTGAATTGCGCAACCGTAAAATTCAGAAAAACAATCGTTTTTGTCATCGAAAAGTCGTTCAAGCTCCGAAACTTTCTTTGCCAGTTAAAAAAATTGAAATTTAAAATTAAAAAAAATGCATAATATGTACTTTTCAATACCTCCGCTCTCTGTTTCACGTTCTTTCCCTGTTCTTTTTTGCTTTTTCGGGTGATAATTCTTACGAACCTTGCACTTTACTCTCTCCCCGTGCATTTTGATGCTTCAAAAACCTTAAACCAAAACATGTTGTCAATGATAAAAACAGCATTTGAAAAAGTATTTTGAGTTTTAGATAGTTTATAAATAACATTATTTCTATACACGCTTGATATATGCACGCACTTGTCTTGAAAAATACCTGCATTTTGAGCATGACAATAAAGAATATCTCACTCATAGACCCACTAATATAACAAATGTTTTAAATTAAAAAATAAATTAAAAGCAAAAAAATTTTTGGATTTCAAAGAGTTCAACCCTGATCCTCCTAATTCAATGTTTATTATTGGAGACTTGATTCTCTGTATTTGTGTTTATGCCTGCATATAGGCAATAAAGCTAACTATTTTAGATATACAGTGGCTCCCAAAATTGAGTATACACTATACTCTTTCTTCTTTAATTTTTTTTTTATCTTAACGTTCCTATTTATGGCTAATATTTATAAGAACGACAATATATACATTTACAAAAGTATTTGGCACAAAAACAAAACGGAGGAATCAATAATATTTTTATTACAGTAATTTTTGTGTCAAAGTTACAAATTCCAAAGTCGCAAAATTGAGTATACTTCTAGCAAAATCTGTCAACAAAAAGAGAAAAAGATAAATTAATATTTTGTTGCTCATCCTTTTGCATTTAGAACAGCTTGTAAACGGTGTGGCATTGAGTTGACAAGTTTGAGTTGTTTCGCCGGATATTTTTGACCATTCTTCTTGTAATACTCTTTTTAAGTGTTTCTTGCCCTTAATATCGTGTTTTTAAACTGATTTTCCTATTTGCGCCCACAAATTTTCAATCACATTGAGATCTGGTGATTGAGGAAAAGTGTGTAATTGCATTTTACAATTATACAACAACCATAACTTAACTATTTTAGCTGTATGTTCCGGGTCATTATTTTGTTGAAACAGAAAACTTGACCCTAAACCCAAACTCTGGGCACTTTGTTTTAAATTGTTTTTCAAAATATCCCAATATTTAATTCTGTCCATGATTCCATCAATGAAAACCAAATTTCCCACTCATTTTTCATACAGCCCCATACAAGAAGTTCAGAATTGGGCTTTCTCCAAACATAACATCGACCATCACTACCAAAAACATTGAACTTACTTTCGTCACTGAATATTACTTGATTCCAGAAGTCAGGAGGCTTTGAAATATGATTTTTATCAAATGAAATTCCTTTTTCTCGATTTACTTTGGAGATGAATGGTTTTTTTCTGGCTGCGCGACTATTATAATTTGGTTTTCGGATTACTCTTCGAATTGTTTCTGCAGAAACGCACTTTCCAATTGTTTTTGAAGTAGATGTAGCAAATTTTTTAGCACTCACCTTAGGATTGTTTGCTACCTCTCGAATAACTCTTCTCTTGGTCGTGGCACTGAAGATTTCTTTTCTTCCTCTTCTAGGTTTATTAGCAATTTGTCCATACATTTTATACTTCTGGATAATCTTTTGAACGCATCCGTGACTGCGTTGAATTCCCCTTGCAATTTCTCGCAGATATTTACCATCTTCAGACAATCGAATAACAAGTTTACGAATTTCAACATTTGTATCATTTCTGCAGCTCATTATGATAACCAAAACGTTTGTTTTCGCTTGGAAATCAATGATTGCCAATTAAAGTAACAAAACTACTTTACTTATTCATTTGAAAATAAATAATGGTATTCAAGTCGCATATTTTATAAGGTGTATACTCAATTTTGTGACTGGAATTTCCAACTTTGACATAAAAATGTCTGTAATAAAAATGTTATTAATTCCTTCGTTTTGCCTTTTGGCCTAATACTTCTGTTAATGTATATTTTGTCGTTCTTATAAATATTAGCCATACATAGGAATGTTAAGATCAAAAAGAATAAAATTAAAGAGTGAAGTGTATACTCCATTTTGGGAGCCACTGTAACTACTGTTAACAATCATTTCGTATTAAATAAATCACGTATTAAATTAATCACTAAATTAATCACTTTTCTCAACAGCTTCGGTGGTATACTGACTCGGATACGCAAATATTTTACTCCCTCACTAACATGAAAGCTGGGCCAATGACTATCTTGACCTCTTGTCTGACGATTCACTTCGTGGAAGTTACAACTATGATGTATTTTATATTCATATCTCTTCCTGAATTAGGCCATTTTCTTGTCTGCCGATCGGTCTATCAGGTAAGCACTGCTCCTTTCAGTGTCCTGAAACTACCACTTTTCGACGATTCTATCGCATTAAGGAGTGAGATGCGGACTGATGAGGGGCACTTCTGGAATTCTTCATTCTTTTCCGCTTTATTAGATAATTTTTCTTTCAGTTTTTTTTAATCGGTGTCGTGTCGTTTCTATTTGTATTATTTTAATTCAAAATTACACTATTTATTGCTTATATGGCTAGTTCAAGTAGCAAAAATATACTTTGAAAATATTTTTATGTAAAAGAATCATATGATTATTATTAAATTATATATATATCAAAATGTTTTTGTACCAATGCTTTATATAAAAGTAAAATGATTTAAAAAGAGTAAACTCCCGATTGTTCACCGGTATTAATCTCAAAATGTTGTCAAAATTCAATAGTATATTAAGAAAAAAAAAGAAGAAAAACGAAGCATTTTAACATAAAAATAATTTTGCGAAAAAGTAAATTACCAAATTTTAAGAATAAAATTCTTCTATTTATTCCTCATAATTTAATTTTTATGCACCTTAATGTAAATAAAAAAATTCTTTGAAATATTTTATTCCATATTAATATCTTTTACTGACAGTATTATTTGCAGTTGCCTCATAAATCCGCGAACAATCTGAATTCACCTTATTGTTAAATGTAAATATCTCTAAACTTTTGACTGATCCCTATTGTGATGAATTAAATCCACCCTAATGCATGCGCAAAAGAAAAAAAAAACTGCAAGGTTTTTGAATCAGTAGGCAAACAGTAAACCTGTTCATAAAATAAATTAATCGGGTAAAAAAATTTGTCAATAGATTTTTTTTATTGGTCAAAGCTAAGTGCAGGTATAATACCCGTGAGCGCAATGGATCTTTCATTCGAATGTCTAAGATATTCAACAATCCCAAGGTTCGTTTAATGAAATTTAAGATACAATTTTGACAGATGCTAACGTTTTAATCTAGAATTTTCTCCGTCTCTTGCTGCTTAATATGATCGTAGTTTAAGTATTTCATTTTAGATCATTTCTCAATAACATAGTTGAAAACGCTTGCATTGCCTCTAAGTGGCCAGTTATTAGCTTAAAACCATGAAATTGATGGCTATATAAGCTTTGGCAACTTTGGTTTCAGAAGCTAAAATTATGCTTGTTTATAATGGATACCAACGCTTTATTGCATGACTAATATGATAGAGACAGTATTAAAGTACCAGAGACTTCTGATTTTTTTTAGTAGTGTATTGATTTACACAACCTAGAATGTAATTTCTAGTATCTTGCAACTAGAAGTATTGTCATCGATTGAACTAGAAGCATATGCCTTTATCAAATGGCTTAGAAAAAGATATTTGACCAGGAGTGTTGTGAATGCCACGTTCGTTAGAGTGGAGATCCTATTATGAAGTGAAACCCTTAGGAAAAGGCGGAAGCCGATGATTTTTTTTTCAAGTTCTGAAGGACAACAAAATTAGACACAAATCATAGATACAGAAACAATTTATTACCTAAAGCTAAATACAAACATGTTAACTTTCCGATATAATCACAGTGAAGATTCAAGTTTTTCCATATCCGAGGATCATGCTACCCATACCCTTTTCGAAAAGCACTGTCGCTAGTGATGCGAGATGGGCAACAACGTTCTTTTTAGCTCCTTATTAGAATGGAAACATTGGCCTCCTAACAAGTTTTTTCCCTTAGGAAGGAGAAGTCACTCGGCTCTAAGCCATGTTCTCCATGAAAGGAGGTAAAGATGCAAATCTATTGCAACAGAAGATATCGTTCATTGAATTGATCATGTTCGAAAAAAATGAATGATGCTGGAATTCCAGATAACAAGAGGACCGATTGGCATGCCAAAATTGTGACCGTGGAAGAGAACGTCGATAGAGGATAGCTTTCATTATGCTATTTTCTTAAAATAAAACAAAAAAAACTTTCAGTCTAAAGAGGAGCTTCAAAATAATATTAAGATCACTCTCGCATCAATGTTGTCAACGTTTTTCAAAGGTTTCAATAACCTGGTTTTTCGATATGTTAAATGCAGTAATTTCCTCTGCGATTATGTCGAAAAATTATCAATTTTCAACTTAAATTTTGATGGCCGTGGTGACCTGGTGGCAAGGTCTCTGCCTTGGAACTTTTATCGGAGGGATTTAAATTCGAGACCCGATTGAACAGAAGAACAGTTGTGTAAGCAGGTCTGGTGCATGCTAAATCTGTCGGGGCCAAACATCCTCCCTCTGGTGTGACATTGACGTTGGTAAGGAGGTTTCATCTCTGGTGTTATCTTCATCATCTGACCGCGATTCAGTCCCAAAATAGCCATAGTGTTGCTTTAAATCTCGGAGCCTCAATATAACTAAACTAACCTAACTTAATTTTTGATTATTTTTTTTTCTTTGACATATCGGTATTTAAAAAAATAACCTTCATTCCAAAATGCAGCGATTTTAATTTGCAAGGCATACACACACATATCCAACTTGATACTTACCGCTAGATTATGTGATAAAAACAGGCCAGAGTTGGAGATTATTAATGTCGACGGGGCGTAGATTTTGCATTTCGAACTTACTTCTTGAATTTCTTGCGCATTGCGTCTAAAATTTAAAAAACATGATTTCTGTGTCAAATTTGAATGTAGATTATTTATATGGAGCATAATTTGTTTTTTGGTTTACATATATAGAAATAGACAGTCAAGCTTTGAGCAAATTTGTTTCAAAAATTGACAAAGATTTACAAATCTGCATCTGCGTCGTCTAATTGCTTGCCTGAAAGTCAAATACAAATTTTATCCTCCTAGAGTTTTACTTTTGAGTAATTAGATTCATAGAAGATTAATAAAAGTGGTTCCTTAGTTTCTAAGGAATATGAATATGTTCTCAATATCTTTGAAAAACGCTTTAAAATAGCTACATTTGTTTACACTTTTTTCATAAGATTGAAAAAACATATGAAATCAAAATATATGCGAAAATATATTTGCTTTATACTAAAAGAAGTATAAAGCAAAAATCTTTTAGATTAGAAGTTAAACAAATGTTTAGTTTAACATTCTTCAGATAGCTTAACAAATATTACCTAGGTTCTGAATAAGGAATAATATTTCTTTCTGCTCTTTAAATATTGGGATTCAACATATTAATAACATTAAATTTTTAATTTTTTTTATTGTATGAAGCATTAAAACAACTATAGAATAATTAGAATTGAATACATTACTAATTCTCTGGTTCGGGAACTGCAGAAGATACTAAGAAATTATTATTTTAAGATGCAATTTAAAATTATATACGATTTTAATTTTTTTTTGAGACACTTCTACCAAAGATTATAATTATAGGAAATAGCATTAAATTTTATTTAAATGTTAATGTAAAAATCAATAAATTTCCAAATATTGGGGTTGAAAAAAATGTTTATAAAGAAAGCTGTCCAAACGTTAAAAATATGAAATAAAAAAAATCTCGCATTACCACAAAAAATATTTTTCAATGTTTTTACCCCTTTTTAAGATTCACTCTCCAATTTCTTCATTTTAAACTTGTATGATATTATAAGTAACAAATAAATGATGTATATTTATTTTATCTTCGACTTATTTTCCTTGTGACATAATCTATTGTAGTTTTCTATAGAGTTTATTTTTTTTAAGTATATTTTTAAGAATTTTGTTTGACAAAGACCATTAACTAAAATACCATTTTTTTATACTTTGCAGTTTTACAAAGTTATTCCTAGGCCAGTAGCATATCGAAGATATTATGAGCGTTTATTGGACCCCGTGATGATTGCATACAGCTCTTTGGCTACAGCCTGCATTTGTTACCGAATGGATTGGCGATTCTCTTTAGTGATGATACCTTTTATACCTGCTGGAATTTATGCTACATATAGAGGTTTCAGACAGGTAAGCATTTCTATCTATACTTATAATAAAGCACAATGTGTTTGTGTGTGTGTGTGTGTGTGTGTGTATTAGCGCTCTACAGGTCAGACCGTTCAACCTACAGCTATCAAATTTGCACGTGTATACCTTGGAGGCCGGGAATGTGAACCAGGGGGTTATTTTTTCAATTTTCAAGTAGAATTTTATTTATTTAAAAATTAAGCGAAATTTTGGCGTGTTTCTGCTATAACTTCCGAACATATTACCACACAAAAAAGATTTTTACATGAAGTTAAAGCTCAAAAATTTATCTTTTAAATGATACCAATGTTTTAACTTTAAAATTAAATTTCTATTTTTAATGAATTTTTATATAAATATTTTAACTATATTTTTCCACAATTTTTTTCTTACAAAATAAAAATAAAATTTAAGCTGCACGAACACGTTTTGCATTCATGGGAAAAAAACTAGCTTTTTTCAAAGTGTTGCCATCACATTGATTAAAGCTCCAATTAAAAATAAATTAAATCTTTTTGGAAATAAAATCTGCAAAAATATAATTTTCGGCACGTGTCAGTAGGAAATGAAACAAATATGAAATATTATTTTTTCTACAAAATAAATTGAAAAAAAATTATTTTATGATCTTTTCCACTCTCTATATTATTAATCCAATAAATAAGTTTTATTTTAAGGCAAGTTATGTTTAATATGAACAGGATATCCATTCAAATCAGGGCCACACAGCTAATTTGTAAACCTTTAGTAAGACACAGATCTGTTGCGACATAAATCGTAAATATTTAGTTTAAAAGTAGCAAACGATTATTTTAATAATTATAAATTTTATTTTGTAAATAGTTGGGAAATTCAGATTGGCAACAGTGATATTTTCGGAACTTTTAATTTGTTATTTAAAAACGATGTTAGAATTTTGAATGAAAATAAGTTGATGTAAATTTGATAATATTATCTATAATGTAATCAGATTTAGTTTCATAATAAATTTGTCTGCATTTTATTTTTGTTGACGCACGAACACAATAGATCTGCTATAATGGTCTAAATAGAAAATGATTATATTTTATGTAACTTGATTCAATAAATGCTCATATAAATAACGAATTTTTGATTTTACCTAAAACTTTTGCTGTGGAAATCACGAACAACAAAATTTTCTTGAAAAACTAATATTTTAAATAAAAAGAGTTAATTTCCAATCAACTAAATCAATCACTTAAACTGACTGATTTATGAAAATTTGAATATTACTATTCAATAAAAAAAAGGTTAATTTTTGATTTAACATCGATCGTTTCAAAGAAAATACGCCAATCAGCGCGCAGGTTTCTCAAGATTAATTGGCCTAAGATAATGAAAATGTTGAGTTTTTCTAAATTTTTAACATTCAAAAATTCATTAATAAGTCTTAGTTGATCGTGAAAAATAGAAACATTCATTCATTTATTTAAAATTTGGTGTGTCCAGAATATTTCTCAAAATATGATACCTTATTGCATTAAATTTAGACTTCATAATTTTTGAAATATATTTATAGGCCGGAACAAAATATTATTATTGATTTCATTTCAATCCTTTTGAAAGCAAAACTAAAAACTGAATTTTATGCTGAATCTGAGAAATTTTTGTTGAATTATTGTTTTAGATATTACATAAACTATGAAAAATATTTTGTAGTTCACATAAGACATAAATACCGAGCGATTCTTTTTGCAATACTCCTATTCAATAATAATAATTATAAATAAATAACAATAAAGATGATAAATAAAATAAAACGCTTGGTTTTATTAAAAAATATCTTTATATTAATTGCAATTTCATCATTTCCACTTTAATTTAAAGTTGAAGTTTTACCGGAAATGACAACAAATTAGCAAAATATATAGAGTAAATTGAACGAAACGATCTAAACAACAGTATAAATTTGGTATGACTATCAAAATTTGAAGATTAAAAATGCTTTGTTTGAGAGTCTATTAAGAGAACAGTTACTTAAAATATTTAATTGAAAATTGTAGCGAGCGGTAATACTGGCGAACCGGCTGGTCGCCAAAGGCGGCTAGTATAGAATAAATCAAAAGTTTCCATGAAATAAAATAGCTTTTTATGAAGATATGAACGCGTCTTATTTTCTAGAAATACAAAAATCTGGCTATATCACCACAACGGAACTTTATTAGTCTTCAAAATATTCGCCAGGTTTTTGTAGAATATTCAGGATTTATTATCTGTACCTTTTTAATTGAATTTCCTGGCATTCATTTATCTCCCGTTTAACATCTCGTTTTAAAGCAACATTAGTACTAATTTGGGACGAACCTCTTACTTTTGAACTACGGTTAGATGACGATGACGACACCTGAGATGGCATCGCCTTCTCCAAACTTCAGCAATAAAACAGTGTTATGATATTTTACACCGGCGGATCTAACATGCACCAAACCCGCTTACACGATGGTTCTTCCATGGAATTGGGTCTCGCTCCTGAAGCCTTCCGGCTTCGAAGCCTAAACCTTACCAGCAGGCCAGTAATTTTAGAATAGATCAATATTTTTATTGATCTGAATCAATTATTTGCAAGTATTTTAATTATTTAACATATTCTGATATTATTAGAAGGAACAATATGAATTTACTAATATATATATATATATATATATATATATTTTTCTACATGAAAATCTAGCTTTAACTCTAAAATTATATTTTCTAGGCAAAGTCACCAGAATAACATTCAGACAACTGTAGAATACTCAAGAATATTTTATTTCCTGGACATTCATTTATTTGAGAATATGATTTATGTTATAAATTGAATTACTATTACTACTTAAATCGATGAAATATTTTCCTCAAAGTATTTTCATAGCTGAACATAACTTGATATTATTACAAAAAGTTAAAAAGTTGAACCTTTAATATTAAATTATTATATTAGTTTTCAAAAAATCTCTAATTTCGCCAATGTCAAGATTCTTCAATTATCTTAATTCTTCTGCACTTTTAAATTTAAATATTTACAAAGTCAATCAAACTTTAATTCTATCCAAATGTTGGGTGTGAGCCCACAACAATTAATAATATGCTCATGTAATAACAGTTCTTCTGTGTGCTAATAAAGCAACGTTTTCAAAAATGTAATGAAACATTTGTCCTCCCATTTGGATAAGTTCAAAGAAAAAAAATAACTTCGTAATCCATAGCATAATTTTCAAATTTTAATAGAAGAAACATTTCTGGGATTTTGTCTGTCTATTTCA
This sequence comes from Argiope aurantia, assembly GCA_026543865.1. Taxonomy (NCBI): domain Eukaryota; kingdom Metazoa; phylum Arthropoda; class Arachnida; order Araneae; family Araneidae; genus Argiope; species Argiope aurantia. Next base: position 49,486 of record JAPMOR010010707.1, on the reverse strand, counting down.
AACTTAAAAATACTGATCGTTTCAGTATCCTGAGGCGCCCACTTTTCTACGATTCTGTTCTACTAAAGGGTGAGACTCGCAATGATGTGTGCATTTCTGTAATTTACTTTATCGTTAAATGTAAACATATCTTCATTTCAACTTCCTCTCACCTCTATTCTGTCGAGTTTTACTCACCCTAATGCATGCTCAAAAGTATGGAGGGTTTCAGAATATGATAGCGAACAATATAATAATCTAGATGATTGAAATTTGATGTGTGCCTTTAGACTAAACTTAAGAATTTCCATAGAATTTTGCGCAATATTCTTTCAAGGAGAACGTATTTGTTTGTTCACGTGAAAGTGATCACAAGAACTCAAAGGATAGAGATTTGGAATTCAGGATATAAATATTTTCTTCAATTTTCCGATTAGTTTTAAATTTTGGCTGAATTCCTTCAATGTCTTTCCGTCTGTATGTTTGAATATATGGTAACTCCAAAAATCGAACACAGAACCACTTTGATAATCGTATCGACTAGCCTGTCGACTATACTTTTAGGGTAAGCTTCTTTCTCCGTCCGTCTGTCTGTTTGAGTTTGATGGAGTTTACTATCGCTAAAACCATTTCTGATTATGCCGACTGTGTGTGTTATCATGGAACTCCATGCGCTCGAAGATTCAAAGTTAAAAGTACAGTTCTGCATCTAATTTGTGGCCGCGATGGTCTGATGGTAAAAGCTCTTCTTCGAAATAGGAAGGTTACGGGCTCGAGACCCGATTTTCCAGAAGAACCATCATGCAAATTTCGGAAGACGTTTGGGCCCGTCAGATTTAACGTGCACGCAGCCCACATACTTATATTGTGCACTTTAAATTGGACGGATCCAAACGTTTCCCTGCTTGGGTGTTGCGGAAGTAAGGAGAGGGAAGTGCCAACTCAGCTGTCCTTCTCGTCGTCTAATCGCGAATCAGAATTACGAGGTCCATCCCAAAATAGCCCTAGTGTTGCTTTAACTCTTTCATACCAGTTTTGTTTCAAAAGTAAGAGAATTTAAAGCTATAATGGGTCAAATAAAGCTAAATAGCTATATTCTGCTAAAATAAAAACAAAAATTAACTCTAGGTGCAATTTTTGAGTTGGGTCATATGTGTGCCAGTGGTCTTTTTAAATGGGACACATGTACCCCATTGGGGTTGAGGTAACGATATAAAATACAGTAAAAAGTTGAGTCTAGTTTTTTTTTATTAAAAAAAACCATACTCTGTGTTATAGAAAATTATACAGAAATAGATATCATTTTTCTTATACATGGAAAAGAAATTGTTTTATAGACGTATTGGCATCATTTTAACAAACTCAAAATGAAATACTAAGTTAATTCTTAGTGCAAACTAAACCTAGGAAGTCGTAATTTTCAGCATGTATTTGAATAAAATAGAAAAAATATAAAATGCAATATTTTCTTTAAAAGAAACCAGGAAAAAGTGTTTTTGTGAAGATTTAAAATAGCTATTTTATTAATTTTATTATTTAAGGCCTACATAGTTTAATAAATATAGGAAATCCACTAATCAAGGCTCAAGAGCTAATTTCTGCAACTTTATCAATTCGCGTCCATATCTAATAATAAAATGGTTTAAATGAAATAATCATATTTTATGTGATTTAAATCAATAAATGTTCTGAGGAATTTTTAAATTTTTATACAGGTTGTAACATTCTCCGCTTCCCAGTACTGACGAGACATTTACAGCCAGCTGTGTAGTCACTGTTAATTACTAAACTCCTCGAGATAGCCAGATAGTGGATCTTTTCACCTAGGTAGTTTCGCATCTGTTCATTAGCGACTACAGTGAAATTTCGCATGTGGGAATTCCCCGTCCAAGAGATATTGATAGTACCTTCAAAGAGAAAGGTGTGTCCGAACATCTGGATTTTAAATGTTTCTCATTGTGAAAAGATATCTCCGTGTTCCAGAATAGTCGGTTATGAAAGGTGCATCACTAAAAGGACCCTCCCACGACATACTGGCGCCGCTGAGGGAGCATATTGGTGAACCCCGATTGGCAGAAAGAGCTCACATGACCAATGTAAATTAAGAAGCGGAGATCGTCGCCGAAATAAAGTGCGGAGATTTTTAGGGAGAGGAGAAGAAACGAATTGCAGGCAGACTGTTGGACTACGCCCACGAGTTTGGAGTCTGAGAATTACACTCTGGAGTGGCCGTGTTGACTAACAACCTGTTAGTTCCCTGTGGTGTTTATCCGTATTGATGGAGAACCGAGTTTCAAGATAAACCTTAGACTTCGACTGTTGTTTCCTACCACAGGTGTAAATAACTATTTAACTAAGATTAGAACAATTTGTTCTTTTGTATATGTAGGGCTGTAAAATAAAGAATTGTCTGGCAATTCTGCTTCGTTATTTGATCAGCCTAGATCACGACATTACAATAAGCATTAAACGGAATATTTTAGACTTCTTTTGCTTCTTAGCATGCGATGGGAAAAACAATAATTTCAGTGTTTTATTTCAATGGACATTTTTATTTTACGTATTCTTTTATTTAGCTTTCCCATTTTCAATTCCTCAGGATTTCTAGGCATTATAGCTGCTCTTAGGATGTTATTCAGATTTAATACAATAGAGTTGATTTGAATCATCCAGTTGATTGTGTTCTATTTCAGTGATCTTTTAATTTCCAAATCCTAAACTTTGATGTATTTCTTTAAAAAATATAACTAAATGAATTGCCTCCCTGTAGGTATTTATTAGTTTCACTTCACGAAGTACAAAGAAAAATTGTAATCATCAAAAAAAAATAAAAAAATTCGTACTCGAAATTCCACGTTTCAGAGATGCCAGATTTAGAAAACGTCAGTCTGTTACAAAGAACTCAAACACTTCGGGTTAATTTTGGTTTCTTTACATCAAATTTACCAATTTCTATCGGATTTTAAGGAAAAGAGGTTCACAAGTCTGTCAATCCGGTTGTTCGAATATAAATTACAAAACGAAAAGCTAGTTCCATAAAATTTGGCACACAGATTTAACATAGTTTAGATACCTGTCAAATATTGAGCCAAATCCTATAATGGGATGATCATCTGTCTGTCTGTACTTTCAATAACATGTGAGGACGATAATTCAAAAGCGCTATTACTTACACATATCAAATTTAGTTTGTGATTTCGTGACTATGAGTGTAATTCTTTCAAATCTGTTTCAATAGTCGGGAAAATGTATATAAAAAAAATTAAATATCCATGAACTACAAATCGTGTGCCAAGAATTAATTGTCCAAAACCTTTGCCAATGTTAAGACGATGGATTCAGCAAAAATTAAGTTTTGGCACAAATTTAGCATATTTCAAAACTATTACACCAAATGCACTGCAAGGCTTTCTCTGGCATAACTTTGAGACTAGGCAACAAAGCTTTGGGAAGACACTCCCGCTGGTTTCGAAAGTAATTAAGACTCAATTTATGGTTGAAATGTTTGATTTAATCTAAAAGGTTCTCTAAATGCAAAGAAATGACTCTGTAGAAAGCCATTTTACGAACATTGTATACCTCACTGCAATATAAACACCTTCTTAAACTTTTAATAGAATTGAGATTACGATGAAGGTCAAATGTAGGCAACTTGTCATACCTCTATTCTTCCTTATTTTCAAAACATTTATCCTCGATACAAAATGATTCCGATAATCTTATAGAAGTCTTTACGTCGTTTCAACACAGCTCCGATTTATGTCCCCGTATGTTAGAGTATAGTTTATAGGCCTCAAAGGGTTAGTTATTTATCACATTCAATGGTGCGCACTTGGAAGATTAAGCAACGCTAGTACCGATATGACTTCAGGATGTCTACCGTGATTCAATGTATGAATGGAAGATGTATAACTTTAGAAATGATGGGGAATATGAAATTATTCCAGCTTCAGCTTATAAAAAGGTGCTCTACATCCAACAGCCCAAATATGCTAGAAATGAATCGCATGTGACCGTCTCGTCTCTCATAGTCCCATAATTGGGTGAAAGAATTCCCAAAAATCTTTAAAAATAGGATTATAATTCTTGTTTTTTCCACTATTTACTTTTTTGTGGCCCAAATTATCACACACGTAGATAAAAGGTACACAAATTTGACACCAAGGATGTATCTCTCAAAACACATAAATCTCTGATAATTAAACTAATTTTGCACAGAAACGTTATTACAAATTCGTTGCAACTAACAATATAAATGTTGAGATTTTCTTAATTATAATATATTTTTTCCAATACTGTTTATATCTGCAGTATTTGAGGCTGTTGCTCTATGTATTCGAATTTCGAACGCATATTTCCCTGCAATATTGATTTTCATTGTCTTGTATTGCATTTCAATAGCTAACTTAAAATAAGAATAATCCTATAACTTATGATTTTCTAAATAATTTTGCCTACAATTTTGAACCTAGAATAATAACATTTTGATACACTAGTAGCGCAATATACCACATTACTTTTTATATTGATTGAAAAACCAAAACCCACAGCTTACAAATTAAATCAAAGAAAGGATATACCTATTAAATATTGGTTTTGGTTTAGATGCCACCAAAGGGCGATAACAAAAGAATTAAGGCAACCATTCCATAAAAATGATCGTTTGTTCTCTTTTTGATATTCTCGAATACTTCTAGAAACGAAACAGGGTGGAAAATTTCCTTCCATATAACAACAGATCTATTCCGTAATTTTATATACATGCAATTTTAATTCAAAGATTGCAATAAACATTTAAAAATTGAGCTTGTTATTATGCCCAAAGAAACAAGGTAATAGCCAAATGAGATCTGCCCATACTTTGAGATGTGTATTTAAAAATTTATCGAAGGTCTTAATTTGTGAAATTAGGACTATATCTCAAATCATCGATTTCCAGTTTGTTTTTTTTTAAATTAATGCCATGTTTACATTTGTATAAAAACGTTTTTACGTACAATGCTTCCCGATATAAGATTTAATTCAAAGCTGGAATCAAAGACTTAGTTCCGATTCACCTTACCAAAATTCATCATCGATATTGTTTTATTTTTTCATATACAAACAGACAAAAACAAGAGACTAGATATAAAAATTAACGTTTTCCTAATTCCAGAAGACTTCAGAGACACATTCTACAGACTTATTGCTGAATGATTATAGTATTTCCACTACTACTTTTAAAATAATTACGATATCTTCGATGGTTTAAATATCTAAATACATAGAAAGAAAATCAAGGTTATTAAGCAGCGTTCACACGAGACCACTTATTGCGCGTAATGGTCGCCCACACCTACTTCAGCAACATCACATGACCCACACGGGACAATGCAAATAGTTGTCCCAATGAAACAACTATTTGCCATTGTCTCATTGTAATCGCTTGATTTTCCTGACGTAGGCCTGACCTTTTATTGCCCGCAATAGTTGGCTTCGTTTGAATCCCTCTTTACTTTTCATGCTTCAAGCAGATAAAGCGAAAGACAGAAGAAAGCCTTCTAATAATGAATTTAATTTGGTTATAGTATCATCCCGCTTTGAAGCCAAAATGCTGTCGACAAAAAATTTTGACTCAAGATTATGATGAATTTTCATTTTTTTTTAGATCTCCTTGAGTTCGAAAAATACATTTTTCGTAAATGTTCGTGAGTATATCTGTTTGCCTGTCTGGATAATCAGATAACTCAAAAGCGCTTTGAGCTAGAAGGATGAAATTTTGTATACGATCTTTAAACTAACTTTGTAGATTTCCATCAAAAGTTGCGTAAACTCTGCCTTGAGAAAGTCTGTCTATTCGGTTCTTCGAATATTAGTTAACTACAAAACGAAAAGAGCTAGATATATGAAATGCAGCATAGAAATTGAACACCTATAATATATACAGCTATCAAATTTGGAGCCAAATCGTAGAAAACATTGACATCTGTTAGTCTGTATTTCCAAAAACAGTTAAATGCAATAACTCAAAATCTCGATGAATTAAATATATAAAATATTGCGATTACAATTGTAGTTCTGTGTCAAGTTTTGATTTCAGTCATTTGGAAAAACCTCGTACAAAACACAAATACGATTTTCAAATTTATTAACCCCATACAAGGGATTAAAAACCTCGCCAAGCACAGCATGATAGATTCAGTAAAAATGCAAAATTCACCCAAAATATTAATATTTAGTAACTATTGTAAACCATAACACGTTTATTTGAGAGGATTCGAGAAAGTTTTGGGGGGACCACTCCCTCTGCTTTTAAATAGACCTCGCAAATATGATCCATACTCAAATGATGTGAAATATCTGAATCGGTAGATTTCCTTGAATATTTCACCACCTAGAAACGGGGTGACATTTTGCTGACGAAGATAAGTTGTCAATTCGGTTATACAAATAAGAGGGATTTTCCGAAGAAACGCGATTGGAACCCAGGATTCTATTAGAAGGTCACTACATACTGCCCTAAATTTTCATGGGTCAAAGTTTATATTAGCATTTCGACTGATTTTGGGGTCAACATTGACCGGTGGGCCAATATAAATTGTAAGACATTTAGAGCGGGAGTCAGTGCGTTAATCTGTGTTTAGGTCCCGTTTTAAAGCAACGGATGACGCCATCTGGTCCGTAACCCAATATACAACTACGACTTTACTGTACTATGAAGACATTCGATAACAACGAATTAAGTGCATCAGGCTTATTTATAATTCTTCAGTGGAATCATTGTTGAATCTGGAACTGTTGGCCTCGAAGACAAAGGCTTACCCTTAGACCAACGTTGTCTTAAGCTTTGAAAAACGAGAATTCAGCGGATCTCCATTGGAAAAATTGTTCTGAATGGCGGACAAGACGATCAGGAGCTCTTAGATTAACGAAACAAAATTTGAATCAACCATTGTCATTCAAAATAAATAGCTTTTACAGCCATTTTGATACATTGCTTCTGAGATTTGGAACACATCTTTCAATTTTAAATCGTTGTTAGAAGATGATATGAGAACTGGACTCTCTCTATCTCTAAATCTCTCTCTCCAGCTCAACAACAGAGGGAAGACATTCTATTCTTCCCCTTCAGAAATGAAGAGCTATAAAGTGTACTTATTCAAAGATTTTTCAGCAAAATTGGGTTTCGAATCTTGAAGTCATCTTGAAGAAAAAACATTACCACCAAACCATCGCGTCTCCCTTAAATGGCGGAATGGAGGTAAGGCGATCAAATGCTATTAGACTAGTGAAACAAAATCAGACGTTGCAATGATCATCCAAAATGTTTCAAGTCTAGCAGCATTTACAATCATTTTGATACATTATTTTGGATGTTTGGGCCGCATCTTATAATTCTGAATCATTGTCAGATGACGAAGATATTATTAGAACATGAATCTCATTCTTTAGATTACGGCACCACCCCAGAAGGAAGGTCATACCCTCCCCCTTCAGATATAAAGTAAAATGACGAAATCAATCGTACTTATCCATAGATTTTTCAGCAGAATTGGGTCGACCATCTCAAAGACTAAGCATTATGACTAATCCATAGCGGTTTACTTAACTGCTTCGGTGATTTCGAATTACAGCCAGGAAATTTGTGAATTTCTATCACTGTACAGGAATTCACAGAGATACGCTAGAAGTTTAAACCAGGGTTCACACGAGGCCATCTATTGCGTGCAATAGAAAGTCAAGCCCACCTCAAGAAGATCACGTGAGTGCAATGAGACAATGTTAAATAGTTATCCCGATGAGATAACCACTTGTCATTGTCTCGTTGGGGGCACGTGATATTCCCGAAGTAGGTGTGGCCTTCCATTGCACACAACAATTGTCTTCGTGTGAACGTTGCTTATGTGTTTTTAAATGAAAGAACCCCAAAAAATAGAATCGAATCACAACAATGTTCCATTCTTTGGACGGATGTGAAGTGAACAGATGAAATTGCATACGGGTGTACGTATCAAAAGCTACATATAAATTCTTGTCGACATTTCTCAGTTATTTAGAAAATTGAAACGGATTAAATGAACTGCGACTGAGTTTAATATTTGTGTAAATTCTCTGAATATTGTTTTGGGGGAAGTAAATTTTGATTTTAAGATTGGAAAATTCTATATATACCGTTTTGAAGGAAATTCCAGACTGGACAATTGGAATACGGTAAGAAGCCTTTAATTTGAAAATTTAATACGTGTATCTATTTTTTATATTCCTAACCTCTTGTACTGATATAATGTATCAAACATCTTTCTAAATTTGTATCTCGCTAAATATATGAATTTTAATTCGAAAAATGGAAATATTTAAATTTCAGCTAATACAAAAGCATTCCTGAAGTAATTGTATAGCTTTAAAATATAAAAAAGGCATAATAGTATTCAGATAAAAATACTATGTTCACTAGAATAGTTTTTCAAAATTTGCGTTCACTCCAAGAATTATTCAATAATGGCCCTGAGCGAAGGTTATAGGCATAGTACAGTTATCATATCTAATATATAATGATAACTGTACTTGTTCGTACCTTCTGCCTGCCGTACCGTTCATCCTATTGCAATAACGGTTGTTTCTCCTTTGCCAACTTATTGCTTGGACATGCGCTTAGATTATAGGCATAGTAAAATTATATCTAATATTTAACTTGGGAAAATCCATGTTTTTCACATAGTCAGTTGTATGTTGAATGCTCACGAGTCGGTCAGCCAAGAAATTTGTTTTTACTATAGAAGTAAAAAAACACTGTCTCCCTAAAGAACTTGAAAAATAAAGTGAAAAAAATAGGATAAATATTGCTTATACTTCATATACCATTAAATTTCAATGCATGCATTCATTGTCTATAAAAAAATTAAATATCACTCTTTCTATCGTTCCTAATTTAACAAGATAGTGTTTTCAAACGATATTTCCAAAATTAGATCTTCTGCGGTAGCAACGTCCCGGGTATCAGCTAGTATATTAATACAATTAAGCATTCTAAATCGTATTCTAAGTAGATATACCTTTTTAAGGAATCTTTTATTCTATATTTGATTATTTTGCGTTATTTCCGCAAGAAATCTAGGATGTATCTTTTTTTAGTATCGACTGGATTCATTTGCATAATGTTACAATACTTTTATTGTTACTAATTTCTAATATTGCTTTTCTAAGGCTTAATCTCCTGGTATGGAATGATATTCTACAAAAACCGCCTTCGTTTCTGATTGGATTATAAATTAATAACTCTGATCTGGGAGACAAACTTGGTGGCTATTTCGACGACATAAGGTGAATTTGGAGTGTTTATGGATAAAAATGAACCGAAAGTTCCAAGTTGTGACCATTATTCTAACAAATTAAATATTGCAGTTTATTCCTTTCCTTAACTTTCTCGTGTATGAAGTGAAAGTATTGTAATCGCCAATGTTCGACCTTATCTTGAAGATTCTTCAACATCTTGAACGGAAAGGGATATTTCATGCTTGTTTTCCGATATGCAGTCACTTCGATATGCAAGTTTGTTACAATTCAGTTAAAACCAGTAGGAATGGTTTCCTCTAAAGTATCTCGAATATGCTGTAATTAGTTTTATCCTAGTGAACTCATTGCATAGTATTGGCATACAATAACTACGAAATGTTAACCGTTTGGGTGAATTTAGCATTTTTGCAGAATCTATCGAGTTACTCTAGACTATTCTATCCCCGCCATGCGTTTAATAGTGCCCGAAAATCGACGTCTTTCCCAACTGATTGAAACGAATTTGACACGTCTCTTGTAGACGCAATGTTCTATACCAGATTTAATATATTTAAGACGTTACGTTTTTATCTTATTGCCTTTACATGTTTCTGAAAGAATAAACCGGCTAACGGCCAACCACTTTTGAAATTTGACGTTAACTTCATCAGGTGTCTACTTTATAAATGTTAAAACTGTGTACCGAATTTTATCTATATAGCTATTTCTTTGCAATTATCGTGTTCACTTATAATTGAAAACCGGATACATGTTTTTCCACTAAACAAATTTTGCTCAAGATATAGCAAGAATCAACAAATTGGGTGTAAAGAATGCACACCAAAATTCATCCAGCTCGGAGTGTATGATTTATCTTTCCCAAAGAGGGTCATTTTCCAAAAATGTGTTCTTCCAAAGCAGTGAAATGTGAAGATTCACCAATTTTCCGAATTTTTGACGATTTCAATATTCTCTTTATACGACGTTTCCGAAAAAGTGAAAATGAAATCACTAGGTCTGTGAAGTATCTTGTGTGTCCACGCATTTCCTATATGCATGAAATAATGTCCGAAATAAAATGTTTCAGTCAGTCGAAATTGAAGTTCAGGGGGATTAGGTTGTCGATTCTTACGGATGTACTCAAAGAACCAAATTCCAGCCCAACAATCTTATGCTGGTGATCGCGGATATCTTGATTGGATAACATGCGAAAACGTTTAGAGTAGACAACCTCGCTTGGTTAGAATATCAATATTTCATGAAAATCTCCGAGTAAACATCTCAATTGTAAGTGGTTCGAAGATCAACAACCAACATGCGACTGATTTTGAGGTGGACAGTTACTATTTTGAATTAACGAAACTGGGATCATTGGAAGAGGGGAATGACTATTTGCTGATTTGCCGCTTGCGCGTGCGCGATCATGACGAGCAGAAAATGCCTAAACAGTGACTATGGAATATATATTTGGCAAGATTATAGATTTTTAAGAACTTTTGAACACATTTATACTTGACGAAAAATTGCAAATTATGCAGTGGATTTTAATTGTACATTGAAGTCGAACCAATTTGTATAAATATACAAGAGAATTCGAGAAATTTCCTTGCCTGTTTATTTTGAATTCCATCCATGTCTTTCTAGACTCCAATTACCTTTAAATTCCTACCAGATAAATTTCCAATATCGAACCAAATGCATTTAAATTTGCCACTATTCAACGATTGGAGAGACGATCATAAAAATTCTGGTCTGTCTACGTTGAAGATGCTTTCCAATTATTCTAATATATTCACTTGAAATAAAAGAAATTCATATTAATGTGTAGACAGATAATCTGTCAGCAACATTATGTTTCAGCATGAATAGCAGTTAAGTAGAAATGTAATAAATTAATGCTTTCATTTCTATTTCATATTGTTATTCATCGCACTTCTATTGTGTTGAAAATTAGGTGAGCTACTTATCGTTACCTCCCATCGCCATGACACTTACGTACATATGCTTGAATATTTATGGTTTCCGTCTAGGTGCAACTCGGGATACTCCTTTTTGAGCTTTATCCATGATATCATCTGTATATCTTTAAGGTGAGGTATGAAGCAAATGCTTTAAAGAAAGATTATTTCAAGATGGTTCAGATATAAAATTTATGTTCCAAAAGTTTGGGCCGAAACTGTAAACAAGGTCGCGCTGATTTCGAGCCATTCCATGGTTCGGCAAATCGGCCCTAAATTGCACGCACACGACTTACGGAATGTAATTACTGTGTATAAGACGACTATTTAAATATATGGGATATTTGATGGATAATTACAACCTTGTGTAATGATTGCACATTATTTTGTATATTTACCACAATCTCTAAAATATAACATAAATCAATAACGTTTATTTGTAAGCGTATTTGCATCGTTGCCCGATCATTGTACTACGGGCTATGCCCATGATGTTTACATTTCGCCCGTTCATTCTACTAAGGATTATACTCGTAATTGTAGGTTAAGGGGTTAATATTATCTTGTAATGAAACGGTTTTTAAATATGTCCTTTTGTCAAATATTTTCAAATTTTTTTCTTCCTTTACCGAATAAAAAGACACATATTGCATAAATGAATCTGGAATCAATCCCATCTTTCAGGCAATTTAAGTAATTTTTCAATCTTATGGTCCACGATATGTAGGGACAATCAAATATTTCTCACGTTGAAGTCCAAAACTTTATACATCTTTAGATGATCTCTTGTCCTCTGAGAAACAGCCGTTCGTGTAAGCATTCTCTCGTTGCTATTTGAAGTTTCAGATCCTTATTTCCAAAATACTAATTGTAAAGAGGGCAATCAGGCTGTGGAACTGCTGCCTGATTTATATTTCTAATTTAATTCAAATAAAATTTGTGCTTCGTTTTTTTTTAAAGTTTGTTCTTTATTAAACCAATGATTTGTACAAAAATTAGTTGTGGTTGATTTTTAAAGCGCGTATATTCTGGAGAATGGGAAAAATATCTGCGATACCATTGGTAAGAATTTTAATTAAATAGAATACAAGTTAGAATTTCTTTTTTCTGAAGTCTCCAAGAAACTTTGCTGCGAAAAACTAATTTAAAAATTTTAAATACTCTTCTGTGTTTTATATATTTAAAACATTTTAATACATTCCCTTTTCTACATCAAATTTGCCCCACCGTTTATTCCGTCTTGAACTTCTTAAGACATGACGTAATTATAGATCTCATGCCTTCAAATTTAAATACTGCGTGGTTTTATTGGAGTTGAAATCGTTTCGTCCAACACTTTATTACTCTTTTTTTTTCACTGTCGATAAATTGCATGAATGAACGAGTAGCAAGATTTTATTACAAAAGCCCGACATATCTATATACAAGATCAATAAGAAACGTATAATCAAAATAATATCAAAACATCTGTCCATAAATTGCAAGATGAAGACGTGTAATAAATTCAATGTCATTTTAATCTGCATGGAAATACAGGCATAAAAACATAAAACGCAAGCATCAAATTGTTATTAAACAACCGCAACATAAAGCCTTTCGAGAATGCGTGAAGATCAATCGAATCGAGTTGAACTACTCAAATTCTTTACTGATTAGTTTAACAACTTTAAGGTTTTCCTTCTTGGTAATTTGATCCAGAATGACAATGCTTTGAAACGAGTAGTTTCCTACCTGGATTACTTCTTGGTTCTCTACCTGATTTTCTTCGCGATTATTCAACACTGGGGATGCAAAATATGACAATTACACTATAACATAATTAAAGGACAAGAAGTGCAGTTAAAATATTGTATTCAGTTTCATTTTGTTAACTTTCAATTGGCCAATGGAACATACTTTCTGCATGTTCTAAGTATACTTAGATTTAATTTATTTTTTTTCGGTAAATTTGAATATCATTGTTTTATGAATTTTAATGTTTTCGTTTACTGACACAGAAATTAATTTATTTGTTTTGTCTTTCTAGATTGAAAAGAAACCGACATGCAAAATGCAGCATATAGAACCTGAAACAAATGATTCTATCAATCTCATTACTAGAACAATTCTGTTTCTGAAACTTTAGGTAATATATTAAAATAAGTTTTCACTTATAAAAAGCCTCGAAATCGGAAACGCATAGATTAACAAATATTTTCAGTTGTAAACTATGAATATTATAAGTTTTGAGAAAATCCAAGGTTGAAAAAATTGTCTTCGTCTAATTGTCTGTAATCATTAAATATTCAGAAATTGGCTTGTGAACATAAAATTTTTGCCATTTTTCTTCAATCAAGATTCTACAATGCATCCCGACTACTTGGAATGAAGGAAACTGGCTGCTTCAGTATAATACTTCCAGCACATGGATAAAATAAATTTCACAATCAAAGCGGACAAACTCTCCCAAAGTTGTTTTAATCATTAAAAGCAAGCTACTTTCAAAACGATCTGACAATCGGATACACTATTGAAAAGTTCTTATTAAAATGGAACTTGTGTGTGTCACACGCACCGTACACTCTCCTACTCCTATAATCGGTATTCTCAATATATTTTTGGAATATATTGTCGCGTACATGAAGTTAGTGTAGATAAATCGTGTGTTAAAGTCAAAGCCAACACTCGCTAATCCCTACTCGAGACTTTATTCAAGGAATTAAACCTTATGTCTGTTTTTATCCAGTAGAGGAAATGACTAGAATCTTCCAGATTTAGCAAGATACAGAAATTAGAAAATTCTAGAACGAACGAGAAATAACAAAGTAAATCGATAATAAAGCAATTTTTTAGGCAACTGCTTGCAGTCAGATGCGAATTGTCGCTTTCAGTTCATAGCATTCTACCTTTGAGCTATTCAGTCCGTGCCAAGTTAGAACAAGTTTAGTTACAATAGTGTTTGTTGATGAGTATTTGTTAAAACAAGAAATCTTTAGGCACCTTAAGATGATTCTTGTGCTCTGAGAAACTCTGCTGCGTTACTATCTTAAAGAAATTTCGGGTTCTTATTTCTGGAACGCTGATTTTAGAGGATAATATTGTGGAGTTGCTGCTTGAAGGTTTCTTTTCTAATTTAATCCAAATACGATTCTCTCTTGGAGATTTTTTAACTCCCGATTTATTTAGATAAGTTGTACGAAAATTTTGTGGTTGATTTTCAAAACAATCGTGCTTTGGAGAGCTGGAGTATACATCTCAGAGATGTTGTTTGTAAGAATTTTAATTTAAATTTTTTCCAGTCCCCACTTCCAAAAACATTACTGCAAAAAATTATAATTTAAGAGTTCTGAAATTTTTCTTTTTAGTTTTATATACTTTGAAAATACATTCCTCCTTTTCTTTTTCAGTACCTATTCAGTTTATTCCGTTGTGAACTTTGTCTTAAGAGAAGTAATTATAGATCACACGATTTTGAAATGCGAGATCACTTTGTTCAATTCTTGATTTCAAATTTATATCAAAGCTTTATTTAATATTAAGTTTATCATCTGATTTATAATTTGTTTGCATCCTTTTCCTCCTGAATTTTTCCTCTTCTGTATTCATTGGTGAATTACTAAGGGATAAATATTTCATATTTTCGAATTTTTAATATTTCAAATGTATCAAGACCCCCTAATTGACCTTTACTTCTTTAAGTTATCGTACATTTCATGTCCGATCATGATTTTCTACAATGAATGACAAATTAATGATGTCAAACCCATGTACGACAGAAATAAATTTCGATTAAATCAAGGGGCAGCAAAATATTATTTTGTGAAACCAAAGTGAACCAGCGTGAATGGACCCCAGAAAGTATTTCGCATATTCTTGTAAATTATTATCCATATGACATAAATTTACTGTATATTAGCCATGGAGCAGAGGGCAACAATGGTTACGAAGATCTCGGTGTGAGATATTTGGCGACTATTCGGTGGGATGTTGCTGATAAACAAGCATAAAAAAACTGAACATTTATTTTTGCGCATTTTTACTCGACAAATTGAAATCAAAATTCCACATCGAATTATAATTAGTCAGAAAACTGCGTACCAAATTTAAGCGCCTGTACATATTCATGAAAATACAGATGATCAATCTCTCTATACATTTGATTACACTTTTGATTCATATATACTTGATAAATTTTTCTCTACTTTATGTATTAAATCTGTATTCCAAATTTCATCAGTTGAGTTCAAAGCGTTTCCGAGTTATCATAGTTGGGCAGACATAATTCGACCTTAAGGAGGTTTGAAATGTCAAAATCCGTCCCTCTGAAATTGCAATCTTTTGAGGATTGCAACATTTTCTTTCTGTATATCGCGTATTTCAGAAAGTGTAAATTATGAAATGTAGTGAATATAGTGTAAATTTATAAAATGGTAGATGCATTTCTTTCGTCTATTTTTGCAAAAAGTCTCCAATAGGAGGAATAGGAATAGGAGGAATAGGAATGTTTTTAAGAATAAACACAAAATCCAAGTTGTGGAACCATGTGGTTTTGATGCTAATGAAGAAAAACACGAGGGTATCTTATTTAGTGACGTTTTGCCGCTTTTCTAATTTATGATTTCATGTCATACGGAAAACGATATCAAGTCATTAAAATTCAAAAGATTTCATTTGAATTAAGTGTATTTTACTGCAAGGAAATTTTTCTCTCAATAAGAAAATAAGACTAAGTTCTTGCATTATTTGGACTTAAAAAGTTATTACATTGTTTTCTATACTAAGTACATAGTATTAAATCGTTAAAAAAAAAAACCTCAGATTTTGGGAAGTTTGAAAGATGGAGATTTTTAGTCCAAAAAAACGCGTGTTTGGATTCGCACATGCTTGTAAAAAGGGAAAATAACAAATATTTTAAGTTAAGCAGATTGAAGTTAATGTTTGCAGACCAGGTTAGGTGTCATCCTCGTCATCTGACCACGGTTTAAAATTGCTAGGTCACTAGCCCTAGTGTTACTTTAAAAGGGGACGTTGATATAAACTAATCTCAAATTAAAGAACATTCTTATTTCTATCGTGTTCCGTGACAAGACTTGCAGGGAATTAAACGTGCCTTCTGTACAAACATGAATGTGAAATATCCAATTGCGTCCAGATTGAAATTAATGATTTTAACATCACAATTATAGGTGTGAATTTATATTAAAATATTAGAAATTAAAATCGGTATTATTTCTTTTAATTTATTAACGCTAAAGATATGTACAATGGTATTATTGCAATTTTATTGCAATGAATCATTTTCTATAAATAAGTGAAGATACATGCAAATTTTAATGCAATAATGATTATTGCAATAAAGTCCTAAAATATTACCATTGTACATATTCTGCTACAATAAAAAAAGTATACTAGTCTTCTAGTATGGGATTGATTTTTTAACCTTTATTTTTAGGACACAAACTTTATCTCTTCTGACGAAGAAAATTCTTCGATAGAATCTTCCGACTTGGATGAACGCTCCGCCTAAGAAGAATCTTCTCGACTGGTGTGTTCATCAAGTCATGAATCTTCGGATTCGGATGATTCTTTTCGAATTCAACTTTTGACGATAGGAGTTCATTTGACGGAGAGCAACATTTCTCCATAGAGGAATTCGAGGAGCAATATTCTTCGAAAGAAGAATCGATAAAGGAGGAATTTGAAGAATCTTGCGACTCGGATGATTCTTCCGACACGGAAGATTCATCTCGGTGGGAAAAATCTTCCGGTTTTGAATCATCCTATTTTGAAGACTAATCAGATTTCAAAGAATATTCCGCAATGGGGATTCTTCGCCGTCAGAAAATTCATCCAGGTTTGGGAATTCCGAGTCTTCAGACTCGGAAGTCTGAGTAAGTATTTCTCCACTTTATTTGTTTTTTCTTTCATCTATAACTACACTTATAAAAAAATTAATAGCAATCTACAGGCCGGACTGTTAGGCCTACAGCTAGCAAATTTGGCTTGTGTATACCTTGAAGGTCGGTAAAGTGCACCTAGGAGAAAATTTTAAATTTAACGAAATTGAAGAGCTTTTCCGTGAAAATTCCTAAAACATTAGAGCAGAAAACTGATGTTTGCATAATCTTATAACTCAACCTAATCATTTTTAATTCTTTTAACATATTAATTCAATTTCTATTTTTAGCCCTTTGCACTCGGAAAAGCGATTCGATGCATAATTATTCACTTAATAACGAAATCTTTATATTGCACTGAAAAATATCTATACATAATAGATTAGTTGTGTCTAATTTTTTCAAAATATTATCTTTCTACCACTCTGTAGGTGTTTTTAGAAAACAAAATGAAACATTAGTAATGCACCGTCCAAGTGGAAAAAGTTAATTTTTTTACAAAATTATTCCAACAATGTTGCGCAAAATGAAAACAGAATTTTACTTGTACGGACACGTTGTAAATACGTGTGTGTGGGGGGGGGATTAGCATGTTTCTATCAATTTAACAAACTAACGAAATATAAAGTTAACTGTCTGTGCAAACTAAACCTAGGAAAGTGCAATCTTCTGGCGCGATGAATATTCCAACCTAGAAAATCCTTACGAATCCAACGAATATCCCAAAATGAAAGACTCATCTGGTTTGGAAAAATTCTTCTGGGTCGGGAAGTACTTTCAGCTTGGGAAAATCTTCGGACGCGGAGGATTATTCTGATCTCGAGCATTCCAAAATAGGATTCTTCCGTTATTGTTGATTCTGATGATAGGGAGTCTTCTGGCTAGGAAGTATGAGTAAGCATTTCTCTAATTTGTCTTCCTCAAATGGCAATGGACTTGTAAAATAATATAAAAATATTAGAAGAATAATTAGGTTAGAATTTTTAACTGGAAAGTGATTAGATGCATTAGCGGGACATCTAATCTGAATTTTTAAATTGTGATCTGGTCTAGGTGTATTGTGTCAATTCAAAGTATTCATACCTTCGAATGTTTTCAATTTGATGGAAATGCTTATGTTCGCAAGATATTTCTAGTTTAAGAAATGCTTTATGGTTCCCAAGACCTTTTTGATTTTCCGAGTTAGAACAAAAATATGCATCAATATAACCACTGAAATGGCAGAAATCTTAAAATTTCAGACTATATGAAAAGCGAAATGAAACAAATATTCATGTGTTCTTTAACCGAAAAGATTGTACTCAATTTTTTCATGTTAAACGTTGTATTCTTGCAAATTATAATTTTTTGTATTCATTCTTGCATTGATTTTAATTTCAGTTTCATTAATAGAAAAAAACACGAAAATTAACTCAACTTCGATAGGTGGAAAAAAAATGGACTTGGAAAAGTCAATCCTTTAAACAATGGATAATAAGACAAAATAATGGAAAATCAAGACCAATTGCTAGTTGTTGATGCAAATAATCAGTCCTTGTCCTATCCGATAAGACAAATGGTTATATTCTTTTAATTTTTTTTCCTTTTTGAATTCATTTTTAATATCTTCCTAAAGGGAAAATATTTTCATTTAACAAGTCATTCTCCTGTAATAACGCTCAAAACATCAGTTCTGGGAGAAAAGTTTCTTAATATTCTGATGTAAGAAAATATTTCAATGCAACTGTCGCATGCCTTGATGCAAGTGACGACACATTTCTTTTCAATCCAAGATTATTATCTTATGGATTAAGTGATAACTGTTTACACATGCAAATGAATATCTATTTAATTTTAATATATATTTAATTGACAAACGCACCCTTACCGGTGTCAGCCAGAGTTCCTGTAGGTCGTGGGGCCAGAACAGCTACGTGGAGGTTAGAGGCATAGCAACATTATTCTGTAATTGAATTCGGAAGATCGGAAATCGAGAGGTTGACCCCGAGAATTAGTAAAGATCCTTACTTTCATGAAATAAGTTCGAATAATTGTACATTAAACGTACGTCAATGCTTTAACTGAAATATCCAAGAAATCGTACAGAGAAACTTCTAAAAGCTTATAACGCATAATCGGCCATAATCGTTTATTTACTGCTAGTATTTTAGAATAAGATTAGATTCTACAAGCTATTTTTTTAATATGCATTAACTTATTTTTCAGATCCCGAGCTTTGCAACTCAACACCATTTTTTGGAATCTTTTGCTTCTGAAGAATTTATTTTCAAAATGAAAGCCTGTCCATCGGTTGATTATTGCTTCCTGTACTTAAAAATTGTTGATCCCAAGTAAGTATTCTACCTTTTTATACGAAAAATACAAATTAATGGATTATAAATCGTATTCTTGCCCATATTCCCATCTGAATCCTTGTTTAGGGATTCACTTTTAAATCAATTGCTTCTTGTGTAAAAAAAACTTTCTACCATCTTTATAACTGTAGTCTCGAAGGAAATAAAATGCTGAAGACTATTTGCGTTCTAAGGATATTTTCTTAGCATTTTTATTGAAAGATTCTAATTCCTAAAATGTTTCACCTGGCTTTTTTTTCTTTCTTTCAGAAACTTCAGGGCAGTTTCGTTCTCAGAATTAATAGCATTAAACAAAATAAATGGAATAGTATTTCCAATAAATTTTTCAAACTGATTACATATCAAATCTAGTTAAGAGTAGTCCCTTCTCAAAGAATCTAAATATTTCTTATTTTTGGCATATTCTATTTGGATAGTCTAGAGTTGCCTGCGAAGAGGTCCGAAGAACAAATGACGAGAAAACGTCCACTAAATAGAAATATAAAGGTTGATTTGAGCTCAATTGCACGTACATATTCCGAGCTTGAAAGACAGTATCCTTTTTCTGCCAGAAGAAAAGATCCCAGATGCACAAAGAAATTCATATCGAATATCCATTTTGAATCGGTCTTCGTAGGTTTTGTGGCTAACACAAAAAATGTCTTCGGGAAATATTTTCTTCGAGGAAAGAATCGAAATATAGAAATAATCGAGACTACTATTGATGATTAAGTCCTCATGGATATTTGTTTATTTTGGATTAAACGTCTGGAGGACATTCATTTACGGTTATTTTCTTGGAGATTTTTAGATTGTCAAGATAGATCGAGATTCTGCTAAAATGGTTGCATTTTCAACTTTGTTTTCAAATTACACCGCCTTGCTTCTTTATGCATACGACAGAATTTTCTGTATTTTTTCGGTTATTTGTGGCGGATGCTAAAAAATGCCACCCTTGATATACTGAATCATCCTTTCATGCTGACTTGAAGATGCATTTCCAACAACTCTTGCATAGTTCCATTAGCGAAAATCAGTCTTCAGTCTTTGTCATACTGGAATCGCTTCTTAAATTATCATTGAACGCACTTTTCTTTCAAAAAGTGGGGAAAATATTCTATTTTGTGAAATATGCTTACCTCCTAGATAAAGGAAGGGAAATTTAAAAGCAGTATTACGAGTAGATATGAATGGTAAATAGACCCGATTCAAAAATCGGATGTTCCCATGTCCGATTTTTGTCCGAAGAATTAGCGATGAATATCAGGCAAGTGATAAGCAAAACTTGTGACGATTGACTGGTAAAAGTTATGATTAACAATTCGCTACGCAAATTACGTTGTATAATTTATCCATATTCCCAGTTCAATACTCATTTTTCGCAGAATTGGAGGAAAGATTTTCTTGTTTCCCATAACCCGAGTGCCCCTTGCATGAGTGGCATATTTTCCCTGCTTCTTTAGTCATCTGTATTCAGCGGTGCCGTACACATGGCGTGTAGTTCGATGTAAAACGCTTCTCATTCACCATTTTAAAATATCCTCCATAAAATCTTAAACCGATATTTGTTGATGGGGAGGGGGGGGGTCACAACACTATTTTTCTCAATTTGTAACAATCCTATGTCAGTTCTACACATTATTGTAAAATGTCTACGGTTTTCTTTACAGCGTCTTGCATATCTTCAGAAATCTCACCCTAATTTGGGCGAGTTGCTTTCAAATACTCCGCATGTTAACCTTATTAGCGCTTTAAAATATATTGGTTTTTATAATCGTATATGAATATTAGCCACGCTATTTAGCACTGTACCATACCTTGCATCATTGTTGCACTTTTTCATGACTCACAATTTTACGCTTTTAGACATTTTAATTTGTAGACATTCCAAGTTTTGATTTTATTATAAATTGATACAAATATTTTAATATCATGGATGTGGCGCTGCTTAGCCAAAGATGGCTTTCGTACCATAAAATATGAACTCGACAACATCCGATTTCCTTTTTAATTTTTGGTACTTTCGGAAATTTTTCAAAAAAAAAAAAACAACAGATAAAGTCCATAACTCGGATAGTGACGAGGAAATGGATTATGCATTGTAGCCGTTTATTCACTGTTAAACGGCGAATTCTTGAGAAGGAAATCGAGAAACCCAACTTCGTTACCGAGTATCTCGCAAAAAAACTAAATTACCTAGGTAGCACAAATACTGTTAATGAAAATGTATCAACACTTCGGAAATAAAGTTATAAAACTATGTAACCGATTCTTAACATTTTTAAATAGACCAGGGATAAGAAATCCATTGTCTTGCACACATACTTTTATTTTAAATTTAAGCCTCTTTTTATAGACATTAATTTATGCTTATTTTGCTGCAATATCTATGAATAACCCTTTGAACAGTCTATACTAAAAGTAAAGTGGAAAAATCATTGTATTATACTACTTTAAATATTGTACAATTTTATCTAAATTGAATAACTTGTTCCGTAACAGAGGTCCATGTTAGCAAAATATATTTTAAATCTCAAGTTTAATGTTTCTCCAGACTAAGATTTAATATTTACACATAATTAAACCCTTTCAAATATAAAAAAAATTAGTCAATTAATATACTATAAATTTAAATGTTTTAGTTCCCCTTGTGTGTAAATACAATGCGAAAAGGACGTGTTTCTTCATATGCAAACCATTTTGGCTTTAGTTCTTACACCGTTTCCCACTTTCATCGTGAACTCGTAAATATATCCAGGTTTTTCCCTTTAGTACAGTTAAACACTTGATACTAAAGCTGCTTTGAATTCATCACAAAGCATTATCAACTGGGTGCTATATTTATGGCACTGAAGTTGTGTAATTCGCATGACAATCCAAAATTACTTATTTCCATTCCATAAAATTCCCGACAAAATTCGATTTCTTAAATTACGAAGTCAAAAACGGAGCAACGATTCTGGAGAACGCAGACTTTTGAAATGGATGCACATCCATACTAATACCCAGATTCGCCAGTTCTCCCGAGTCGAGTATAGTTACATTAACACCTAGTTTTTAAGTCAACACTAGGGCTATTTTGGGACGACTTTTTTTGAACCACTGTCAGATGACGAGGACGACAACTGAACTTGTCCCTTCTCCAACCTGCCCTGCTACACCAGCGGAGGACTCGTTTCTTAACGTGCACTCGACTCGCTTGCACGATGGTTTTTCGCTGGAATCGGCTTTCGAATCTGAAGCCCTCCGAGACCTTACCAAAGGCCACAGCGGCTCTTCTCGGAAATTATCTGTAAAATGAACAATCACTCATGCCGACTTCCGGTATGGAAGGTAAGGTAAGGAAAGGTGGGGGTAGGCTCATGTACGATGAGAATTACATGGAGATATCCGCAAGGTAACAGGCCATGGCAATTGGGCTTAACCAAAACTCTTTCAAAGTCTAGCCAAAGATGACTCTTGTGCCATAAAATACAAACGCACTTTTTCTAACTCTGTTATACTTCTGAGTCGTAATAGCAGATGAGCAGTATCGGTGTATGCCTTTCAATGCAATTACTGTTCTGTAATTGCATCCTTGATGTATTTTCGCGAAGTAAATGTTCAACGTAAATTGTTTATATGCCGACCTTCACTATGAATATTTTTTTTTCCAGGCAGAACGATATAGAAATGAACTATTCGGGGAGTGCACACCTTAAATAAAAATCTGACCTCAGAAAAATGAGCTTTTTTATTTGTAGAAAACTACTAACATTTAATAAGCTTGGAGAACCGAAATTTTAATCCGCTACCAAATTTAACCTGTGATTTAATCTTCAGTTTTTAAAATATAATTGCCATTCTATATCTGTTCTCCATATTTCTTCATAGATTCCAGGATGTTTAGATGCTGCAATCCGGCATGTCTATAGATTCCATTGGCGAATTCTCCTCAGTAAGCTCGGGGGAGATGGGATCTTCCTTACACAACGATTGCATGCTGACTTTCAAGGCTCATGATAACCGAAAAAGTCGCGAGAAAGAAAGGTATACAAGAGTTGCATCGAATATTCTTTCTCGCGGCAAGATCCATGCTATAAACAACAATTTATGATTATTGGTGCTTCAAGTCCACTCAATAGCAGAGTCCAAAATATCACTCATTAAAATCGGTTTAAATTCTTCAATCATAACTAATGCTCCAGAATAATTTAACAATGCTTCCGCAAAAAATCGCAGTACCCAGATAATAGATATAGATTTCTCTTCTGTATACAAAGTTTATTTATAAATGTCATGCGTGTTTACAATGTTAATTACCACTTTTTTTTTTCAGTCTTTCCTCTTGCTTCTATCTTCTGTTCATCCTACTGGTTAGATAATTTAGTGTTAGAGGCCCAAGGAGGTCAGAATGGCATTCTGTTGCAAACGGATGATCAACGTAACATTTTGTGGACAGATGAAGCTCATTTCTCGTTACATGGTAACATTAATTCGAATACTGCGTGGTGTTGTACAACAAGCAGCTCCTTCGCTCTTGCTACTGAATGTCTACAAAATTATGCTAGAATGTCTACAAAATTATACTAGAACTTCCCGTCTAGGTCTCTCAGTCGCCTTCCAATGAATTCATGGTTTCAAGAATACCTGAAGTTTCGGGTATTATGGAGATTAATTGTATGTATTTGATACTATCTTTCTAATCAGATACAGTTTTGCGGATCAAGTTCAACAAATTTTTCACCATGTAATGATACTATGCTAAATACATCTGTTTCATGCAATACGTCCTCTTGTGGGAAGGTAACATGGAACTCTTTTGAAGCACAATAAAATGTTTTGGTCGCTTGTCTTTTATTGGTTTTCATTTTTCTTATTCTAATACCATCTATTTTCATGCTATAGATGTCTCCCAAAACTGATTTTCCACTATGTAAATAATAGCCACATTTTTGTAAATGATGCAATTGTTTTAAATGGTGCAATTTGAAATTTTGACTCTATAACCCTAAATTTTAGAATCATTTAAGTTGGTTTAGAATGTTTTTCATGATTCTTGAGAGCATTTAACTCAAAGTACTTTAAAACAAAATTTTATACAGTCTATATAGATGAGATGATAGTTGGCTTGTATATCGGGGTAATTTTATTTCATGAACCTGAATATTCTACCATGGCATAACATTTAGTAGATGCACATCATTGCGACAGTAAAATTCAGTAAATTTTAAATTAAAAAATATAGACAAATTAACTCTGTAAATGCCCATTCAACGAAGCTACGAAAACATTCATGAATATCATTACGAAATTTTCCCGTCTTTCGTAAAATGTTTGAAAACTCTGGGCCCGTGTTTTGTCGGTTTAGAGCTGTTCGCCAAGATGAATTTAGGTAGCAGGCAGGTTTTCCCAAGAACACTCAAAGCATTTCAAAAAATATATTTGTTTACTAGCTATCGGCTTAAGCAAACGTTTTTATGTTAATTCTTTAAGAATTATGTTTGTCTTTGCAGTTTTTGAGGTGACAAAAATTTTCTAATCTTTGAAATCGAAACTCAGGTGTTCCGAAATATTTGGACTAAAGTGTTCTTAGGAATGAGAGAGTTAAACTTTAAATTCAAGAATGGATTCAAATTCCAGTTTTCTTATATGTCGGCTAGCATGGTTAAACATTTTAGTATCAAATTTTTGAATTCTGTAACGTGTTTTGAGTACTTTTTTTACGCAACGCATAGCTGGATTACATACAGTATTTAAAAAAAACTTAAGAGATTAACATCTCATCTATTTTCTACAAAAACCAAATTCCAATTAAAAACCAAATTCCAGCGAGATGGATGTCCCTCAAACTTTCTCGAAAAATATAGTTGAAAAACCTTCGGTCAATGGCGAATACTTTTTAAAGAACATACTAGCAAGTAATCTTCGGCGATGAATTTTGGTGATATATTGCTGGGATCTGTTCATTGCACAAGAACAGTTATTGTGCATCTTGATTTCTTTCTCCTACTGATTGAAATTATAATTTGACAAAGTTACAATTGTAGATATATTGCCGTATTGAAAAGAAGCAATCGACAGACTAGTCATCACACTGGTCTCGTAATCAAGAGATCGGGAGTTCGAATCCCGCTAGATGCAAATAAAATTCAAAATTTGTGTGAATAATTTTTCTTGATTTATATTCTCCTTTATTTTGTGTTCCAGAAGGTTCTGGACCTTTCTTTAGTTTACCAGATAAGTGCTCTGTACTTATCTCACTGTCTCCAGAAAAGTATTCTGTAACTTTCCCTGCTGGTTTAAAAGCCGAAGATCTCTGTCACGGTGTTCTGAGTTCAGAGTTGAGTTAATAAATAGGTTTAGCTTTATTTCCTGTTTCATTGAGTTCTACGCTAAAGTACCTATGTGACTATTGTAGTTATATATACTGAACGTCATTATGTTTTCAGATAATGTTTTTACATGATTTTGAAAGTAACAACAGTCAATCCTTTGATAGATATCTACAATTTGGATAAATATATGCACTACAGTCGTTAAATTTGTGTATGCCTTTTTATTCTCGCTTTGGAATTAGTACGATAACTTACAGATAGCCGGACAGACAAATTCCTCTAAATCGATTTCGTTCAAAATTTAAATTTAGAAGTATGGTGTTAAAACCATGTAGCATATCTCAGTCGTTTAGCTGAAGCCATTTTTTGAAGTAGCATGCTCAGAAAAAAGGCGTAATTTCAAGGATGGATATATCGGATTCAAGGTTAGGGGTGGAGATTCGTCAAAATATCGTTGTCGCATTTCTTACAAATTACAATACTTTCTCTTTGTATATTTCGTATACAGTGGCTCAAAAAATTCAGAGTACACCTTACTTTTACTTGATAAATGCGACTTTCAATATAAATAACACATTACCGGGAAGTACAAACGTTTTTATTTTTATACATAACAAATGGTTTAATTTAGAGTAAAAATTAGGAAAAATCAACGAAAAACTTCTAAATCGAAAAGTTTCAGAAGCATTTTAAATAAACATACGCAGAATTTTGCCTCAAAAAATGGAGAATACACCAATAAAATTTTTGCAATGCCACGCCCAGAAACAAAGTGTCACTATTAAATTGCATGTCTTTTGACTTTTATAATGACCTCTAAACGTCATGATTCCGATTCGACCAATTTTTGGTATTAACTGAAGATATTTTACCCCATTCTTCTTGCACCACTATTTTAAAAAGTGTTCTGTTTCTAATTTCGTGTATTGGGACCACTCCTTCGAATGTGGCCCACGAATATTCAATGGCATTGATGTCGGGGTACTGTCGTGGTGTATGTAACTGCTGTTTTTAATGGGAAAGGCACCATATTTTGAAGTTACGTGCATTCTGTTTGGGATTGTTGTCCTACTGGAAAATGGAATTTCCATCTTAATCTAAAGTTTTAACACTTTCCTTTAGATTGCTCCGACCATATGGTTCATCCAACATGCTGCAGAAACTTTTCAAATCATAGGTAAAAGTGTATGTGCTGAAACAGTGCTAAATGCCATTAGTCAAGCTGGATATAAAAATCCCATTGTTAGAGAGAAACCGTTTATCAGCTTGCAAATTCATCAAAAACATTTGAAGTTTGCAAAAATTCATAAATTGAAGACAAATAACCTTTGGAAGGAAGCTATATTTAGTAATGAAAGAAAACTCGACATTTTTGGCAGTGACAGCCATCGTACTGTATGTAGAAAGCCCAATACTGCTTTGGATCCAAAAAAATGTACGTCTTGCAGTTAAACATGATGGTGACTCCGTCATGATTTGAGGTTGCATGGCTTCGTCCGGGGTAGGAAATTTAATTTTTTTAGATGGCATTATAAAAGATATGGTTCACTTGGATATACTTCGCAGCAATCTAAAGGGAAGTGCTAAAAATTTGATTTTAGATGGAAATTTCATTTTCCAGTAGGACAACGACTCCAAACAGAATACACGTAACTTCAAAATATGGTGCCTTTTCCATTGTAAAAAGCAGTTACACACACCACCACAGTACCTCGACATCAATGCCATTGAATATTCGTGGGCGATACTCGAAGGAGTGGTCCCAAAACACAAAATTAGAAACAAAACCCATTTTTAAAAAAGTGGTGCAAGAAAAATGGGGTAAAATATCTTCAGATACCACCAAAAATGTGTCGAATCGGAACCACGACGTTTAAAGACCACTATAAAAGCCAAAAGACATGCAATTAAATAGTGACACTTTGTTTCTATGCGTGATATTGCTAAAATTTCATTGGTGTATTCTCAATTTTTTTGAGGCAAAATTCTGCTTATGTTTATTTAAAATGCTTCTGAAACTTTTCAATTCAAAAATTTTTCGTTTATTTTTCTTTATTTTTGTTCTAAATTAAACCATTTGTTATGTGTAAAAATAAAAATATGTTTGCACTTCCCAGTAATGTATTATTTATATTGAAAGTCGGATTTATCAAGTAAAAGTAAGGTGTATTCTTTGTTTTTTGATCCTCTGTACTTAAAAGAAGTAGGAAGCATTTGCTCATGTATTGTTTGTCCTCCGATGATAGCAAAAAAGGAAATATGAAATAAATAATAATTTGGAAGCTTCATCCAAAGACTTGAACCACTTCGTTGTCCGAAACGAGTTGAGCGCGTTCAAGTGAAACTTCTGCAGGGGGTCGTAACACGTTTAAGAGTTCTTCTATATTTTAAAACTTTTAAACGTTTAAAACGATTTTTAAATGTTTACTTGTTTGAGTTTTTATTTTTGTTTCTTCTAATGTGACATAAAACAGTGGGAAAGAAAATTTTCGCGGAACAGGAGAGGAAAGCGAAAGGGTTAATATGAAAAAAAAAAAAAAAATTCAAGAAAATGTTTTTATAGAAAGTTTTAAAATAAATGTTTTAGTTTGCTTTCTGGAATCTCTTTACATTCGTTAGTGCATCGTAAATATCATATAAAAACTCGTATTATTTAATAGTTTTATCTCAATTAAAATATTTACGAATCTTTTTTTTATAATATTTTGTATTGAATATCCAGATTTCAGATGTTGCCTCAAGAAAACAGTAAGCTAATTTAAATGTCTGGCAAGCTTCATTCAATGGATAAGGTGTTTAAGTATAAATTCAGTTTTCTTTTCTTTATTTTGGATTTCCAATTTTATAAATCCAGTTCCCCCTCCCCTCCCTCTCACACACCACCACCACCATGCTTTACGAATGGCTTTAAAAAAAGAAAGAAAGCCTTTGATATTTTCTAGACAAAATTTTGATGCTTGGTAAATGTCGGCTGTTTCAGGCCATAAATATTAATGACATAACTGTGCCCTATTATTATTAAGCTTAGATATTAAGGAGCTTAATGCTATAAATTCATAACAGCGGTATTGAAGGTGTGTTTAAAAAAAAGACTAATAAATTAAACGCAATGAAAATAGTTAATTTTAATTGTCTTCGACTTAATCAGCTTAATTTTATATCAAAATATCGCGAAATTTTCAAACTTATTTTCAACTAGATGGCGACAATATATATAATCAAAATTCCACAAAAGAGAGTATAAAGAGACAAAATTTCGGAACCAAATTTTGAAGCAAGTTACAATACTCTTACTAATTTCAGGTTTTACGAATGTTCAACAAAAACCAAAATTTTATTAAATATTCTTAATTTTTATCAATATACGAATATTCTTGTCCGTGGGATCCATAATCAACAGAAAATGGTCACAATTTTAATTTTCTCGTGTATGAAATATACAATCTTAAAAAAAATTCGAATTGGAGATTTTGGAAAATTTTTAAATTTACCCGAATCCGAAAAACACATTTTTTTGTTTTTGTTTATCTGAACTCAGTTTAAGTTCCTTGTGAACTAGCCCTCTGGTGTGGTATGGAATTTTGAAGAGGGAGTGCCAGATCAGGTGTCGTCCTCGTCATCTGATCGCGGTTGAAAATTAAGAGGTCCGTCCCGAAATAGACCTAGCGTTGCTTTAAAGCGGTACATTAATCTGATAAACTAAACTAAAGAAACCTTGTGAATTACACGATTGAAATTTGGTATATGGTTTTTATAATAAATTTGATTTATCAAATTTTGAACAAAATCCATTTGAAAGAAGATAATTTGTCCGAATACAAATTAATACGATAATTACAAAGCAAACAGATAGATAGATAGATAAAATGTAGAACACAAATTTAACATCTAAATTATGGATATTTTTCAAATATCTATACTACAAATTCTGTCAAGGACCATCTGTCAGCTTGTATATAGACAAGCAAATAAAAGCGATAGCGAAAAGATGCAAGGACTTAAATATATAAAATTTAGTATGTGATCTTAGGAATACAATTCTTGTTTAACGTCAAAAATTGGCTTCAATCTGTCAAAAAAAAAATTCAAAATACTTATTCAATGTTCTGGTGCTTGTGTAATACTGAAAATAATTATATTCAAAGATTTGTAACTAGATCAGTCTTGATATCAGAAGAATGTTAAACTGTCAAGATAATTTTACTAAATATGATTTATAGTATCAATGGACTGTATAAATATAGGTTTCATAATTGTTTTCAGAATTGCATTTATTGATTGAAATAAAATAAAATATTATATAGCGCATTTAAAGCTTTTTGAATGTAAAACTAAATCTTATGATGAATAAGAAAAATATTTATTGAAGTATTATAATTTATGCACTGTTATAATAATAAGTTATAGCATTGCATAAATTATAATTAATGAAATTTTTTTTATAATTTACGAAATGGAAGCATTACATAAATAATAAGAAAGTATGTTGTGGTAGCTTACAATGTTAAATGATTCAATTTTCTGCAGTCATATTAAAAAAAAGTGTTAGTTTGAGCAAAAATTTTTCGTATTTATTTAAGTTTTATCTCTTCCATTTCAAATTCAATTTTTTATCCTATGGGAGCTGACAGAAAATTAGAGAGACAGTAAAATATGCTGAATATCGTAAGACCTATAATAATATGAGTTATATGATTATCCAAATTTGAAACTTAAAATATTTTACTGTAGCAAATATTAAGAAATCAAGATAAAAAAATATTTAATTGAAAATTTGGCAGAGCAATGCTCCTGGCAAACCCGCTGGTCCCCAAAGACGAATAGTAGTATATAATAATAGTAGTATAGTATAATAGTATAGTTTAAGGTTTATTAACCGCATGATATCAATAAATATTTTTTAGAAAAGAACCTATAAAACGTGCGATTTTTGGCAAATGTTTACTAATGTGTAATCATTAGGACTCGGTTAATATACTATAAATAAAGAAAGACCAGGATATGTAATTTAAATGCATTTTCGTTGATTAATTGAAATCGAAATGCACCCCAGATCTATAATTGATGTCATAAAATCCCATACCAAATTTTATTTGCATACGTAGTTGCATTTTTTTAGTAATTGCATATAGATGTCTAAAAGTACAGACCAACAAAAAAAAATGATACCTTGACGGTTTACGTTCCAAATTCATGGATTCAATTAACTTGTTTTCGGATAGTCCGACTTTCTTCAAGTGGATTTCATTCAAAATTTGATGGAAATTTAAAATTTGTTGCAAAAACTGTATACCAAATTGCAACTATTAATCTCAGAGCTATAGTGTTTCAGATGTAATTCCAAACATGTGTTTTTTCGGACTTGGGGAAGTATAAAACAAAGAAATTTGCCATAATCTCTAGTTGGATTAGTTTTACAATTATAATCTATCTCTTTCTATACACTATTACTCATGTAATGGTTAAAAAAAGTACTCGAAAGTAGAAATTTTTGCGTTTTTTCTTGATTAATGATTACATGGACAAAAACATTCATAAGTAGTTAATATTTCAATAAAATTATTTAATAAAAATTCATATATATTCAGTAAACTTTTAAAATGTTTGTAAATCTGATATTTTGTATGCAACTTTCAAGTTGCTTTCTTAAATAATAATTTAAGAAAGCCAGAATTAGAAGTCTCACATTTTTGTATTCCTGTATTATCTATTACAATTTACTACTTCAATTTTTTTCGAACTTACTTATCAGATCAGATTGAGTTTTCATTTCTCACACTAGACACAATTGTACTGTATAATTTGAAGAAAAAAAATTATTCCAGTATTACGCGATTTTATAATAAAGGCTTATAAAATCAAGTGGATTAAATGGAAAAAGATAAAATAGTCTACTTTTTATTACTTAAGTGTTCTTAAAAACAGTTTTTTCATAAATTAATTTCACTATCGCTATTATTATGGATTCTTCGGGTTAAGCTCCTTACGATTTTATCTTATTATTAGGGGTATCACATATTTAAACTACTTATGGCCTACAATTACCGAAGTTAACTAAAGATCAAAGTTTAGTTCAAAGATTATCAAAATTAATTTACTTCGTAATTACTTTTAAAAAGAATTTCATTAAGAATGAAGGGTGGATGAATTGGGCTTTTATAAATGGGAAACATAAAATTAAAAACTGCACTTATACTTTTAAAAAGGTGGATGGATAAACAGATATAATTTCAAAAATATCTGAAATGAGAAGGCTCATCACAATCTTGAAATTCATTTTTTTTTTGATGACAACAATTCGTATCATACTAAAAAATAAAAAAGCAGTTTATTACAATATACTGGGAAACGATGGCTTTATGAACAAAGATTAGTGTAGAATTATAAATAAAATTTAAAATTTCAACGAGGCATGCTTAAGTGGGCTTACCTTAACCCATAATTGACTTGTTTTTTCTGCCATCTAATTAGATAAAAATTTCTACTGAGAAGATGTGTTACATGACTAATTCAGCTTATCACCTATAAAGTGTCTGATGTTTGATAATTATGCATAATTTTAGAATGGAATTACAATGTCTCCAAATGGTTTAATTTTAGCTTATGAGTTTATGGAATGAAAATACCATTCAGGTAAGAAACACGAAGATTAAGAGGTTAATATATAAAAATTTCAACTTCGGTAATTAGAGACTACAATTAATCAGGTTAATTAATAATTCCTTATTAATACAGGAAATAATCTTCAAAGGAAAGATCGAACAAACGAACAAAAAGAATAATTTCTGTAGCTCAACATTTCAGTATTTAATCTAAATATTATTCCGCAGATAATTAATCCAAAAACAAAATTTAAATTTTTCCTTTTCGCGTATTTTATGCTTTTACATTATGGTATAATTGCATTATATTATGTAATGTGTTTCAAACACTTAACTATTTTGCTTTTTGTCTCCAATTAAATGACATCTTACCTTTAGTGAATAGCTGTCAACTAATTCGATTGAAAGTTTAGTTTAGTTTAGTTGTATTAAAGTCACATTTAAAATCAACACTAGTGCTATTTTTTGGGACGGATCGCGTAATTTTGAACCTTGGTCAAATGACGAGGACGACACCTGAGCTGGCACCCCCCTCTCCATACCACACCACACCAGCGGGAGGACGTTTAGCCAGGACTTTTAACGTGCACCAGACCCGATTACACGACGGTTCTTCAGTGGAATTAGATATCGAACTCGAAACCCTCCGGTCCTGAAGCTAAATTCGATTGAAAACCCATAGAATACTTTCAGTATTTGTGAATTATGCATTAATTTGGTATCAAATTGAAGTGATTTGGAATGCTTTAATTTCAGCCTATAATATAAAAAGAGATTTTGCGATGCCCGTATGACATGAAAAGGAGACAGTGAAAGATTTAGTTGATGAAGCCCATCATTTTTGTATTGTGTTTAAAACTGGCAACAAATCTGCAGTTTCAAGATCGTAAGAATATATTTTGTTTGCAATGAATTTGGGCCAACTTCTACAAGTCCATACTTCGGTGTAAATAAAATAGAAGAAATCTGTCTAGAAGAATATTTAGTTGGAGATTTTGTTCGAATGTTGATTCTGAAATTGTTTTGTAAATTAAGTTTCTGCTGTCTTTTAGTCTCATTAACCAATCATAAAAATAGTTTAACACATAATCCGATGGAAATTCTTTATTCGTGGGAAAAAAAAGAAGAAAAAAAAACCTCTGCAAAATCTAGACATTGCCTTCAGGAAATTGCCCTTAATCCAGAAAATCCTTAGTTAGCTTAATACACTAAGTTTATTCCCTTCTTATTTGCAATTTAACTTTAGGAGGGAGAAAAGAATTCTTGTTATTTTTTAGATTTTAAGAATTCAAGTCTTCTAAGACGGGGAATATTGCTTTAACTCTTTTGCCTATAATGACATTTCCGGCACGTTCATTGAATTTTTGATTTAAATATGAAAGTATTGCATAATTTAAAGCGGACAAGTCACTTGGTAAAGCTTCTTTAGTGTTCTTGTTATTTATTATAAGGACTGAAATAATAATAAATTTCCCAAATAGTATGCCATCTAATTAAGGGTTTAAATAAATGCGTAAATAAATCCGTTATTGAATTTGAATAAATGATAAGGGGGGAATAATCATGATATTTCTTTTAAACTTCTTGCTTTCAATGATATGTCCGATAATTGCTACGAATTATTGTATTTACATCCAAAGTCAAATGAAATTATTACATCATTTAAAACGTAAAAGTCATTTGATAAAGCTTCTCAAGTGTCCTTTATGTTATTATAAGGACTGAAATAATAAATTTCCCAAATAGTACGCTATCTAATTAGGAAGTCAAATGAATTTGTAGGTGAAGAACTTAATAAATACATCGATTATGAAATTGGTTTGAATAAATGATAATTATAATTAGGAGACTAATTACGACATCTTTTTGTAACCTTCTTTCCTGCAGTGACAGTTAATAAATAAAACTGAATGAGTGAATAAATAAAACGATTATTGAATTTGAATTAAACCTTTTTTATTTGAATTTAAAGACCAGATTACATTTTAATTACAATTTATTTTCTCACTGCTATCCAATATAATTTTAAAATGCTGCTCTTTGATTTTGCAGCAACACAATTTTTAAGGATCTAATTGGCAATATATAAATATTATTTTATCAGTTATTTTAATATAAAAAATTACATTTTACAATTAATTTAAATACAATTTTAGTGCATAATTAAAATTTTCTAAAAAACTTTAGCTCATTAAATAAATTTCAGTTATATGAAATTGCATAAGACTGGAAGCAGACAACATATGCAAGTTACATAATAAAACTTTTAATGCTTTTCATAGCTTACAAATAAACAATTCGTTTCAACAATATTCATCAGCATTAATTCAAAGATGATAAATAAGTTCTATAACAAGCATAAATCATAATAAATATATCATATTCAGTTTGTTTAAGAAAAACTCTAATCCATTCGCAGCAATAAATAAGAACTGTTTAATTCATTCTATTTTAAAACTGAAAACACACATAATAGTCCACTTGTTGATTTCGTTTTTACGCCAAGCAGCTGTTCCACAAGCGGCATTGAAACATAAGCCCGCCAACACTGTCATCCAAATAGAAACAAACTATTTGTAACAAAAAAAAAAAAGACAAGCACCGCGTCCTTCTTCTTCAGCATCTGCCATGCGACTGAGTAACCAGTAATGTTGAAGTTTGGCTGCTTTTCGAGTTGTATGGCTCATTGCCAGGAAAGAAAAGACCCATCCTTTATAACCGAAAGATAGGATGATGATTCACGGTATCGAAATTTTATTGAAATCCCGAATTTAGTGGCAACAGTATTATAAGCTGATAAAGACGTCACATAGAGCAAGTATCGATTATTTTATGTTATAAGGTGTTGAAATAAATAAAGTGGGTATTAATTATTTTGCTTTTAAACTGCTTTTCTATTTTTAAGACGGTAGTTTTGGAGTCGAATGCCAGAGGAGTTGGCACGATAATTCGTTTCCCCCGTGAAGGTTAATGTGACAGTATTGCTTCGTATCGGCACGTACTTCCTATAAACGTCTTAGGTATGCGTGAAATATTTCATTTATTCTTTAATATATGCAAATAAGTGTCTTGTTTATAAATGTGTTAAGTATTTAGTAGTTTTAAATTTCTGATTTGTTTTCAGATTGCAGAGAAGGTAGTCAGTATGTCTTTGCTAAAAGCTTTCGTGTGTCAAGTGATTTTATTAGGAACGTACAAGTTATTTCTCGAACATATATTTGAAGATTATCTTGTGCCAGATGAGTTGACCAGAAATTGCCTCGTCGGTTTCGTATGCTTGTTGTGCTTTGGAATCCAACTGGTAAGTTATATAAATATTATTTGTTTATTATAGTTATGTTAATATAATATGGAGAATTTTGTGTAAATGTAAGGTTTTAAATAATTTTATTAGTTCGTCATGTTAATATAATATAGAAAACTATGCAATTGGAAGGTTATTTTTTATTAATGATTGAGTAATAAGATTTCAGTTACTTAGCAGTATTTTTATAATATGAAAATTTTTATGCCGCCTGTTTTTTAATAATAATGAAATAACAATTTCTCAATATTCACACCATGTTATTTCCTATAAAATTGGCTTTGTGAAACAAAATCCATAAATATTTTTGGTAGCAAGTAATTGATACTATGCTATTGTTCGAGGTATTGTTTGAGCATGATAATTTATAAAACTGCAATTGCTTCTGTTTTAATTTGATAAAACATGTGGTTTTTAAAAATACGTTTGAATGTCTTGAAATTATTTCTTGTCCTATTTCTTGGGGGGGGGGGGAATGTGTCTACAAGTGATTAGTTATTAATTTTTTGATATTTTAACTAATAAATTGAATTTCATTTTATTAAGCACGCATAAGTGACTGTTTTTCTGGATGTGAATTTATTAGATATTAAAGAAGTGTGTTAAAACTTGGAATATTTCCAAATAATTGTTTATTTTTACAATTTAAGAAATAGAATCTTTTAAATTTTCTTTATAATTTCGGTCTAGTTTTTTGCATCTTATTTGAATTTTTTTGTTTTGCTTATTTTTGAATTGATATTTACAAAGAAAATTTTAGAATTAAATAAAGTTCATTCAAATTTCTCACAATGAGGACATTTAGTTATAGAAAAGAAGGCTCTTGTTTATTAGGAAAGT
This sequence comes from Argiope aurantia, assembly GCA_026543865.1. Classification (NCBI taxonomy): domain Eukaryota; kingdom Metazoa; phylum Arthropoda; class Arachnida; order Araneae; family Araneidae; genus Argiope; species Argiope aurantia. The sequence goes on along the minus strand of JAPMOR010010707.1, from coordinate 13,025 downwards.
AATCTTAGTACAAAGATGCAAGCATGTCAAATGTCTTGACAAGTAGTAGTTCAAAGACTTCAGTTCTAGTAGCCTTGAGAAATTATTTTTTTAAAAAGAGCCTCGTTTCAACTTTCAACAAATTATTTATTTTAAATAGCCAATAAATTATAATTACATAAAATTTTTTTGAAAAATATAAAAAAAATAGTAATAGGCTGGGTGTGTTGATTACTAAACCTTTTTCGATTTTTACATTTACACTGGATGCAGCAACTCTAACATTACTTACCACACGGAATTTTTTTTGGAAATTTAAATGAATAGTTTTATTATGAAAAAAATCATAATCTTGCTTAAACGTTAAATAAAAACACGCTTAATTTGTTTCTGGAAAATAAGGTTTTTTTTTTTTTTTTTCCCCGAGATCCGTTGCTCTGTTTATCTAGATCAGAAATCTTTTTCTAAAATTATGTAGATGAGTCGAGGACTATTTTTACTTGAGCGTTATTTAAAGTAATTCTTAGTTCTTTGCCAAACTAATTTTCATATCGTAACTCGTACAGTAAATTTTCAAAAATATTCTATTTTATTTGCGTTTTCAATTGTTTTTTAAACCATTTTTTTCTTAGAATCAACCAAGTATAAAAAATTATATGCGAGCCATCTAACTGGCAATTCAATTGCAGTGTTTCTTTAATTATCTCCCTCTACGATATCTAATATCGTTCTAAGCATTGCTCAGCATTCTGAACACTACTCGAAATCGTAAATATATTCTACATTATTTTAACGTAGAATATATTTACGATATATATTCTACATTATTTTAACGACTCTTGTGCTGAATTGGAATAAAGTTTAACAAGAATTCAGGTGTGTTTGGGGAAAGATGTGCTTTGGAGACACAATTATATCAAAGATAAAGCGTATATCGGAGAGTGGATCTTTGTACTTATGGACTCTTTCATGATGTAAAATATCTTTCCGCGCGTGTGGTGTGGTGTGGTAGTTCTCTGAAAAGTGTGCCAATCGTGTAGTGTTTCATCATCTGGAGGGAGTTTAAAATAATAAAATGCTAAAATATTCTTTGTGTGGATTCAAATCAATTTTAACAACTTTTTTAGAATTGCTACGCTACTGAATCCAGAATCTGTTGAAATCGTACAGTATTTTTTACGTCAAAAACCACACTTAGTAGAAATAGTTTGCCATGTTTGAATCAAAAATTTAGGCAGATTGAAAGTCAGTGGTAAGGTATAAAAATACTTATTTTTTTATGAAATGGTACAAAATATGCTATAGTTTGTAAATTCAAAATTAAAATAGGAGAAAAGCATAATTAGTTGTCTTAAAAGTAATTGAAGATTTAAAGCAACTTTAACAAATGTCTTCTAGGAATGCCACGTACTAAAATCTACTGCTAAAATAATAAAATATTTTGAATGAAAATAACTAGCAGAAAAAACTATTTTTGTTGGGATGAAACTTCAGAAAGTTTGAATGTCAGTTGCAGGGCATTCTAATCTTGGACGTTTTTCCGTTTATCAATCTGAAGTGATATAAAATATGCAGTAGTTCGTAACCTTGAACTTAAATGAGAAAGTAGTCATTTTAATATTAATGGTCTCCTTTTTTAACAAATTGGATAATTACCTTCGATTTCTGTAAACAGCAATTCTGTCATGTCTTCTATTCTTGCACATGTATTGCACATGCAATTATTAACTTTTTATGTCAGAAAATATAAATATTACATTGGATTTTCGTATCAGTATAATAATAAAGGTATATAATATCTTGTAGCATTATTTACAAGAATCTGAAGTCTGTCCAAAATCTGCAATGTCAATAAGATATTTTAAATTTACAGTGAAACTAAAATTTTAACTTATTGGCCACTGATATTTGTCAAATTATTTACCATCAAATTTATTTAATGGCATTAAATCAAATTTGTATAATATATTAATTGTATAATATTTTATACATTAAATTGTTATAAAAATGAATGCTATATATACATAAGCCACTACAACCGCGCTTTCTCCTTCGTCTATTTTGTTCTTTTTATATGGAAAAAAAAACAAATATTTTTGCAAATCATACAAACTATAAAGAACAAAAAAATCAAAATCTATAAAACCCATGTTTAAATTTAAAAACTGAACAGAAAATGGGGAAAGATTGTATGTTAAATGAAATTAAGGTTGCGTACAATAAATATATATATATATTTTTAATCTTAAGATAGTGGGAAAATGTCTGTGCAATGATTTGCTCAAAAGCTCGGGAGAATCTAAACTCCTTTAGCTCTCATTTTACCCCAGCCCCCTTTCCAGTAGAGGGGAATAGAAACTTTTTATTAGCTCGGTTTAACCCTTTGAGTACATTTTTTGGATTTGGAGCACAATTGTTTGGATATTTAAAAGCAGTGGATTTTATTTAAAAAAATTCATTTATTTCGTATTATTCATGATATTGAGATAACTTACAGTAATAAGTATTACAAAAAAATATCAAATGTACCTAACGGGTTAATTTTTCAAAGTTCTAAGAAACATGTATGCTAAGTATCAATTTGGCAAGGTGAGTAGAATTCATGAGATTCAAACAAAGTAACAGTGAAGCGATTTTTCGATATATATATATATATTTGCTTTATTATTTCATCGAAAATTGTCTAGAAAAGAGTAAACAATATAAATTGAATTGAATAGGATTCAATAAAATTTATGAATCTCTTTACTTTAATTAGCTCTGTGATATTTGCTGAGATTCAATCAAGTTTAATAATTCAAAATGGAATAACTTTTTACCTTCCCCAGTGTTGGTCTTTTAATTACTTCCGGATGCTTAATGTCTGAGTGATTTCGACGTGGTTACCCCCGCCCACACGTACACATTTGCATACACTGTCGCTATTTGTAATATATAATTGATTGTAATTGCAGTCTGAATCTATTTTCTGTTTTGTAATGCATCCGAGTTTCAGTTTTAACAGAATAACTATTGCTTTTCATTCGAAGCAATTATTATGAGCAAAAATTGTTATTGATTTCGAATGGGCATATGCTAGAGTAGATTTTTTTACTACTTAAAAATAAAAATGAATTTAATTAACAGAGAATAAAAGAAATATCACTACATGCAACTTAATCATGACAAGACGTTAAGTTTATTAATGCTGATTGTAAACTAATTGAATAATCAGCATAAAAACAGATACAAAAATGTTCTTTTCAGATTTGCTTTTAATTCATTCACTGTTTCAATTCTGTGATGCGAAACATTTATCTTATTATAAGAACTTTTTTTACACCAGAGTAGATAAAGTAAAAAAGGCTTCTAATTAGAAAGTAGATAATTGTCACTTACACTTATCTGTTAAAATGTTTTTAATTAAATCCTTTCATTTATAAACATTCTTGAAGCAACTAAAAAAATGAGTAATTTTTAAATATGGTAAAAACTTTCATAACAGTGTTAACTCTCAAAACCTATACTATGTTCATTACAGTAGTTACAATGCTTAATAACTAATAAGAATGCCTTTAATTTAGAAAAGTGTATCATACAATTAGCATATCATAAAAAGTGTATCGCATTCTTTATCAAAGGGAAATTATGTTTTAAGCAACATTAACTCAATATATAAAGTCACAGAACCGTAAAGTGACTATCAGGATTCTTAAATCAAATTAATTAGTTGTTCGAGAACAATAATTAGTTTAATAAATTAAATTACCTCTAACTGTATAATTACGTGAAATCTTGTTAGTTATTCAAAAGATTCGGGGATGGATCTTGAGCTGACAAAGACATTAGCAACGTCACATTACTCTCATTTTCTCCACGGGTTCTCCTTCAGTGCGATTTGTGTTAATTACCTTTTTTAATTTCTTTCGCGCTTTTATTCTAGAATGGGTTTTGGATTTCTTTATATTTAATGACCCAAGAACTAAGTTGCGCTATACTGTGTCTAAGAGTTAAAACATTTTGAACCCTAAATGGATTCTCTTGCCGAATGTATCCAAAACATTGTTACTTTTTTTGTCATTGTAAGAGGGAAAAAAAAACTGTAATCATCAAAAAATTATACTTTAAAGTTTTGATGGATTCGTTTGTTTTAGTTCTTCCCAAGTATGAATTGATGGATTTTAATGACACGGAAACAAATTTTGTTGACTCTAAATCTGAAAAATATTTTTGAAGTAATACTTTTCTATCGGTCTGTCAACATGATTATTTGAAGTTGCCACAAACCACAGAAAAAAATTCATTTGCAGTTTTTCCACCAAATTTGTTTTATCGATTTTGAACGGAATTCCTAATTAAGAAGACTGTCCTGCCAATAAGAAAATCAAAAAACGTAAATGATGTATTTAGTCAAATAATTTAACTTTAGAATTTAAAATCGGTGAAACTTTTGAACTGTGTAGTTTTGGAGAAAATTGCAAGAAATAACTAAAACTAAATTATTATATCTTCATTTATAGACAATCTGATTTTAAAGATGTATAAACAAAACTGGTGTATAACTTTAATCCGAAACATAAGCAAAAATTCATGAGTGTGGGGGGTGTAAAATGAAATGGTTAACATGAACCGTTGTTATTCCATGCTAAGATCACGCAAAAACTAGAATTGTTCATTAGTGCGGAAATATACAAATTTAGTACTTTGAACAGTCAATGGATATGAAAGAAATGATGCATCGCTATTTTGAATGCTTTAACAGAAACTACTTTTGCGCAATGACAAAAATTGGAAAAAATGAATACCATCTCGCGCACTGTTCTATAAAATTTCTGAGTAATTTCAAATTTGGAAGTTAATCTATTTAAACCAAACGACAAAGAAGTAGCAAAACGCAAGAAAATTTGGCCAAGCATGCAATTATGAGATTCACATATGCATCTGATAAACGTAAACTCGTAAAAAAAATAAATATCCCCCCCATTTATTTTGGCATCTTTCATCGTACGATCCTAAAAATAAGGTGTAATTTGAAAAAGCTTAACATATTCATAAGGATTTTTGAATTGAAAACTTTGTAAGGTGCCGTCTATATATTAAAATAAGAGTAAGCTTTAAAATTTCCATTAGCAGCACCTATTTTTCTCATAAAACTTTTAAAACTACATCAAAGGTTATTTCCAGAAGCCAAATTTCATTAATTTAGGTTTAATAGTTTCGAAATTATAGGCTAACAAAATTTTGAATTTCTAATGACTTTGAACTTTTATTCGCATCTGAAATTCGTAAATTTATTGACTTATTTTTCTTATAAAAAATATATGGTGCTCTACCCATTTCGCAAACATATTTAACATGAAAAGGTAGCTTTTAATATGTGAACTAATTACAAAATTAGAGTTTAAAAGATTTTAAATTGCGACATAATTAAATTTTGACATAAAAAGTATAAAGAAAGTATTGCAATCGTTAAAAAAAAAAAAAAAATTCGAATACGCGATTTTGACGAATCTGCACATTTACATTTTCTGAGTCTGAAAAAAAGAATTTTGGCTTTGTTTCTGTCTCTTTGTGTGTCCGTGAACACGATGACTCGCACATGCTTTGAGCTAGATATGAAATTTGGAATATGGAATTACGATAACATTTTCAGATATTTCTTAAATTTTGAACGAAATCCATTCTCGGGAAGCCTCTTTCTGTATCCGAATGCAAAGGAATCGATGATTACAAAGCGGAAAGAGCTAGGTTGATGAAATTTGGTACGTAGATTTAGTATCTAAAATGTAGATATTTTCAAATAATGAACAATTCCTGTCAAACGGTGGACCTTCAGTAGCTCTGTAATTTCGCATGCACGTAAAAGCTTTACATAATGCATTTTAGTATGTTATCTTCTGACTTCTATTATTTCGTGTCAAATTTTGTAATCAATCGACAGGAAAAAAGTATCCAAAATTCATATTTTCACTATATTTTCAGTAGAAATGCTACATTTGCACCAAATATCTATATTTATTAATTATCGTTCACCAATGTTACACAAGTTACACGCGTCCTTACCCAAGATTTCTTATTTAATCCGGAGGAAGAATGCCAAGACCTTTATTGATCTGTATGCGAGAAAGTTTCAGGGAGACCATTCACCCCCTGTTTTGCAACAGTTTTCATATTTGGTTGTCTTACTCGTGATTTATTGGTGCACAAACAATATTTAGCCATACGACACCAAGATTTCTTTTTCATGACTTTGTGCGCGCTTTAGATTTCAACATTAAATGAATCGTAGGTATAGTAGAAGGAATAATTTTTTATAATTAAAAGTTAATTTTTTAAATTTTTAATTTTATATAAATTATTGTAATTTAATTTTGTGATTTTTATGCTAACAAAGGTGGATTATCAATCCCAGTATTAAAAATGGAATCAATTTACCTCGTATCTCAACTACAGGATTAAATTCCCTATACATGTCTGCATGCATCTTATTGCAGGTTATTCGAAAATATTCTTGAGCATCGCGTTATTTTCCTCTACCATATTTCAATTTAAAATGGCAATTTTCACTAAATATGTTAAATTTAATAGTAGATTTAAGGCGACACGGTACCTCAATTTTTTCCCTTTAAATTGTAATGTTTTAATTATTTTTCATTTTTATTTTATGTAAAATATTACTATATAAATCTCCTGTGAATTTTTTTTTTTTTGAAATTTAAAAAAATTACATTTAATATTTTTTTTTAAAACCCTAAGGCATTTTTAAATATGATTTATCTAAATTTTTTTTTCCAGATAGCAATTAATATACTACATAAAACTTAATATGGATTTCCACTCTCCCACAATGTTTAATTTTTTATTGTAAACACAAAAAAATGAGAAATGCAAGAATTCTGACTCTTTAAAAAAAATTACTACACTCCTTAAAGCTAATTCCATATTAAGTTTTATAAACATATATTTCTAAACATACACAAAGAAATTTCAAAACTTTACCTTCATTTTTAAGAAAGCCTGAAGGTTTCAAAATGTAGCATATAAGCAAAAAGACATGGAGAAAAATGTATTTAAGGTTTTGATTAATCTAAATCATTTTATAAAATCTATCCAATTTGCCTGTAACTTTAATAAAATGTGATTCCAGTTATTCTAAGTTGTTTAAAGTTTAAAAAAATGCAAAAATTTATTGAAAGAAAATATTATATTTGTATATTGAAGATGTAAAGAAAAATTAACGAAAGATCAAAACTACACAAATCTTTATCATAACATAAAAATTAATACGCATATCACAATTTATTAAATGTATATTTCTGCTACTCTGCTTTCTATTTCTGCTACTCTGCTGGATAGATGTAGTTGTAACTTTTGAGCATTTACTTCAAATGACACTGTGAAGAGTCTCAATGCAGTTTTGTGTCATGAACCGAAGACATCGCTTTAATAGCTCGTTTGATGGAAGCCTTTGGCAAAATTGGCAATATTTTTGGAAAATGAGCTTCTTTTACAAGTGGCTAAATTTGAAAAGTTGATGTGGAAACATTATTTACTTTCCTGTCATGCATCAAAAATTCTACAATAATTGAATAAAAAAATAAAGCTACAGTTCTAAAATTTCACAGGCACATTTAGAAAGACCCAATCTATCATATGAGCCAATAAAAGAAATTTTGATTTTTTTTGGATGATTTTTCGAATACTATGTCACCTTAATCTTATATTTCGAGCTGTTATCCATTTGCAAGAAATGAAATTATGTATAAAATAAATCTTATGTGAATAAAATGTATATTAAGATCAATATTTTAACATTCACTAGGAAGTCCATTTTGCCCGTAAACTAAAAGTTTAGATGTCATTTTAGAAAGCAATCCGTATTATAAGCATTAATATGTTTTGACGTATAAATGCTTAGGCCAATGATTTAACTTTCAATTATTGTGAATGCCTGAATGTCTAACCATGTCTGGATTTTATAACGCACATGCAAAACTAGTTAAATATTCTTTTGTTTAAAACTAGATATTGACGATAATATTATATATTACTGAGATATTGATTCTAGTATCAATGCCTGGCTATTTAAAATCATGCCATATTTCTGGTCTTAACAGATTCTTTTGCTTCTTAATAAACATATTTACCTGATATGACTTAAGGATGGCTTCGAATGGGTAACGAATACACATATCAACAAGTCAAAGAAGTTTTCATAGAAGCCAATCTTCCTTAAATCATTGGCCTATGAAATTTCAAATTACACTCATGTCCATAAGTTAACGGTAACTCAGAGTCATGCGGAAATCTAACTCTTAAATGTATATATCACTCGTAAAATGACTATATACAAAAATCATATGCAAATCGCAGGAAGTCGCCATATGACATTGATAAAACGTCGCAATGACGAGAGTGTAAGAGTGATTTATAAAGAATACAAGCAAAGAAGTAAAATTGTTCGCCAGCCCTTTATAAGCTTTTCAGTGCAATAACCACATAGTTATGACACAAAGAACGCATTTGGATGTTTTTTAACGTGGTAGAATTATCGACTGTCTGGAATAGGGGCGTACCCAGCTGGAAGTATCCGTGGAAGTTGAAATCGCAAAGAGTGTCATCTCCAGGCTTTGGCAAGGATTCCAAGATGATGGTAATGTGAGTAGACGTTACAGCACAGGTCGACCCCGAGTTACAACACCGAATGAGGGCCAGTATTTGGCAGTTACTGTCAAAAGAAACTGACGGAGCACAGCATCAAACCTGTCTCGTCAGCTCTCTTCAACCACTGGTAAGACAGTTTCAAGGAGGACCGTGTACAGACGCTTAGGGCAGATTGGTTTATATGCTCGTAGGCCTTTCAGATGTGTTCCATTTATTGCAACTCACTGTTGGCCTGCGGTGACCCTGGAGTAGAGAGCAGGCATTGTGAACACCACAACAGTGGGCTTATGTGATGTTTTCCGACGAGTCCAGGTTTTGCTTGCAGTCTGATTCTCGCCGGACTTTCATATGGTGAGCGGCAGGTACCCGTTACCATCAAGAAAATATCATTGAAAAACACCGTTATGCTGGTGCAAGATTGCTCGCTTGGCGACGAATTATTCTGGATTCCAGAACTGACTTGCAGGTTCAAATGGGAACCATGACAGGCCAAATCTATCGGGACGTCATTCTGGAACAACGTTTGCTTCGGGGCGCCATTCACGCAGAATTCGTGTTTATGGATGACAACGCCCGTCCTCACCGTGCAAAGATCGTAAACGAATGCCTTCGATCGGAGGATATTATCCATATGGACTGGACAGCATTCTCACCGGACTTTAATCCAGTAGAGCATGTGTGGGATATGCTTGGACGACGAGTTGCAGCCCGTCAACTACCTCCTACATGTCTACCGGAACTTCGGAGAGCATTGCTCGATGTGTAATATTCCCGAAGATCAGATGGATAATTTGATACTTAGCATGCCTAGGCATTGTACCGACTGTATTGCATCGTCTGGGAGACATACTATGTATTAATTATCATGACAACCATGTAACATTGGTTTTTGTAATTTTTTTGTGTAATTTACTCCAGGTAGCAAAAAAATCGTAATTTCTATTAATGATATCAAACATATAGCATCGTATTTTTGCTCTTTACCTTTTGTTTAATAAATAGGCTTTACAAATATATCCCATTTCTTTTGCTTCTGACTTTCTTTTCCTGAACTTGCATTATCCTTAATTTATGGACAGGAGTGCATGATATCTGCTTTAAGTATTGCTCATTCTCAGATTCTAAGAATCTCTGCGCTTTTGCACATGCGTCAGGATATGTTTAGTCAAAATAAGGGAGAAAGGAAAGACGAAAGGAAGAGATCTTGCCATTTAATAATAAGGTGACCTCGGATTGAACGTGGTCTTCGGAGGTGTAAAAGCTGTGGATAGCTCGTAACATTGTCAGGAAAAATTACTAAGTCATTATAAAATACTTTTGAGCAAGTTTTATTTACTATAAATGGCTTAAATATTAAGCTATGATGAATGAATGGAAGATGGAATGGAATTTTTCGTTCCGAGACATATTCCTTCCTTTCCTATCTTCTTACCTACCGTCTCCGAACACATGATATCAGTTTCCATCGTGAAAAATGTGGTTCATAGCACTATGCTACACAATTTTCGCTAAAAATGTCATTGCATTTCCAAACTTCAACTGTTAAGAAGAAACTACAGTAGTTAAAAAGATCCTCACAAATAATCTCTCAAGAACTAGATGACTTTATTCTAGTCTGAAAGACATTAAAATAAGAATGCTGTTAAGCACGAATCCTTCTTGGTTTTTTTAATGTCATTTCAAAAAGTTTTAATTTTCCCAATTTCCTTTTTTGTTTATCTTTGGTCTTTTTTACATCTCTACTATGTCTTTCTCATTATTGTTTTGTTTTATGTGTCTTTTTTTTGTGGTTGTATTTGTTTTATGTTTGTATTTTTCATTATTGTCCTTTATCCCAGTTTATGTCCCTTCCTTGAACAAATTAAAATTGAACTTCCTTCACCTAAACGGTAAAGCAGTCAAACAATACTAAATATAATAACCAGAATATAGAAATAAATGCTTTTTATGATTCTCTGCATTCCCTCAATATATGAAAGTAAATCTTTTTCTCATTATGTAAATTTAAAATATCAATCAAAAACGTCTTTTAAATTAAAGTTTTAAAATTTTAATGAAATTTAATACAGTTAAACTTGGTTATTTTTTAGCTGAAGGGACAATAAGAAAAATTCGACTTATCCAAAAATTCGAATTAATTAAAACTTACCGAATTTTGCAGAAGAAAACGACAATTTTAAAACTAATTTTGTCAAATAAGTGTGTTTTTTTAATATACCGATAAAAATATTTATTGTTTATTTAGAATTTGTATGTTTAATTTTAACTAGCAGTTTTAATAAATGATAGAAAATTTCTTGCTGTCTGTTAATTATGTAAATTGATAATAAATATATCCAAAAAGTTTTAATTTCATAAGCGATAATTTTAATAAATGAATTTAATAAAAAACGCTAGGGAAATTGTGCTAGAAACTTTTATGCAACATTTAACAGTTTTCGTCTGTATTCTTTTCTTTTATTTCTGTATTGAAAGATTAAGATTCTTTTATTTATGTATTGAAATATTCCTCGCATAAATTAAAGGCATTTAAAAATTTGTTACTTACGATCTATTGGAACACAAATTGTATAAGTAGTTCTACATTTCCATCGTTAATTGAATTTATAAGATATTTTTTATTTTAATTTAGAGAGTAGATGACATCTTGATGTTTTGGGAAATTAAAAGATAAAAGAAAAATCCGAATTACTAAAAATCGTAGTTGCTATTCAATTAAAAACATTCGAATTAGTCAACTTTCATGTATTTCTTTCATTTGTGCAACGTGCGAGTTCCACTAAAATGCATGAAGTTATTTCTAATCTTTTCTTATATAGATCGGTTCCGAGAATTGAATTATGCAATTTACAATGCTTCGCCTTCTAAAATTGTAAACAAAAATCGACTACCAAGATAAATATATTAACTAACAATAAATTTACCATTCTAATAGTGTTCAATCTAGAGTCCTCGTCACTTTTTCCTCAATTGTTATCCTATGAATACAAATTTCACACTGTAATACATTTTATAAATTTTCAGTACACAGAAAAGGTAGAGGACCAGACTGGCCATGCGGAGCCGTCAAAGACAAAAAGCGATCGGAGGAAGACATCAGACACACCCGATACCTTTTCAGAGTTTCTGGACGCAAGAACGGCTCACATGATGAGGACATTGGACCAAGCTATGCAACACATGGGTCAAATGCCCATGTCTGATGGATATGTCCAAAATGTTATTTTTGCAGCTGCTGGCCCGGAAGCTGCTGTTATAGAGCAGGAATTTGTCAAGCAGCCAGATGTTGTTGTTGTGGAAGAGATTCACGTGACGAAACTGGGTGATGCGATATACGCAAACGATAAATCTGATATTTTTGCAACTGAGCCAATAGTTATACCAGTTAAGGTAGAGGAAATTGAAGAGAAACAGAGCGTTAGAAATGAAACTGAAGAAGAGAAGCAGGTGGAAGTGGAAGAGGAGGAGACTGAAACGAAATCGGATGTATGTGAGGAAGAGGAAGAAGATGTAGTGACTGTAATAGATGCTTCGAAACAAAAATCAGAAGATGAGAAGACAAAACCTGAGGCTACAGAGAGTGAAGAAGACGAAGAGGAGGAAGAGGAAGAAGAAAAAGAAGCGGTTATTGTAGACACTAAGAAAGACGAGAAAATAGTAGATAAAAAACCTCTGAAAGTTGAGGTTGAAGAAGAGGAAGAAGAGGAGGAGGAAGAGGAAGAAAGTGAAGAGGAACAAGATGGAGTAAAACAAGAAGCTGAAAAATTGACCAAAAAATCATGAAATTTTATCGAAATATATATAAGCATAGCCTTGAATTCTTAATTGGGAAGTACAAAATCTATATAAAGTGTGCATAAAACATACTTTAAAATATTGATAGATGAGCTTTCTTCGGAATATAATATTTCGTGAAGCATTGGCTGATTGCAAGGATTTTAGAAAATGACAAGTCTTAGATTTAATGGAAGGTACATAATCTACCAATACAACTAAACTCTTTTCACAGTTCAATATTTTCTTGAAAGATTATCATAAAAGAAAAAAATGAATTACGCTGAAATGTACATAAGACATTGTTTTAATTCGGTTCGATAATGTGGAATTCTGACATTTTTAAAAATGTGATCTGGAATGTTAATTCTTGCTATATTTGCATTGAAATAAAAATGTGATAATTTTTTAAGTTTCATTTTTCTACTATACATTAAATTTGAAAGAACTTTTATTTGCGCTTTTAATATTCCAAATTTTTATTCAATTAATTTTTCTACTAAATTTCTATATATTATTTAATATTAATTTCCCAGGTACTTCTCGAGCTTTAAGAGAAAATACAAGTTGGTGAAAAACAATGTTCTATATTCATTTAATATATTTGTTAGTAACTGCTGTATTGCAGT
>JAPMOR010010705.1:0-35848 GCA_026543865.1 Argiope aurantia | reverse complement strand
TTTTTTTTTTGTTATTAATATGCTATTTTAGTCTTTAAGATATACATTAAGATATATATATATAAGATATAAAATATTTCTTTCCTTTTTTTTAATTTTTGAAAATGCATATTTTTTTCATTTAATTTAATTTCATTTTTTCATTTAATCATTTTTAATTAATATTTTTTAAATTAATGCATATTAATTTCATTAACTATAAAAGCATATTAATTTCATTAACTATAAATTATGTGACAAGCAATTATAATAAAATTCATTTTTATCTCAATATTTTTTTGAATATGTAACTCGGAATCAAATGTTTTCATTTTGAATCCTTAAATGATCCTCTTTTAAGGATTTGTTATTGTATTTAAGTTAATCTCAACCTGTGCTCGGAGCGTATTTATTATTTATTTTTAATCATTTAAAAAATAAACTAAGCTTATGATTAATCTAAAAACTATTGATGTTTCCCTAATGAATGTTATTGTTTATTCGGGGTTGTTGTTTTTTTTCAATATTTTAAATAAATTCTGCTCCCATGCCATTAATTTTAATTATTAAAAAACCCTAGATTTGCTTTTAGCGAAGTAGATGCATCAAAGTAACGTTTAAATTATCTGTTATCAATTAACGATGAAAATAAAATTAAATATTTTATTCGAATTTTTCTCACTTAAATTAAAATGAGAGCATATTTTGTGGGAGTTTTTAGCTTTTTATGATCGCTTATGCTTATCAAACGCTGTTTCTTATAACATATTTCTACTTAAAACAAATTTTACTTTGTTTTTTAACTTATAAAAAGATCTGCATTGTAAAAATTATTATTGGTATAGCGACACCAGTTATTCATGTTGTACATTAAAGTCTTTACCATATGTTAATGTAAAATTTCCATTCTTGATTTAATGAAATGCAATTGACTGGCTTAGGTAGCTTCTTTAAACCTTTCTAAAATATCAACTTAACTGAATTCACTGGGAATTTTCCCACTTTAATTTCGTAATAACTCATTACCCATTGAAGTATTTCAGATATTTAGAAGATTCATTTAAAGAGATATTACAGAATAATTTATTTAGTTAAATGAACATTAAGACCAGTTTCCTTCCTTTGATAAATACTTCAATCGGATTAAATTAATGAACATTTTTAATCTGTCTGTTAACAAACATGAGCATTTCCGTATTCGTGCTATAGAAAAATGGTGTGAAAGAATCTTTCTTGTATCTCTTACATCCTCTTGAAGATAATTTAATGCAGCTGGATATCTTCTTTTAACTGTAAAAATGCATTTAAAACTACTGTTCACTGAACACTCTCAACATCTTATGCTCACAAAATAATTCACTCGTGCAAACAAATAATTTGCTTGGATGAATGATTTAATGTTGGACTGATTTTTCTCAACAGGATTATGGAAAACATCAATAGAATTTTCATCTCTCCCCCTAAGGCAATGCTGCTCTTATTAGAAAGCTGAAAGATTTGGGCAATTGTACAATGTTGCTTCCAGTCTTTTTATAAAAAGGGGAACAGCAATTGACTTGTGTAAATAACTTTTAAGTGAGAAGTCCTGTTCTCTATCTTGACCTCCAGGAGTTTTTTCATAATCAGATCAAAGAACCTCCTTGATAGAATCTTTATCTGGGTCAAATCTCTTCGGAGACGCGTTTCCGCCGCTTGAAAACAGGGAGTTCCTTTTCTTTTAAATTTTCTGAAAGTTTTCGATGCAAATGGGCATTTTTTCAGATCAATCAGATCAAACATTGTGGGGTAAAATGTCGCATATGTTACAATGTTTGTTTGCTTTACGGACAGTGTTGCGTACATTAGCCTGCTAATTAATTGGGTTCTTTTTATGCATTCACTTACACTTGCTGCGTTGTGGATCCAGCCACACCCGATGCTAACCTTGAAAATGTGCCCACACGGACGCCTTATCCATTGGGCGAAATGCAGTTCTGCTTTATTAGGCGAAGTCTCACCAAATTTGTCTTTCCAACCTCTGCCAAAAATTATTTTTATTCAAAAATTACCAAATTTTACTAAAGAACTTATTTATGTAGCTTTAAATAGCAAACAGTGCTTTATTTTATGTGAAATAAAGCCTTTTTTCCATTTTGATAATTTATCAAAATGAGAAAAGATTAGGTATTAAACCAGTATTTTGAATGCACATTTGATTTAACTCTTCTTTGCATGATTTTTTTTAATAAATCAGGGTGATATAATTCATGCTCTAGATTAAGGAAAAAATGTTTTAAATATTTATCATCATGAAAATTTACATGTTAAGCTCAGTACAAAATTTTCCATGTCCCTCTCTTCTAAATTTTTCCACTCATTATCGCTTTTATTAGTTTTAAAAAAATCTCAGATTAGTTATAAAAAATATTCAAGAAAACGCACATTTCTTTCAACCACAACAAACAGCGGAATGACAAGTTCAACCCCGCTGTAATGATTTTGGCATTTGATTTTTTTTAAAGCTATGTTTCTTATTGCGCAATAGTCTCGAAAAAAGTTGCCCGTAACAACCTATTTACAGTACACCTGTTTTGAGTACAATTTTTTGTTCACTAAATGTTATAATGGAAATTTCCATCATCGTGCAAAGAAGGGTTAATATAGTATTTTTCAGGAAGCTTTAAGTATTTTGAGTAGATTTGATCTTTATCATCGAAAGAATTGCCGATTTTGCATTTTATTCTCCTTATTATCGGATTTAAAATCCATTTTGAATTTTATTTTGAATAAACATGTAATGATATTTTTTGGTTTTGTTTATAATTCAAAAATCATAAATATCGTCAAATACAGATCAATGGTTGCTTATTCATAGCAGGGCACTTTAAAATAGATGCCCCCAGGATCGGATTATTAACTAGGAAATGTAGGCAACTATCCTAGGATCTTTAAAGAAGCTCCGAAATTTTTTTTGTGGTATTTCTAGAATCATTTTGTATTTTTATTGGATTTACAAAATTATGTTAAATCAGGTTAAATGTTCATCCATTTTTTATTATTCCATATAAAATTGCTTTTAAATTTAAATTTTCCAATTTTTTTATACTCGGTATACTGAACTAATCTCTTGAAAATAATCTACAATTTAATGCTTTGCTATTTCAATTTACTAAAATTTGTTATGTAAAACTGATTATATGAAGATTAAAATGAAATATTTTTTTAAAAACTGTTTGATTTTCAAATTTGAGGGAAACGGTGCCTCAAAACATGTATTGTCTAAGAATTTCCAAGAAATTTTAAGCCCTTTGTGTTTCTACCTGTGCCTTAAAAATATGTGATGATGTCAAGTGCTTAAATCAACATTATTTAGGAAAATCAGTACAAAAATCCATCTTGATCTGAGATATTTCATTAAAAATAATAAATACATATAACAAAATATTTTTTTTTAAATTTGACCAATGCCTATTTTATTTTTCCTCGCGTATAACTTGTATTTAAGTATATTTTAATTTTTAAAAGAACTGAACATAGACAGGATTACTGCCCCCCTTCGATCATAGGAAAGTTCTGAGTGGAAAAGTTTTAGTTTTTGACTTAAATGAACTCATGTCTGTCTAAATTTTTGTGTAATCTTATAATATTCAGAGTTTAGATTTTCGATTTCTTTTTTAAAGGAAAGAACTGATGCATTTATTTTAAGAGCAAATTTTTGAAAATATATCTTACTTGCTTACAAAACAGTAAAATGTCCATTGTTGAGTTTTCTAAAATGTGCAAGGTTTCTTTTAAGGATAAGTTGTTGTTTTTTTTTAAGGGTACAGTGGACTTTACACGTTTTTGTCCATTTTTGCTTATTTCAATTTTATTTTTATCATTTCATCACTAAAATATATGTTTATATTCAACTAAAATATTGTTATAAAATGTATTGTTCAATAAAATAAAAATTTGAAGTGTTAAGAGGGGGTGGGGGAGAGAAAAAGAGTACATCATAATGAATTTTCTCATTGATATTGCAATTGGATTTAAATATCTCTGAAATGTTCCAGGTGCTTTAATTTTTGAAGAAATTAAATTAATTGATAATAAAGATTTCGGTCAAACATTAAAATAAAATGGGGTGTGCATTTTATGCTTCGTTGACTCGTTTTTTTAGATCGTTAAAAGTCAATTTTAGCTCAGAAGAACATAAAACTCCTATGAAAATTTAGTAAGTGTGCATAAAAATATTTCTGAAAATTAGCATTTGATTGGAATGACAAAATCATGCGTAATTTTGTTACAAATAAATTAACATTAGGCAATAAGGGAAAAAAAATAATAGAAAAAATTAAAAATTAAGCCGGATAAAATATTTTAAAAATTGTATATCTTTCAAATTTTTATAAAATAATATATTTGGTTTTAAAATGTATTTTTTAAGAAATCTGACATATTCAGATTTTAATACATATGCACAAAAAATTTCATAGCCCTAACTGAATAATTTCCAAAGCATCCGCTGTCCCCTTAAGTATTTGGAGGTCATGTATGGCACCTTGAACTTCTTTTCCTCATCAAATGAATCTGCAGAAAATTATGTACCTTTAGGGTTTTTTTTTTTTTTTTTTTTTTTCGAAATGCATGGTCATTATGTACTTTTATTTGTAGCTGTGTATTTGCTGCTATTCAGAAAAACGACTTTTTTTCCCCTTGAATATTACAATGAAATTTGATATTATAATCCTAATATTTTTATCTTTTAAACTTATCTATAAAGTAGAAGGCATTTTTTTTATAATGCAAGTATCATTTTTGTTTTTCTTAAGTCTGTCGTGCTGGCAATACTGAAGAGAAGATAAACTAATTCATAGATTCAAAAATCTGCGTACTGTCTTTGAACACAGAACATATAATATAGCTTATTTGGTCATTTTTACTTTATTTCGTTTGTATGATTCATTTGTCACATAGCATTTTGAGCAATCTTAAAACTTAAAAATATCCTTCAGAATTTCAATATAAAATGTATAAATCAAATTCATAGATGTTACTGAATAACAACCAGCGGTAATGGTCTCCCCGGAGCTTTCTCGCTCCAATTGAGGTTTTATAACCCTCCCCCGCTTAAATTGGAGGACCTTAAGTAAGGTTGTAAATGTCTGCCATGGTATTGGTGAACAATAATTGCGAAATTTAGATCTTAGCGTGAATCCAGTATTTTTATTGAAATTATCTTGGGGATATGTATTTTGATGTCGGTCCATGAAAACCAAAATTTAATTGAAATCGAAATTACAATTATTACCGATTATCACAAACAGAATTTCATTGATTTAAGTCATTGCGATTATAATATTTACACGATCGATCTAGACTCCATCCATCTAGATTAAAGCATTTTTGAATTTACGTGTTCACAAACAGATAGAATCTTTTTTGTTCTCAGGGAGGTTCAGACGTGGAGATCCAACAAAATCTCGAGGTGGAATTTTTTATATACTTCGTAAGCGAAAAAGTAATAATTATGAACACTATTAGAATAACCGTTATTTCTTCACAATTAAAAAGCTGCAATTATAGTTTGCGATTCCGAATCCAATTTTCATTAAAGATATGCTGTGTATTGGATGTATTGCACATTAAATCTGTTGACAGATGTCAAACCCATCTTTGAATTCTTGTAAAAACGGAAGTGTGGGATGTGAGGTACTTGCTCAGTTATTTTCCTCTTCATTTGACTGTGTGTCGAAATTCTATTTCATTCCAAAGTATTCCATGTGTAGTTTCTTATGTTATGTGTATTAATTTTTCTTGATAAATCTGTCGTATTAAATCATTTAACATCTGTACGTTGTGAATATCGAAAAATACTTATGGGCTTATAAACAGCATTTAGTAAAACGTTTATTAGAAATTTTTCATATGAATTATAACACTTTGCTCGATTTGCTAATCATCATTGTAAATCAGACTGATTTTAAATTTCAGTTTAATTGCATGGCTATTAAAAACCTATTTTGCTTTAATTCCTTTTTAAATTATTTTGTAAGCTTTTTACTTTGCTTTTTGCTTTGTAAAATGAATACTTTTAATTTATTGTGTTCATTTTAGGATTCATTTTACCCATTTAAAATTGAAAAATTAAGAAAAGAACCGAAATGAGGTTTTTTTTCGGAGTTACTGAAAATTAAAAAGTCATTTACCCAATGACATTAGCTTTGCATCATAAAACAAATATTGTGTGAGATTGTCTAATCAGCATAATTTATCCGATACTAAATTTCCTGTAAAAATTCTACAGGCGTTTTTTTTTTTTTAAACGATACTAATAACTTGTAGAATATGCAAATGATCTTGACTACCTTGTCTGTGGCGTTGCTCTTCAAAACTGCTCACAGCATTTTATGAGTCAGACCATTCTTGAAACGATACATTACTTAGTAAAAAATCTTGCCTTACTTCTTTCGTGATTATTCATGGCTCATTGATCTAAAGAGGACTAAAATCGTTTAAATTGTGTGATGCGCTCTTAACCGCTTAAATATCCTGCACTAAATTCCGCTTTTCCTTATTTTTTTTTATTTTTTTTTTTCCCTTGCAGCACATAATTGTTTGAGTAAGTTCCGGGTAGCTACTTACAGATATTCAATGTTAAAAGACACGAGATTAAAATCTCATCATTCATTCAATTCAACTATTAAATATTTTGATCTCTTAAATTTTTGAAAGAGTTGTATGATTTTAAATTTGATTTTCTTACACTTGTGAACTTCGTAACCTTATTTTATAAGGTCACTGTGTTTTGGTATCGAATGATTCATATTCCGGGACAAAACTTACACAAAGTAACCGAAATTGTGTAATTCGTACAACAGCATAATAATGATATTAATTATTATTTCTGTTTAAAGAATCACTCGGTTAAATTTCGAATGATGCTTTGTATACCTGAACAAGGATAGTATAAATTCTTTATTAATTCATTTTTTAAGATATAAATGAATATAATGATAATATTAATATCGATAATTTAATTTTTACAAAGTAGTACTTAATTAAGTAATACAAAGTAGTAGTTAATTTTTACAAAACTTTCAATTGTGAAGCGATTATCGAGACATTATTGTCATATTGTAAATTGAAAAGTGGATGAAAATGTCAACATAATGAATTGGAAACAATTGCTGATATTTTTTTTTTAAAAAAAAAGGAAGAAAACGATAAAAATTATTCTAAAAAAGGTTTTTAAGACTTTTTCAAGCGATTCATATCCTTCCTGACAGCATTTTCTTTCTACTTCTTCTTCTTCTTCTTTTTTTTTTTTTAAACTTTTTAGCTTGAATTGTAAATGAAAATGGAACTTAGTCAAAAGTTCCTGATAGAAATATTGCCTATTCGTTTATTTTTATCTGCAATTTTCAAATTTGAACTACTTAAAAAGATAACTTGCTCTAATTTAAAATAGATCAAATCTTCGAAAAAAGTCTGTTTATCCTCTATATAATTATAATATCCTGTAATAAAGTTGTATTTTAATATTACTCGAATAGACTATAATTCGGGAATTTAAAAAATAGTATGCTTTTTGCGTCTTTGATTTTCAGTTTAGATCGAATTTGATGTACTTACTGTTACTTCCAATTAAACTTAAAATCTTATTTTCAAAGACTTCATGAATTATTCTTTATTCTCTATTCAATGTCATTTTCTTTTCAGTTATTATTAATAACCAATTTAGATAAATAACTGTAAAATAACTCCTCCATTATAATCCTATCTTATCTGCTGTACAAAAGAATATGGTTTTAGAACCATTGAATTTAATTACTTTTTAATGATATTTTAGCTTAAAATCTAGAAGGGTGGAAATTGTTTGAATTGACTAAAGAACTCCGAATACATTATTAAAAAAACATCCCTGGCTGAATGAAATTGAATATTATGCAAATAAAAGCATCAAAATGTTCTTTCTTCCCCCCCCCCCCCCCCGTATTTCGCCAGTTACACCTCTAAACTACATTCTGTGCATGGTCTTCGATCCATTTGTTAATTTCGCAGCTACACGAGAGAGAGGGAGATTTTCCCCACCACTAAGAATAGTTCCGATCTGAAGGATCTCGGCGATTTAAATTATGAGAAAACATCTCGTCTTGGTTCATCTTCCAAACCCCTCTGCTGAGAATATCTGCACATCATTTCCGCCTCTTCTTCAAGATTTCCAAGACTTCTTCGCGTGCAGCGTTGCGTGCGTTTAGTGTAGCGTAACAACCGGAGCTTCAGGGGAAGGGGCTATCCGATATATCAGGTCAACCAGACAGCTATTTTTTTTTTTCTCTCCCTTCCTTTGCCGATTGTTTTAAGTTCTCGTCGACCTACCGTGCACGCGAGATTTCAGAGAAAGTGTTCTTGATTGTTGCTGCGGTTATGCAATCGTATCGAACATTGACCGCGAACACTCTTTATTTACTCTGCTGTTGTGGTAGCCGTTATTCACGGTTTCCTAACGATGGGTTTATATGATTTTGGGGTAACAGTTTTCATTGTGGAGTAAACAATTTTTTCCCCTCAATGGGAACAGGTGAGAAAGGTTTTAATATAAACAAACTAACCGCTTTTAGCGACCAGTTTCGCTCAGAATATTAGCTATTAAATCTATAAATGTAGTATACGTTTAAAATTTCACCTATTTGATGAGTGTCATGGTTGCAATCTATTACTGTGTATATGAATAAAAAAAATTGCTTATAATGCAAAATAAACATTACTTAATGAAGAAAACAAAAGCTATTGGGAAAATGAATCGTTGAAGTATGATATTTTGAGGTAAAAGAGGAGGTTGCATGTATTGCTTTTTTTCCCCCATTAAGAACTGCCATCTATACTTATATGTAAGATTAAAGTTGAGATCGCATGGTATATATGTACCCGTCAATACATATGTTAAAGATATGTTCCCGTCAATTGTGATTACTATTTAAAATCATGAAAATTTCGATGAAAAGGGGCCGATCAATCGTATTTACTTATAACTGGCAACATATCGAATTATATAAACGAATATGTTTAGTTTATTAATAATTTTAAGCGTTTCTCTTTTATTTATTTATTTAGATGCATTGTTCTTTTAACTAAGAAATGGGTTCAATCACAGGTTTTTGAAACACGAAAATCAATTCTAACGATGGACAGTCGTTTGAGCCGTTGCTTCATTTTCATATACAGACAAATCTCACGAATAGCTTTCATTAAATTCAAAATGCAAATGACGTCGAAAGGGCTTAGTTTTGTCCACTTGACATTCCATTTTAACTATCCGAAAAGCATTGTGTTGTAGAACATCAAATTCGCTTTTTGCCAGTTCATTTTATTTTTGATTGCATTCTTAGATTTAAAAGAAAAGCGCTGATGTATTGAAATAGTGTAAAAGCTATGACAAACAGAGTTTGATATTTAATCAGTACAGAAGTTAAATTTTATAATATTTTAAAACAGTAGTTAAATATGAGAATTAACGCACCAATGCATAAAAATTTTAAAAGAAAAGGATAAAAAAAGCCTTGAAAATTACCAGAAATATTTGCGTTACTTAATCACAATTTTTAAAGATTTATAACTTTATTAATAATTACTCAATATCTTACTACGTTAGATACTTACAATGAGAGCGGCAGTATTATATTCAGTATTAACTCCTGCAGTGAATAAAAGAATCTAATGTATTAGCTAATTAAATAATTGTTCCTCAACAAAACAGAAACAGAAAGAGAAAATCGAAAGACAAAAAGAGCGAGAGAGAAATGAGTCACCTTTCTTTATTTAAAAATTCTTAAATCTGTTATTTTCAGGAAATGCTACAACGCTGAAACATCCCACGCTCAAGAATAGAAATATTAATTTCAGAATAATAGCAAAAACTCCATTGTATAGAATATTAAGTTTCGTTATTTGGATATTGCAGTTTTAAAATTGAACTTTGAATTCCTACTTCTTCAGCTTATTTCTAGACTTTGTTATTGTCTTCCAGTATAGCATCCTTATCGAATTATACGAAACGCTCTATGCATATTTCATATAATTTTTGAAATTAAGTGATCTTATTGTGCGATAACTGTTGATTATTTCAATACTTATCATATAATAAGATCACTCAATTCATTGTTATTCAGAAAGATATTCTCTGATTCTTTAATATTCAATAAAGTATAAAAATAGAAAAAGACGTTTTATTTTATTTGCCTAATCAAAATTCATATATTTATTTAGTAACCATCAGCTAAGCGAAGTTCTGTTTTGTATATCAACCTCTTAAGAATATTGCCATTGCGATTTTTGAGGGTATAGAGAATTCTTCATACCTTTAAGAGAAAAGCTAGGGTGTTCTAGTATCCTGAGATGCCTGAACTCAAATAATTTTAGAAATGAGAATTAATAAAGAATAGAAATCAATAAAGGAGTTTCTTGTTTTCGTTTTCCTTTTTTAATAACGGATCTGTTCCTTTGTCACTGAAAATACAAAATCGAAATTTCAAAATACGTACTAAATAATTTTCAAATATCTATATATTAACACTTTTAACGCTACCGACGAGATATATCGTCTTTCAGATACTTCCAATTATAGTTTTTTGGGGGTTAAAATGTGTCTCGTTTGTCAGTTTAGATAGGTTGAACTTTCTAATACATATCTAAACTGGCATGAGAGATAAATTTTAGCCCACAGAAACCTGTAATTGGAAGCATCTAAAAGACGAGATATCTCGTCGGTAGCGTTGAAAGTGTTAAAATTCTTTAATGAAAACGTTAGTTATCTATATTTATAATATAATTTTTCTGTATATTCTCTTCGGTGCTTCAACGGCTGAAATTAACATTACCATTACATTCCCTTCCCCATAATATAAAATTACCAATTATCAATTTCTCTTCGGCTCTACTCTGTGCAGACTTATGTCCGGGTGAGTTCTCGCAAAAATTAGCGTAAAAATCAATTGTAAAGAAACAAAAATATGTTTCGTATCAAAAAATTGTGTACCAAGCTGCAGAGCTTGCTTCGTAAAATTCTAGTGGAAGTAATTTTCCCAAAATGATTTTATTTTATTATAAAATGCCATTTCCTTAGGTTTTTATTTTTATTTTTATTTATTTATTTATTGCCGTCATCGAATTGAATTAGTGAACCAGATTTTCGAAAGCCCTATCCGAAACACTATAATATGACTATGCCATCCGGACACTAAATACAGAAAGGTGTTGAAAATATTGTACGTGATAATAAAAACAATGTAAATAATTTAATGATAGGTAATGAAATTTCAAAAACAGTGAAACTTTTTTATATATATAAATTTAATCTTAAAAGCAGTATAAATAAATATTTTCCTTTTTCTTTCACTGTTTTTCCTTCAGGGTCATTCATCCACATTATTCATATCAATGTGGCCATATTCTGGGCACAGTAAAAGTTGGATTTACTTCTAAATCTAACTTTTTAAAAAATTAACTTAAATAATCTTTTTTCTTTCAGATAAGTTATTTATTAATAAATAATTTAAAAAAACAGAACATGACATTTAATTCAAATATTGAATACTTTTTTAAATTTGAGGCAAGGAATCAAAA
Organism: Argiope aurantia; assembly: GCA_026543865.1. Lineage (NCBI taxonomy): Eukaryota > Metazoa > Arthropoda > Arachnida > Araneae > Araneidae > Argiope > Argiope aurantia. Next base: position 24,283 of record JAPMOR010010705.1, on the reverse strand, counting down.
ATTACAGTTGTTACTGCTAATCAGGACATCTAATAATTTTAAAGGAAACGTGACATTTAATTCAAATAATAGATACTTTTTTTTATTTGGGACGAAAAATCGAAAACTATATAATTGTTCCCGCTAATCCGGACATCTAATCGTTTTATAGTATTATAAAAGGTTTCAAATTTAATCTGTTTAATTTTGTGTTTAACCGTTAAATATATGCAATAAGGTTTTTAGTGTGAGATATTTCTATAATATTTAATTAAAATTCGGGGACGAATCGGATTTTAGTTGAAATCCTGGATGTCGTTCATCTTAGTTAAATAGATTAACAGGACAATTTACATTATAACTCTCTTCCCTCGTCGCTGGAAAAATTATCAGTCATCATGACATCAGTTCTTGCATTGTTTTAATTACCAAGCAAAAATTATTGGGCTGTGATCAGGAAATATTACCTCATACTGAGCGTTTCCTTTATCGTGCAACTACAGAATACCATCATTCATTTATGATGACGGATATAATTATTGGCGACATTTTTTTCTTTAAAACTTCAATGATGAAAAGGGATGTGAAAGCGTCAGTGGACGAATTTTATGACTTTTTTTTTCTCGTAGTTAATTTTTGACCCATTTTTTTTCAATGTGATTTTGATATATATATACGAAGAAATCAAATGCGTAAAAAAGATATTGATGAATAATAAATTAAATTAAATTGGACTTAATGTAGAAGTTTCATGATTGCTAATGAAACATTTTCTAAATTTATTTTACTTATGACATTAGTTCTAACAACACAAATTCAAAATTGTGATTATCGGTTATATTATAGTTCTGTAGTGTGATTTTAATTTGAAATAAAACAAGGGACAAGTGGCTCGTATTAAAACAGCTCAGAGTTTATGTGAAATAAGAGACTTCTGCTTCGAAAAAGAAATAAATGAAGCTTCTACAGATTCTTACCCCTTCCACTATCATGACGAGTTAGAATCGTCATAAACTTTTAATGATCATCTACGCAGAGACGAGTCCTCGTCATGTAATTAAAAGTAAACATGCACAAACTTGTTCAGCTATGAAAAATCCAAACAAAACAATAAAAGAATCATTGTTTTCTTTCTAACACTTGATATATTACGCTGTGGCTAAACTAAATTAAACTGTGTTTTGTTTCAAAATGTTTCATATTTAAGCTGAAGGGCAAGAGCTTAATAGTTCCTCAGTTATTTTTTTTATCCACCTATAACCATCATATTCATTATAGTTCCCTAATTATTCGTTGCCTTACATTTGAACACGAATTAATGTTTCTATTCGAGTTGTTTTTCTGTCTCTGCTCAAATTTATTGCATCGAGTTGTTTTTCTGTTCATTAGAATTTCCAAATTTACTTGAATAACAAACTCACATACATCTTTTTCTTTACGGCGATGCTTAAAAATGATACAAAAAAAAGATGCGAACGAAAAGATGATACAAAAACTCGTATTTATGCCTTTGCAAAATAATGATTAAGTTTAGTTATCATTAGAGAAGCAAGAAATTCAATGTTGTTTTCTTAAAGTGAATTAATTATACTTGCAATTTGGAAAACATTTTGTTGTGCATTATTATTATTTTTTTTTTTTTTTTTTTTTTTTTTACCTTTAAGAAACCCTGCCTTTTCGAGACTATCATTTTGAAACTTAAATGTACAACTATATTTAAGCTAACGTGCCATTTAGAATAAACTTTTTTCAGCCTGCAGTTTCTTAGATTAAATTGGCAATTTTACTTGAAAGCTTTCGTATCATAAATTTTTGATGCAAAGCAAATTTTTCTTTTTCAGAAATTTAATAGAATTTTTATTCTGTCGTTAGAAATCGTTAGGTTAAATTTCATAGAGTGAATTTGTTTGGTGTTCATTAATTATTCTATGAATTATTCAGAGACTCGTTTAAAAACTGACATATTCGATTCACTCAGTTATGATATACCATACGGCATTACGATATGTGCAGTGTTATACATGTGTACATATTGTATATGGAAATTTTTCGTAAGTTATAAGAATTTTTTTATTTGCTTAAATTACTACACAAATTGTGTTATAGATGTACATTCAAACAAGAAAATATTTTTAAGCCATTATTTTTAAATATTTATTCATTATTCTTCTTTTATATATATATATATATATATATATATATATATATACACACTCATAATTCATCAATTTTAATGCCTTTTTGTTAAATAATGAATTTTTTTAAAAATTATTAGAATATCATTTATTTATATGTAATTCAATACCACAGAAAAAAAAATCTTAAAAATCTTTTATTGCTAGTTTAATTTTTAAATCAAAAGTTCTACTATGTTGATTTCAAATCAATCCTATAACTCCTACCAATTTTGCTTAATACTGTTTTTTCTATTTTCATCTCAGAAAAAAAAATGTAACGATATGGATTTATTTCAATATTTTGGTGTTATTTATCCAGTATTTCCTTCCAAAATGCTGATATTATCCATCAAATAATTTTTTTCATAAAAATTATCAAGAAATTTTGAAACAGCTGTTATTGATATAATAATATTCGATCTCCGATTTGTCATTTTGGAATAATATTCAAAACCCAAACAATGATACGCAAATGAAAGAGGCGGCATTTTGGCGAATGGTTTTGGCGCTGTTTCGAAGTTTGCTTCAACGGAGCAGAAGGAAACCTGTCCTGGAAAGAAGTTTTGTTTCCAAGTCAGTGAAGATAATGAAGATCCGTCTTAAGTTAAATGAGAGAGCAATTTTTGCTTTCAAAAAGCGTCTGCTACATGTAAGGTGAACGGTGGAAACAATTTTTAAAATTAATTATTGTAAATAATTTTTTCCATTTTATTTTAATTTTCGGATGATGAAGTTTGGATGCTGTCTTATTACTAAATTTTAGACTATTTGTGTACTATAAATTTTCCCCTCCTTTAGACAAATGGTCATGAAGAATCACAGGGTTTAGCAACTATCAGAATGAAGCCTGATGATCAAGGCCGGTTTGGATTTAACGTGAAGGTAAACTTATACATTTTTTTTTTATTTTTGGATATTATAGATGTGTAAGATTTTTATTTTTACAGTCTTTCTGGTTTTACTTATATAACTAAATATGAATTTGAACAAATTTATTTTTTTAATAAAAAATTTGACAAGAAGTGCGTAATAGCTATTTATATGAGCTGTATACACTGATAGTGCATTATAAATCATAGTTTATTTATGAAAATTGTTTGGGAAATATATATTATGAAATAAATATTTTCAGAGGTATCAGACGTTTCAATAATTATTTATAAATTAATCAGTGAAAATATTCAATATTAGATTGTAAAATACAAATTAGGAGGGGGGAAAAAACGAAAATTAGAAAAATAGCACTAAAAAAAACTCATGTAATTAGATATATCGATCTTTCCTGCTTCTTTTATATTTCATAAAAATATATAGTACTTTTTAATGTACTTCTACATTTTTTATTGTTTTTATAAAACATTTGTTAATCATTAGTTTAAATGTGTCTGTCATCTCCCTTTCTCTATGTAGAGGTGATTGTTAAGATGCTAATTGATATATTTTATTCAAAAGATCTGCCTATTACCTTAAAAAATAAATACCGAAGAGTTTTCCATTTGAAATTGCATTCAATTCATATTTCAAATGAAGTGTAAGGTTGCAAGATCGTCTATTATTCTAAATAAATCAAAAAATTTCAAATTGCTTAGTATTTGGTTATATAAGATTTATATTACTCGGTGCATTATCTAATATATTAAGAAAGTTGTAAATGACTGTTTCGTGATTTTAGTTAGAAATTATGATCATAATTTCGAACTGAATAATTACTTGTACAGGATTTTATGTAGATTTTGATAAACAGAATAAAATTCAATATTTTACACCAAATCTTCATTAAATACACATAAAAGAATGAACAAAGTAAAGGTAGAAATCTGGAGAAGTGACACATTCATTGTTTTAAATTACAGATTTCTGTATCATTTATTTGCATAAACTAATCTTTTATTTTATCTCGGTATTTAATTAATATATAATATTTTTTCTAATATTTTTCGCGATATATTTCAAGGAAAATGAATCGCATAAACTAGGGATCATTAAAAAGGAATTTTTTCGTTATTTTTTTAAATAAAATTCACCATTTATTTTATAAGTTCTCGGTCCAATCACCGAATTTGATTTTTTATTCAATTGTAATATTTTTAATTGTTAAGAAATTAGGTTAAATGCCTTTTCTTTAAATTAATTCAAACTTTTAATTACTAGCAATTTATATTCCTTTTCTACTCTCTGTATTTTAATTTTAAATCTAAGATTTGATATTTTTAAACAACTAATAAATACTGTATAAAACTTTTTTTTTGTTATCAATTTTTTTATTCACTTCCTACTCTATCAAATGTTTGAAATTCTGTACACTTGTAAAATCTTGATAACAATATATTTAGAACATAATTATTTATCAGTTGAGTGAAATGCTGATTTTGTACCAATAGCACCAACTAGTATTGTAAGAAATAATTGATTTTAAAACTAAAAGGTAAATTAAAATAAAAGCACTTTTGCTGATCAGTACCGTAATAAAAATATTTTTTAAAACTATTTTTAATTAAATTTACTACTTTATTATATTATTTTACTACATAACATTTATTAATTGAATGTGAAAAAAACTTATATATTTACTATCTGAAAAAGATATGCCAAGCTTTTGGTTGATTTCTTGAAAAATCGCGAGTTTGAGTAATTTTTTATCAATTGTTGATATTTTACTTTTTTATTTTCTTATCTCGGTTTTGTCTTATCAGTTTCATGAAATTTATCATTTCTTACCTCATTATTCTGCAAGCTAAGTACTTGCTTAGTATCTTGCTTACTGTTTTATTTTGTTAAAGGGTGGCGCAGATCAGAACCTTCCAATATTGGTATCTAGAGTTGCACCAAATACTCCAGCAGATACTTGCATTCCTAGGTTAAATGAAGGTGATCAAGTACTTATGATCAATGGTAGAGATGTTGCTGGTTTGACACATGATCAGGTAAACTATAAAGAAAAAGACATAATAATATTTGTTATAATTTTCTATTAAGATATCCATTAAGAAAAGTGTGCATTCATTTTAAATACATCAATCAAACGATGGTAAAAATAATTTTTAACTTGTAAATGTGAAACTAAATTCTTAAACTATTAACCATCTAGAATTGATTTAAAATTTGGGTTGGAAAGTTCTTCAAGGGTTATTTTTATTTAGTTAATACTCAGTTGATTATGAAATTTATATTTGATCTAAATTGTATCTAAACGAAATTTTACAAATTCAGTGATAAAAGCAATGAAAAAATAATTAAAGATAAATTAAACTTTTAGTTTAAAATAACTAATTTTGTAGCTGCATATATTTTAGTGTTAATTCATCTATCTCGATATGAGTAAGTTTTCTTCTAACAATGCACTTAAAAAAAAAAATTTTAATTTATTGAAATTAGAGAAAAGTTGTATGAGAATGAAATTTTTATCTTTAGCATTTTTTTTTAATTTTGAAGTAGTGTGTAAATGTTTTTAGCAGAATTTAGTAATCTGTTCCTATAAAGAAAAAAAGTATAAAAAGAAAAAAACTAAATTTTTAATTATTTTTAATTAAACCTCCTTTCTTATTAAACTTTTAATATTTAAATAATGACTCTGTATGAAATTTGGTAGCTATAAGCTCTAAGAATCTGTTCTGTTTGGAGATTCTAAGAACTGTACTTAATTGTGCATTTTGTACAAATTTTAAATTGTTCAAGCAGTATCTCTCTTGACTCATTTTACAAATAATACAAATAATATGTTAGCCTACAAGCATTATGTTAAAAACTAGTGATTATTATATTCAATGATTTATTTTCTTAAGTAAATGTATCCTATATTTACTCATGAATCTATAATGAATGCTAACCAATCAACTAAGGCACCAATTTTTTAATTTGCCAATTTTGTACATTTAGGTATGTAAATATTTCTTGCTAGACATTATAGAAAAATTCCAGTGTCACATTTTTCTAAGAGTAATTGTTATGCAATAGATTGTAGCGTGTTCTCTTTTACATAGTATATTGCATATGTTTATGTAAATTTGAATCTAAAATACATAAGATGATAATTGTTTCCTGGTTACATAATTGTGCTCGTCCATATTTATTGCCGCATTCAGCAGCTGCTAATTTTACTGATGACACTTATTTTCCTATGTAGCATTTGTTAACAGCTTTATTTACTTGTTTCATAATTTTTTTAAATAGAATTAATTTTTTTATTTGTGTATTATGCATCACATTGAGCTGTAAGGATACCATTTCGAAATTATCCTTTTATTAATTTTATATAGTTTTACGGTATAGTCAGTTTTGTCAGTTTGCTGTAAAATATAGCCTTTGCTGCAGTTACAAAATTTTGTTTATGATAGCTAGATTCTAGAATTAAATTTAAAGGATATCCAAAACATTTTATGTTATCCCAAATAATTTTTTTAAGCTTTTAGATGTTTTTATATGTTTAATTATTTGAGTTTCTGGAAAATCAATATTTACTAGACATATACATGCATAATTTACTAGATATATACATATTTAATATACATAAATTATGATTTTTTTTAATGTTTTCAGATATTTTTGTATTTTTTTCTTTCATATAAAAATATATTGTTTTCTGGCTTAAATTAAAGCATCATATTTGGAAATTTTCAAAGTTATTTATTATAGTATTTGTTTATTTTAGGTTGTGAAACTTATACGGGCATCTAGAGAGCGTCATCCAGCAGAATTACTTTTGACTGTGCGGCCAAATGGTAATAAATAATTTTTTATAATTATTATTTTACTAAAAACACAAAAATTTAAGTAAAATGCTAAAATACTTTATTAAAAAGATTTAACATCTGTTATGATTAAAGTGTAAAGAGTATTTAAACAGGAATTATTCATAACAGGTTTTTAAGAAAGCATAAACTATTTGTTAAAAGTAAAATTATAGTAATTGCTTTAGAAATTATATCTGTATAATTTAATAAAATATCTTTTCTTTTTTCCGTTTATTTTAATTATATTTTCTAAAGAGACATATTTTTGCTTCTTTCGTAAAAGAAAAGGAATGAAAGGTTCTATACATTTCCTATATAAAAAGAAAATTACTAATCTTGCTTTAAACTTCTTGTTACTAGCATTTAAAGAAGAGGGGGGAGAGGAGATATCCACGTGGTCCACTCATATCATTATCATTAGCACGCTCATATTAATCAAATTATTTACTCCATTTAATAAAGTAATCATCCTTTCTCATTTCGATTGTAAACTTTGGTTCTTTTGTAGACTCAATTTTGAATTTATGTAGAACATATAAAACATAGCTTTGAAGTAATAGTTGTTGGAGTTCTTTAATAATTTTTACTCTTCATAAATTGAAAGAAATATTGCTTTTTTTTTTTTATCTTTGTCAGGATGCTTTTGTCCAAACTATAGAAAGTATAATGTTATGTGCCAAATAGACAGATAAAAAGCGGGAAAGAGAGACCATGAGAAAATATTTAGAGCTTATTTAATTTTTTTTTAAATTTGTCAAGTCATTGATTTTGATTCTGTGAAAAAAATATTAACATGTGCAACTTAGAAGTTAATTAAAAATATCAAAGTTAACTCTAACATTTTAAGATAGATATTTCAATTATGAAAGTGAAACTGAAACTATTGTATTAATGGATGCTTATGCAAATGGATGTAACTGTGAAATGCTAGAAAAGGTATATGTTATAGTTATTTATAAAGGTCTTATGATAATTACAATGAATATTTATATGATAATGTATAATTTTTTTTCATTTTGTAGTGTATGTGGGAGAAGACGTGGAGGAGCCAGATTTTCAATATATTCCTGATGCTCGTCATGTTTCTTCCAAAGTTCCCCGCTCGGATGTCCTTTCTGAATCTATGCTATTACTCAGTGATGGACTTGAGAGCGGTGCTACGATAGCTCAGTTTGAAGTAAGAAATTTATTTATTTTACCATATTGCAAGCAAAATATTATTTACATATAAAAAATATGTAAATACAGAAAATATGCTCTTTTCTGTTAACATTTATCACTGAGAGTTAATTTTGCTGTAAAATATAATATGTTTGAAAATCTTAATGATATATGTTTGCAATAAAATATTGCATATATTTACGGACTAACTATAAGTATTAATTTTATTTTTAATCAAAACAATTATAACTCGTACTGAATTCATTTTTAGCAACTGTACCGGAAGAAGCCTGGCATGAGTATGAACATTGCAAAGTTGCCTGAAAATTTAAACAAAAATAGGTACCGAGACATATCGCCATGTAAGTGTTTTATATAATTATTTAATATTTAATTTTATGATGTTTTTAATCTGAGTAGTAATCTGAAGTTGATTTTATAAAAACACTAATTAAGTTGTATCTAAAATATATTTGTATTTATTATCCATGATTTATGTATATTAATGTAATGGCTGAGCAATACCTTCTCAGAGGCTTGATAGAATATTTTTTCTGTTTTATTTATTATCAAGATTCCACAAACCTCACTAATGAAATTTATATGTGATTCAAGTCTTACTTTTTCAAGGACATAGAAAATGTTCCTTTCTTCATTTTATATAGAAAATGATTATTCATTCATGAACATAATGTGTACAATATTCAGTTATTAATCAATTGCTAAAATAACTAATAAGTGAACGACAGCTTAATTTAGAATCATAATAAAGATTAAGAAGTACCATGCTTGTTTTATTGGTTTTAATCTGATATAGACTAGATTTGAACATACAATTCGATATTATACGAATTAGAAATAATTTTTTTAGCAGAAAATCAATTTTTTAGTTCATATTAGTTTTTTACTATTATTATTTTAATGCATCAGAAATTATAATGTTTAAACTCTTTAAAATTTAATTAGAAATATTATATAGCTGCTTAAATTTTTTAATTACAAATAAGACTAGTATCAAATATATTATATAATATAAAAAAAATTTCTATTTATGTTCTGTGAATTAAATTATCCAATTTAATATGTAATTTAAGATTTTTCAACTTATGTATTACTATATAAAATTTAGCAAATTGTGTCTAATAAATTTAATATTGAATTTTTTCTATTGAATTCTAGTTTAGTTGTTCTGTATTTTGTTATTATTCTCTCTGGGCAATGCTCTCCATTTAAGGATTATGGTTAAATATTTAATAATAATAATCATTTATAGAAATTAAGCTTTTATAGGATCATTCTTAAATTATTAGAAATAATTTTCTGGTTATATTTGAAATTTATTAATTAAAATTTTATTCTTTTGTCTGTAGATGACAGCACTAGAGTTGTATTACTTGGTAGTCCTAGTGGGGATTATATAAATGCAAGTCATGTTCATGTAAGTATGGAATTTCTTCCCTATTAGCAATTTACATCACTTGAAAAATTTTCAAAGTTTAAATAATTTTAATTCTCTATAGATGGAAATTCCTACATCAGGAATTATCAACAGATATATTGCAACTCAAGGGCCTCTGCCGACCACTACATTTGACTTTTGGCTTGTAAGTATTAAAATTTTGTGAATTATATTTTTAAAATATCATAACTTTGTTTTATATTTAAGATTGCATTATAAAAATTAAAACATGTAACATTTATTTTATGTTTAGTGTAGTAATCTTAAATGATCCTAAAATGAACAATTTATTTAAAATGAATTATTATATCAATAATTTAGTATGTATTATTATTTCAATGAAGGAAATCAGCTTACTTTCCAAGAAACATAAACCATTAACTCCTGCTTTTAAATGATATCATTAGTAAATTTAAAATTTGTCTTATAATCAAAAGTTTGCATTGTAAACAAATAACTAAGAAATGATACAAAATAAAATTTGTGAATTTAATATAGGTGAAAGAAATTAATTAATTTAACTAAGAAGTTCCATTAAAAATCGTCACATAGTAATGAAATTTGTGCTGTTCTTTTTATTAAATGTAATTTTATCCATTAATAGTAGTATCTCTCTCTCTCTCTCTTTCAACTTTTATTAAAATAAAAGGTATTTTCTTCTCTGGTTTCTGTCATAAATTAATCTTTAGATTTTTAATGTTAGTATACCTTTGTGAAAAGAAAACTGTGATGGTTTCTTTCTAGCTTTAATTTTATTAGAATGTATTTGTGGGATTTTTTAATACCTTTTCTTTACTTCAAAATGAAGCAAATAATGAAAGAAAACGACAGAAAAGTTACATTTTACATTAAAGTTTAATTCATGAATTCATTAAATTTAACTTTTTTAAACTTCTCTAGATGGTTTGGGAGCAGCAATCTACATTAGTAGTGATGGTTACAACTCTGATGGAACGAGGCAGATCAAAGTGCCATAAATATTGGCCAAAGCTGTATGAAGCTTTAGAAATCGGTTTCCTTCAAGTAACTTGTATACGAGAACAGGAGACTTCATCTTTTGCGTTTAGAGAGTTTACATTAATAAATACAGAGGTGCGTATAGTATTTTTTTATCCATTTATCCTTTTAATTCATTAAGCATCCCCATTTTTATCCTTCTATTTAACAACTGATTTTTTTAAAGAAAAGACATGGATTGTTCTTTTTACCTGTGCTATTTATAGGGCTGTTCATCTTGAGTTAGTCAATTCCTTGTCTGCAGAATCCTTTATAATGGCTTTAAAAAGATTTTTTGCTAGGAGAGGTCGAGTTAATATAATCTGCACTGATAATGACACCAACTTCGTCTGTTCAAGTAATGCCTTGAAAAATCTAGATTGGGAGAAGATCATGTCGTTTTCCACTATCAAGAAAATTAAATGGAATTTCAACCCTCCAACTGCTGCATGGTGGGGTGGATGGCGGGAGCGGATGATCCGCATGCTAACAGAAATGCTAAGGAGAATTTTGGGCTGAAAGAGTATTGATTATGAAGAATTGGAAACTCTTATATGTGACTGTGAAGCTACAATAAATTCCAGGCCTCTCGCATATATTGAAGATAATTCAGAAGGTCTAAGGCCATTGATACCTGCTTGTTTCTTGCAAGGCATTCCTAGTAGTGATACAACTGATTTAGACGAAATCGACAGTAAAAGCCTAAATAGAAGATTATGTTTTATTCAAAAACTACGGCATGATTTAAGAACGAGATTCCGCAACGAATACTTAGCAATGTTAGTGCATAAAGGTCATCACACTCGAGATGAATCTTTGAATGTTGGAGACATAATTCTCTTTGAAACTGATGGAAAACGCCTTCACTGGCCCTTAGGAATTGTAACTGAAGTCCTCCCTGGAGCAGATGGACATTTAAGAGTTGCCAGAGTAAGAACTGCTCAAGGGGGAAAATTAAGACCATTCCAGAGACTTTATTCCTTGGAAATCAGAAGTTCTGAAAAATTACAATTCATTGCTCAGCAAAAGGATAAAGATACAAACACTCAACTTCCTGCAATTCCAGCTGTTTCAGATCAAGATTCCAGTGAAGATGTTGATTATATAACCAAAGTAACTCCTGATGTTGTCACTAAAGCTGGTTGGTGTATTAAAATTCCCAACAGGCTCGATTTATAACTTTTGTTGCAATTTCAGGTACTCCATAAAATTGCAAGGTGGGAGATTATGTAAGCGTCATACCAGTTGCAACTCAACTCCACTCCAGTGTAATTAATTCAGATTTCGTTTTCCTCGATGAAAATATGCTTTTGAAATTTTCTATGTAAATAATCGCAAATAAAGTGTTCTCTCATATCACATCCATAGTAATTATTGAAAATATTTTACAAACGAAATGCTTTTCAAATAAGGCTTTAACTGACAAAGAATTTTTTTTTTTGTGATATTTTATAAACAAAAATAAGACTTCAGTTGAATTATTTAAAATATTATAATGAATGAAACATATTTTTGGGGGGAGGGAGGAGAAAATTATCAAGGCTTAAGCTATTCTGTGCAAATAGTTTTGAAATCACATTCAATAAAATATGTTTTTCCTGTTGACAGAATAAAGAGGAAAGGCATATTACTCATATGCAATACACAGCATGGCCAGATCATGGAGTTCCAGATGATGCCTCAGATTTTCTAGATTTTGTCATGCAAGTTAGACAGAACAGAGTTGGCATGGTGGAATCTGCAATAGTCCACTGCAGGTATGATATGTTTGTTGATCTTGTTTGAATCTTTTTTAATCGAGTGTTTGTAAGAAAAATTTAGTGTTTCTGTTCTCTCCCTCATTTTATTGAACATTATTAGAATTTTTCTTTCAATTTTGTGTGTTATATATAAAAAGTACTAAAATAGATTTTGAATTTTGAAGTGTTGTATCACAGTTGGTATATCTTTGTAATACAAAAATTATGATGATTTCTTTCCAGTTTTTTTTATTTATTTTTTTTTATTATTATTTGTACTTTAGATGACACTTAGCCACTTTTGATGTCCAGCTTGTCCATTTGAATTTTAGGCTGTTAAAGGATTAATATGGAAGGCTTTATTTTATTTCAAGTTATTTGATATAACATATCAATATGAAATATAAAAATATGAATAGAATTGAATCATTCTGCTACAAATTATTGGGAGGACAAACTAGTATATATGCTACAAAATGAAAACTGAAATGAAAATTTTGTTTCAAAATTAATATCCAAAGAAAGTAATTTTTTTATCTTAATTGTTTGCAAAAACAACAGTTGAATGTTTTAATGGATGAATTTGAATTTTATCATAACATTAAAAGCATTGTAATATTGTAAATTAAATTTGAAAATTGTATTAAAAGTAAAAAAAAATATTTACAGAAATAAAATCAATATCACTAAAAGTTTTTTTTTTTTAATTTTTAGAAATGCTTATTTTAAGATCACCTACTATTTCCATACTGAAATTAAAATGAATATTCATTTAGTGACGGTTAAGCTTATTTTCGTACTTGATTAAACTTCCTGTTTGAAGACTATTTCTTGATTTCTTTTACATCTTGTTTCCTATGGCTGAATAAAGTGTTTGACATGGCAAACAGCATTTATAATATTTTTCAATTCCATTAATTAGTGAATGTTGAATTAAGTATGTTTTTAAAAATTCAGAATGAAGCAAGCAATCTGAAATGTTATTATATCCATTTGTTCACATTTGATTGTTTTCATTCCATAATAGGTAATAAGAGTAATTTCCATGCCACACCCAGTTTTGCATGTATAGCTTATTAAGTAATTAATCTGAAATTACAATTAGAAGGCATTCTTAAATGGATGCAAATATATTAAAATCTGAAAATGAGAAACTAGTTAGATTAGATTTGAACAACAAAAATAACTGGCTTGCTTATTATATCTTGTTGATTGCTTTTTAAAATGTTTAATTGGCTAGCAGAAAAAGGATAAATTCAAAGAAATAGAGGATATTTAATCTTTAGTTCAAAATATCATAATTTGTAGCCATATATATGTATCATAGTGAAATATCATAGCTTTTAAGATTGATTTGCCTTTGTTTTATTTTAACATTTATTCTTTATTATTACAGCAGTGATAATGTGAACACACAAAGAAAAATAAATGTATTTAATATCTTTGCTATATACATAAACATAAATCAGTTTCTAAACCAATTAAAAATATTATTGTAAAATATATTGAAATACAAATTTAAAAATTATTAAAATTAGAGATAATAATTGTATGGAAATAAAATTTATATCACTGAAAATTTATATTATTATATTTCATGTTTTGAAAGGGAGTGTAAAAATAGTTTTGTGCAATAATATGTTCCAAAATTATAGAAGGAAAAGTGTTAAAATTTTGATTAATTGTTTTTAAAAATATAATTAAAACTTTGAAACCCTTTTTTTAATGAGCATCATCTAAACACACAAAAAAAAACCTACTAACTGCATAAGTTGGTAGCTTTAGTAGCTCAAAATGTTTTAAACGTTCTTTTCTCTCTCTCTCTCTCTCTCTCTCTCTCTCTCTCTCTGTATGTATGTATATATGTATGTAACATCATGCAATTTGCAGATAGTATGCCACTCTATTTTTATATTTCATATGCTTATTTCCCATGTTAAAACTTATGCTTGTGCTATCATAGATATCATTTTCTTCTAAATTATAGTATTTTGTACCTACAGTGCTGGTATTGGACGTACTGGTGTACTAATACTAATGGAGACTGCAATGTGCCTTATTGAAGCAAATGAACCTGTTTATCCACTTGACATAGTAAAGGCCATGCGAGATCAGAGGGCAATGCTGATTCAAACAACTGTAAGTATTTATCGTTCCTGTATTAAAGTTGTAATTTACTCAGTCAAATTAATAAATAATTTTCGATTTTGATTAATATTTTTTAAGGAATGGACAGGAATGGACAGTTGATCTTACATTTACTTGATATTTAATGTTTCATCTCCCATTTGTTATGCATAAAAACAAATTTTATGCATAAAAAATGGGCTATTGTTATGAACCATATTTTATGCCATTTTTTATACATCAGTATTTCATATTCCCTATACTTTTTTATTGTTAAATTGCTTATTAATTGCAATGTTGGTAATGCATTTGAAAAGTAAATCTATTTCTTTTTATTTTTCAGAGTCAATATAAATTTGTCTGTGAAGCCATCTTGAAAGTGTACAATGGTAAAATACTTTCATTTCTCAAACAAATTGTAAATTCTTGCGTTTTCAAAATATGTTTATATGTAAAAAAGTAAAAATTAAATTTGTTAAAATGAACTAAACTGAATCAGTTTTATATAATATAAAAATTAATTGGAAATCCAACTTAATAGGCAATATTGTTTATTAGAACTGTTGTTTCAGGACCAAGTTCTGCTATTAAACACTTGAGTACATTATAGCATTTAATTTTAATTTGGCATGGTTTTCATTTTAATAATGTTAAAAATCCAAAACCCTCATATAATTAATGATGATTATTCAGGGTGTATACCGTCATGAAAAGTGCTTAAATTTAAAAATCATTTTTAAGCACCTTAAAAGTGCTTAATTTTCCTGAGAAGTACAAGTACAGCTTTTTGTTTCCCCACATGTTAAATACTATAGTTCGAAAACATAATCGTGCAGGCTGTTTATTACATGTATCAGAAAAGGGTAGAATTTGAACAAGTGATCCAGCGGTGCCAGCACAATTAAAAGAATGCTCATGAACCTTTATTCCCGCTCCCTTTTTCTTCAATAATGTGCATTGGCATTTATTGAAATAATTGAAATAGTTATCCGGAAGGGGCAGTAAGAAATACTTACTGTGCCTTACTTGTTAAACTACATAACATTCAAATATATTTTTAAAAAAATACAAATATTTCAGAATTTTAGTTTAGTTTAAAAAATAAAAGTGTAGAAGTTTAAAAGATTCAGAAGTTTAATTTTAAAAATAAAAATAGAATTTTAATCTTTTGTCTCTGTAACATTAAAGCATCATCATACGAAATAGTTTTTCCAATTATATCAAATTTTGTCTAAATGAATCCATTTTTTTTTTCCCTTTAGTTTTAGTAATTTTTGAAAAATTAGTTTTGGACATAATTTGTAACATTATAATATTTTATTATAAAGATTTTTATTATGAAATTCAAAACAATATCATTGCTTCTTTGTATCGTTGAGTCATGTTATTTTATCGCTGTTAACGTCTGATAAAGAAGAAATAAAGTCCTTTTTTTTTCTTTAATTTAAACTTTCAATTTTTTTAAAAAAAAATTAAATTTTTCATTTCATGAGTTTTGTTAAATTTTAAAGCAATCCGATTGTCTCACCCTGGCTTCAAAAAATACTTTTAGAAAATGCTTCTGTTAGCATTTTTTATTTTCATTTTGCTTCTAACTACAGATCTAGCTCATTTTTAACTTCACGAATTTTTTTCTGTTATTTATAATTATATTCATTTATTCACAAAAAGTATAATTATATTTTTATGGTTTTTTAAAGTAAATTAAGTAAATTAATTAATTAATAAGTAAATTATATATATATATATATATATATATATATATAATATAAGATAAAAAGCAAGTTTTTATTAAATATTCAGAATGATAAAGTGAATGATTACATTAAAAAGTTGATTTTTTTTTATTCAAAGATTAATATTCTTAATGTTTGAATAAGTTCATCTGTAAAACCATTAGAAGTTTGTTTCTAAGTTCATTTTTGGGAAGTTACACTGATTTTTATACTTGCATTTACATACGTTTTAATACTATTTTACTCTTCAGATGCTATTTTCTCAAATTCTAATCTTTGAAAGAACTTTCATATGAAAATCATCATAAATTAAAATCCAATACATAATTTTTGTTTAAATTATTATAATTCCTCAATATATTCTCAGTTCCTGAACTAGAATGCAAGTAATATATTCATTAAGAAATATTTTATAATTGTTTTATTGCCTCACAACATGAAAAAAAAATGAAAATTTTGTCTTATTTATAAATTGAATCCCAATATTTAAAGAATGGATAAAAATACATCCTATTTTTTAGTTCAGGAACTAGATAATATAGATCTTTAGCTGCAAAATTTTAAGCAAATCGTTTGATAAATTTCTAAATTGTAAGATGTTTTGCTTTATACCTCTTTTTTAGCAAAAAAAAAAGCATTTTTTCCAATTAATTATTATTATTATTATGATTAACTGATATAATTTGGTTTTATAGATGTTTCTTTGATCTTTTTTTGTGTAAATATTCAAAAATATAAGGGCATTTGAAATTTTTTCAAAGAATCCATCTCAGACTTAGTCACATACCTTAAATGTTAAAAAAAGGGGGGGGGAGGTTACTAAATTTCAGAAGTTAGAAATAATAAGATATTTTTTATAGCCTGACTATTTCTAAATGCTGTTATTCTTTTCTATTAAAAAAAGATTTTTAAAACTTATTTATAACATGGTATTGATCTATCAGCAATTTCGTTGTAATTTTGACAGTCTTATGATTGTAACAATTCTAGAATGCTTAGCTGTATAAAACTGCAAATATGTTTTATAAATGTAGTGAGTTAGTGCTGGTGAAAATTTACACTTTCTATTTCAGCTTTATCAAATCTTATTTGTTGTTGCATATATAAAAATCAAATACAAACTATTTGATCATACAACAATACTTCTACAGCAATGATGACATTTTCAGAAATTATGCAAATTTTGTAGAAATAATGCAATGACGTAGTTTGTTATTTATAAAAAATATTGAAAATGATCACAGATCTTGATTGTTAATATTATGAAAGTACACTTAAATTTTTGATATTGATAGCTTTTTTTATTTTTATCTTTTGTTTTTGTCAAAACCAAAAAGACATAATTTGTTTTACAATAGAATGCGTTGCATTAATATTGTGCAAAAACACAAATAAATATTAAAATTTAAAAAAATAAACATTTAAAATTGATTTTTTAAAAAATTTCAATAGAAACTATGCATTATTATAAAACAGAAAATAACTCATGCTTAGAAAGTACGCAGGTTTATGTATGCGTACATGTACAAAAGTATTAAATTTATTTTTCTAAGGTGCTTAAAGGTACTTAATTTTTTCAACAATTTCTCACTACACACCCTGATTATATTTTTTAGAATTATCTGATTTTTGTATTAATTATTTATAAGATCTAATTAATCATCTTTCATATTTTTATTTTATGGGAAGATATATGAAAAATTAGTCATTATCAGTTAGGATTTTGCATTTATGTATACATAATATGGTGCATTTTATGTTGTGTTTTCTTTAATGAATGAAAAAAAAATATAGAGATTTAATTGCATTCTGAGTAATAATAAAATTACTTGATTATATTAAATGTGTTTGAATAGGAGATTTTTCAAATCAAGATTTTCAATTAACATCAAATGGCTTTTAGGAAGTACTTTGAGAGTCACATTATAATAGATATCATTGTCAATGAGCAACTTTGGATAAAAAAGTCTTTTTATAAAAATTTAAGAGATAATTTATTTTTATAAATATTTAATATTATATATAAAATTCTAATACATATGGTTACAATTTGCTTTAAAAAAATCAAATTGTCTATTTATATTTCTGTAACTTAGCAAACTGTTCATAAAAGAAATATTCTAGAATTTTCATTGCACAAATGTTAAAATATAATGCAAGAAAGGCAGAATGCTATTTATATTTCAAATTTTTCAGAAAACATAAATTAAGATAAAAGTAAGCAAAATAAATATATTATATGACTATTTATACAATTATTTATAATTCATCTAGTTATGTTTTTAGATTTTTAACACTTAATATTAGAATGTTTTAGGTATGATTGTATTAAATTTTTATTAAAACTTTTCTGAATTGCATTATTTTTTTGTTCATTTCAGAGAGAATAGTGAAACCACTGAAAGAATACCAAAGGTGAAAATAAATTCTTTTTCTTGGTGGGACAGACTGAGCTGATTGCCTTCAGTGCCTCTCTAATTGGCTTCCATGAACATAAGATGCACATATATTGATTCTTCCTGGTGAAGATAGCATTCATCATCAAAGAGTCAAAAGATACTATTGGATTTTGCAGTCTTCATGGAACTGTTTACAAATTTTCAAAGGTTACTACCTGTGAAAGTGATTGCTTGATGTTAGAGTTTTTTGGACATTGATAGCCTTCAGTTTGATTAGGTTTCAGAACTGTTTTAAATAATGCATTGTTGGTGCTTTTGTTAACTTGTAGCTAGCCCTCAGCCAATGCCATGTTTACCATGGGCCTAGTTCTTCGTACGTTTGTATGGGTTTTATTTTTGTAGAATGTTTATACATTTGTACATATAAAAATATAAGTGTAGATATTTTGTACTTTGGTGTAAGGAGTTCTTTTAATGTTAATAGTGTACATCACTCCTTCAAATTTATTGGTGTTCTTTATCTTACTTTGTGAAAACAAAATCTCCAGAAAGTATTACTCTGTATAAAAAAAACATGTTGGTATGATGTAAAGCTTGAGTTGAAGTTGTAAATAAGGTTATTGCACTGAGACTGAAATTATTTTTTAAACATTTGACCAAGAATATTAATTGATCATGATTTGCTACGTTTAATTTATTGGTTGTTTTCGATTCTATTTTACAGTTTCTAATTATATTATTAGTCTAAAATTTTTCTAAATGTGCAAGATTTATTCCCAAATATTTTTTTTTTAATTACTGATGAATTGAAACATTTACTGATTGGGTTCTTTTTATGTTTTTTCTTGATAGAATATTGTCATATTGATGTATTAGATTTGTCTAATGTTGCATTGGTATCTGAGTGCCATACTCAATTACATATGTTTCAGCAATAACTATATTTATCACTCTGAAATAAAAGTGTATTCAGTTATTATTATTTTCAAAGTAATGAAGTGAAATTCTTAATTATGAATTATGACTTTTTACTCAAATTTTTTTTCACACGGAGCATTTTGAAAAAAGAATAAAATACAACTCTTAAGATTCCTGTAAAAAGTTTTTTTTTCCTTGTTTGTTTGATCCATGCTGTTTTAAATCTCACAATTTAACAATTAACATTCTTAGTTTGTATTGAATTATTTCTGTTTAGTTTGCAAAATTAAAACCACACAGTAATCTGAATAATCAGATATAAATCTGAAAGAAATATTGTATACATATCTAAAAGAAATATCGCAGATTTTTGTATTTTGAAAAAATAAATCATCTTATGGTTTCTGGTTATATATTTTACTTTTACGAATGATAATGTTCAATTATTTTAGCTTGGTTAATAGTAAAAATGTAACACATATATTATTGAAACCATCTTTTCATTCAATGAAAAGATCATATTCTCTTAATTTTTTTAGTAGTGGAGAAATCTTTAGTATCAATGTGTTAAATGAATCTTTGCAAACTATAAACTTCCTTGTGTTAGATACATCTATGTTAAATTGTCAAATGTTATGAATGAAAAATGTGGGTATTTAATTCTTTTTCATTAGTACAAATAATTATCTTTAACTATTTGCTTGCCTTCTCTTTTTATGAATTCATAAATATGAACTTTTTATATCTTTTGCATAACTGTGTTTTTAATACATGAACATGAGTTTTTTAAATACTTACTGAAATTTCATAGTCAACTTTTTTAAAGTTTATTAAGATAGAAATTTGTTTTTTATAGTTTTTATACACTATTTTATACATAGTATGTGATGCTACATTACATTTTTTTTTCAATTAGAATGGTTTAGAAAAATTATAATAGTTTCTTAACACTTTCCCGTCCTGAGGTACCATGTTGGTGTTGCATGAAAATTTGCATATAGTGTTATTACTGGCAAATTGTTAGTGAACATAAGATCAGTATAAGATGTACCAGTTGCACACAGAAGTATTTCTGATATTAAAGACGTCAAAGTGTTAAAATCGATAACCAAACAGGCTTCCTAATAACAGCACTATTATTTGTTGTAATAAATGAAAAATATGTGCAGTTTAATATGCTATGATATTTCATTATCTTTCTCCAAAGTATGAAGTAAAGATGTACCTGTCTGAAGGTTCAGAAGAAAAATGTGAAAATAAAATTGTTATGAAAGATATGCTGATTTTTTTATTGAGTCATTAAGCAATATATTTAAAAGATTTTTCTTGCTATGTCAATGTACTCCTCCTTTGTGACAATGCCATCTCTATCTGCATCTGCTACATATATCATTTCCTGGAAATATTTTTTAAAATTATAGTAATAATCTTACTAATATTCTATTTACTGTGTAATATAAAAGTGTGCTCTAAAGAGAACATGAGATTTTCATACACTTACTACTAGTAAATTTGTGATAAATTATTTATATGTTTCTATTACACAAAAAAAAAATTGTATGAACATTCTGTTTTATTCGCTTTGTGATTTGTAGATACCAAGTTGCCTGACCCATGACATTTATTGTTTGTTTTGCCAATATTTTTTGAAATATTTAATGAATATTATTATTGCCTCATAGTAAATATTTATATATTGCAAAAAATCAAAAAGTAAAGCTTTAATTAATTGTAAATAAATTTAAACATTATTATTTATTAGTTCTATTTTTTAACTCAGCACTAATGAATAACCTTCTAGTTTGTTTATCTTTTTTGAGTAACGGAAATTGTTTGTCTCCCTTCTAGAGGTCTTCTAAATATCTAAGAAATTGTTTTTAAATTATAATAGGGCTTCCAACAATATTAGATGAAGGGAAAAAAATCTGCCAATTTGAAAAGAAATGTTGATTGTGAAATTGCTATGTTGTTAGCAAAATGTGAAAATTTTAATAAATATCTAGATATTGGCGCATGAGCAAAGAATGTTTTCACTATGGGGCTTTGAAAATTGGCTGATCGGCAAATGTATGTTGTCATCATTTTCTTCAACTTTTCACTTGCAAAGCTATTGTAAAGCGGCTAAGAGATTTAGCATGAGTTATAGAGTTTTAAATGGTTCTCAGTTTGTGGTCAAAAAGATTGAGTACTACATTTTGCATGTTGAAATCTTGATGGGTCATAACAAAAGCACAACTGTTCTTAGCCACAACATGCCATGTATTACTACTGATTCAAAAAATAATGCAGGTATGCTATTTGTATAGAAAATGTTGCAATTTCCAGTGTGACTGGCTTTCACCTTAACCATCAGTAAAACACAAAGTCAGCATTTTGACAAAGTTGGTCTGATTTTTAACGATCAAAATGCAGTATTTCCACTTGGTCATTTGTATATTGCATTGCAAAGAACGAAATCTAGAACTATAATTAGAATCCAGGCTAAAGAAGGTAGCATTATAAATATTGTTCTTAAGATGCTCTTGGTTAATAAAAATTAATCAACATCATGAAATATTATATTAATAAATATCTTTGAACAGTTTTAAGAAGTGTTTTTTCTTTAATTTGCTTAAAATTTTTAAATTTCATGTTTTATTTCTTCATTTCTGCCGGAAAAGTTAAAATTATGATGAGATTTCATCTGTATTTTAATTCATTCTAATTTCTTTTATTTGAAATTGAGCTTTTTTGTTCATGACATTTTTAAAACAATTTACTTTTGTTGTCTGGAAGGTGGGAATCAATTCCTCAGGAAACACCCATCAACCTGAGGACATGCATAATTCCAGAACACCATCAGGATTGGCGAGCGAAAGCAAGCAGGGGCGAAGTCCCCTAATTTATATGTAATTCTATTTGCTTATGGTATGACATTTTTGAAAAACCAGGTATAAACATTCATGTCCATTGTCAGAAATAAAATGTGTTTTTCTGAAAGTTGAAAAGTAAATAAAATGTTAAAATAAAAGAAGGTGAAAAAAATCTCCAACTATACTTTCAGGCTTTTTAAAATCTCTGCTTTTAAGCATCCAAAAAAGATACTTGGTTTACTTCTTTATAGGATAAAGATTTTGAAAAATAATGTTACAAATCGAAGGGAGATTTTACCATTTTTTTAATTCACACATACTTAAAAAGCATTAGTAAATTATTTATAGATAATAATAGCTGAATAATTGAAACTTTCTATCTATCAGAGCTTCTTACTTTAGCTTCTATTATTAAATAAGCAAAAGAAATTGTAAATTAACCTTGAAATGCATTATAAATGTGAGATTAATCAGTTTCCAAGTTCAATTCATAAAACAAAGAACTAAAAAATATTTTCATATTAGTATCTGAAGTACCCTAATCAAAAATTATTTGTTAACTTAAAAAAGGATTTTTTTTTTCATTTAATCCCTAAAATTAATGACAGAAAATTTTATATTTAAAAGCAGTACCTGCATTTCTTCATTGGTTAGATCTAATTCTAGTGTATTTGCTATTCTTTTCAACTGTCCAATAGAAATAGTTCCAGATCCATCAGTGTTAAATATTTTAAAAGATTGTTCCATATGCTCATCAGAATCGATGTCATTGATAACATGTAGCATCATCTTTTCATAATCTTCTCTTGATATCTCATCTAAAAGGAGGTAAATTAAAACTAAAATATTTTAAAATAATTATTAACTTTTCATTTTCTTTAATAATAAGTAATTTTCAAAAACTTAAAACTTTTTGTCATTTTATCTGTAATTTTCCCTGCCCCCTTGCAGGAAGATGTAGAAAAAAAAATCTGAAAAGTTTTTTGTTGATAGAACTTGGTTTTAACAATGCTAAAAATAGAAATAATATGTAGAAGCTTTTATTATTATTATTATTATTCAGTTTCTTTTAACCTCTTCGGCATCCGTAGCGCGTTCAAGTGAAACTTCTGCAGGACGGCTGTAACACGCTTCAAGCGTTCTTCTACGTTTTAAAATTTTTTAACGTTTGAAACGCTTTTAAAATGTTTGAGTTTTTAGTTTTGTTTGTTCGAATGCGGCGAAAGGGTTAACTTATTTTTCTATCTAATTAAACTTATCCACATTGTATTCAAGGGGTAGAATTTGTCGCGATTATTCAATAGATGATTTCACGCTTAGGGAATGCACAACAAATGCTCTTTATCAATTTAACTGTGCAATCCATAGCAGGGGGGAAAAAAAGAGATATTAAGTCACAGTTAAGAAATCTGTTAGATTAGACGTGCACTTACTCGATGTGAATTGGGGTTATTTGGAAACAATTTTTCTGTTTCCTATGTACTTACTTTTAAAATAAAGTATGCTGATTTTAATATTTCGACTTTTCCTTATTCTCAATTTATGTCAATTAATACAATATTTTTGCATTTACAATTATATTGAGAAAATAATTATTATTGGGTTCCAATAGCAATTTTGTTGAATTACTTGAACCCATGTTTTATTTCCTAATATTAATATATTATGATCGTTATTGGTTTGAGATTAGAAATAATTATTAACTGTTTTATTCCGAATATTTTTTTAGCAAATAATGAATACATTAGCTATGAAAAAATTTATGGAACCTCAAATGGTTTTTAAAAATTTTTGACAAGCTCGAATCAAAATTTCTGTTCGTTATTTTACTAAATTAGTGCCAAGAACGACTTTAATCATTTTATCCTTTTTGATTCAATTAACTCTTCCCAAGAATCTATCGTAAGGTATATCTGGTATTTTTTTCTTGCATTTCCCAACAAATAGAAGTGGCTTTTCTGGCATGTGCTTTAAAAAATATTTTGTTTCAAAGTTCTTAATTTTTTTTTT
>JAPMOR010010702.1:0-51151 GCA_026543865.1 Argiope aurantia | reverse complement strand
CCTGAGGGTGACCCTTGAAAAAGTCTTCAGGCCGGATTCTTCCTTTTTTAATCTTTTTTAATATTTTTATTTGGTTTTTTGTTTTTCCATTTTACTTTATTTTTATACTTTTGTATCAGTTCATCTGTGTTCTAGAAGTAGCTGCATTTACGCTCTCTAAATACTATGAAGTTTTTACCTGTTCCATTTTTGGTTTTGTTTGAATAGATTATATTTTTTGTTGCATTTTTGAAATTGTTTTGCTTTCGTTGTCATTTTAGTTTAGTTTTCAAACTATTTCTTGCTTTTGATTGGTTACTATATATATATATATATATAAATGAGTGCAGCAAAAAGAATAAGAAATTTTTTAATTAAGATATGTTTGTTTTATTTAAAATTTTTAATGCTAAAGATTTTAATAATTTCAAATATTCAGTAAATAAATATAAATAAATAAGCATATAAATCTAATAAATAATTAAATAATAGGAATAAGCAATTAAGATTTAACTCTTTAATAAACAATTAAGTAATAAATGTAATTTTAATGATTAATAAGGAATAAAAAACTAATTTTAATAGCTTATTAGGGAATAAAAGATAATTTTAACTAAACAATATGCAGTACTTTTAATACAACTGTCCAGTATTTCATATGAAGATGAAAAACACAAATCTTGTGTTGTTCTCACATGATAATAAATAAATGTCAAACCTTGGTTTGGTATTTTATATAGTAAGAGTACTTACTTGGCCTCAGACTTTTCATCATTGTTCAAAAATTCTCTCTCTTTGGTCATTTCTGGACGAAACGGATGTTTCCAGTGGCCTTTAAAATATACTGCATTTAAAATCATAAAAATTGTCTCAGGGTCTAAGTCATCAAGGAGTTGAGGAATTTTTCCATTTGTTTGCTTGTTCACCCAATTGTTGATGTCATTCATAATCTCAGGCGCATTCGTCGAAAAATCAACATTCGTTACATTAGCAAAATAGGCTTTTTGTGCTTTTTCCTTGAAACTTGACACTAGTTCCAATTTATTATCGACTAAAACTGCATTTGCTGCATTGAGAGTAAAGTTAGTAGATTTTTTTAACCCATGTGTCAAAAAACTCTGGAAAGCGTGATGAATATTTTTTTTGGTCATTCCTGCATCCTGATATCCAAGGACTTTTTCCAGTTCCTGTTGAATAAAAAAAAACATTCATTTTTAATTACTTTTTGACTTATAAAGTGTATTTTCAACAATTTCTTAAAATTTAGATACATATACCAACATATTCTGCCTATGCCTTCTGACCCTATTCTTGGCTTAGTGGGAAAAAGCCAAATATGAAATAGAGGAAAACTAAAAAATATGAAATGGAGGAAAGTATTCAAGTAGTCACAGTTATTTCAAATGTGTATTATTACTTTCCAGCACAACAAGCCTCCTAATAAGGAAGATAATTTTACAGATAGTTCTAATAGATTTGAATAAATGCCAGATCAACGACCGCTGGGCACGGCGACAAGCGACAATTATTTGGCGACTTTGAAGACAATAACGAAAGTTTCCGCAACTGTTAGAATTTTGGCGATAGGTCGTTTAGGAGAGAAGATACGATATCTTTCTAGAATCTTCTCTGCCATGTCACAGGAACTATAGATAAAAGGTTACAGAGCTAAAGTGAATCGATATTGAATCAGTAGAGAACAGTAGACGATTCAACAGACGTAAGTATTTGAGCGAAAACTCTTTCTTGCGAGCGCTCTCTGAGAGCTTTATGCAGTTACGGTTGTTTGTTACCGATTTGCTACTTGTGTGCTCTGTGTATTGCAACTGCTGATCTTGTGTATCTTACTTCGATTGTATTTTGTTACCTCTGTGTTCGTGTTTTCTTGTAGAATAAAGTTTCTTTATTTGTTATCGAGGCTATTGAACGCTTTTACCATGCAACCCAACCCTTCTTTTACCTGCATGAAGGGATTTTGGCATTTTTCGTAACCATATTTTATTCCTCTAGTTGCATTAGTAAAAAGCAAATAGACCAAAACTGCTTTTCTATATGCCTAAATATTCTTAATTTTAAATATTTTGAAATAATGTAAATTTTTTATTAAATCAATCTTAGAAAGCGCTCAATTTTAGAAATTTTTATTTTCTACAGATGTAAAAAAATAAGCATTTTGTAAACCCACAAGAGTATTTTAATCAATTGTAAACTTCTGGGCACCCATGAAATAAAACTGATTATATATTGTAAATAATATGTCCATACCATTTAATTTGCGATTTGTAAATTGGTGCCAAAGGTACTCTTTACAAATATTATTTTATTTATAATGTTTTTATGCAATTTATAGAGTCTTGTAAGTAATTCCCACTCATTTGTGGGTGTGGTATGCATAGAAGACTTTTGTTTGTCTACCGACCTGCAACGAGTCCTAAATTTAACCTTGTAGGCTGGGTCAATAAGGGTTTTAAAAAAAATTTTAAAGGCATTATTCAAAAAAAAATGACCAATCGAGCGAATCAATTTCATTAATGTGGCCTTGAAAACCTACAAGTAGGAAATACAGATTGGAAATTAATTAGTTTTATACCTCGTATGCTACGTGGATATGATAGACATCTTACAAATAGAAGATACCAAAGACTTTTGGTATTATGAGTCTGATTTATTGATTTTGTTAAATATGTTAAATAAAGTGGTATTACACCACTACTTATAATCTAAAGGATTACTACATTTTTAGAAAAAAGCATTTAAAAAATCATGAAAACATTTTTTTTTTTTTTTAAATTTTAGCGATGCATCAAAAATTGTCACAACTTTCGCTGATTATGAAGAATTTCTAAACCAACATTTCTTTAAAACAAAAAGAAATATATGTAAATATTCAATGTAGCTTTAAGAATTATCTTCGCTAAGTAAACATTTATTTCCCCTATAACTAATGACAGTATTTTTTATAAAATGTATCTTAATGTGATCCGTTTTTTCAAAATAATTTCTGTAAACTCTTAAAAACTTTTAATAATCTGTTTATGTTTCCTGTGCTTTTACTCTTAATCAAACATGGGAGTGGTGTCGCCAAAACTTTCTCGCATACTCTCTAATAAATTAAACATACCAGAGAAAGCTTTTCTTTGTGATTGCATACAATAGTTACGAAATATCAACTTTTGGCGTGAATTCAGTAGTCTATCGTGTCATCTTTGGTGAGTAAATTGGCGATTAATCCTTGGCATGATATTAATAGCATACGAAAATCGAATTTGTGCTTTAGACACTTTTCTTTTCAACTGATTGTAATCAAGGCTGACATAAAACTGCACTTGTAGAATCAAAATCCCATACTAAATTTTATATATTTAAGTCAGTTCGTTTTTTCGAATTATCACGTTTACAAGTTTCCGAAAGTACAGTCTGACAGACAGTCAACCTTTAGTTCGAATCGGCCGAAACTTTGACAAGTGTCGACATGATAGATGCTAAACATGTGTACCAAATTTTATCCATCTAACTGTCTTCGTTTTGTAATTATCGTGTTAACTTATATTCGACAGAAGGACTGAAAGACTTCTTCTGTACGGAATTTGCTCAAAATGTGGCAGAAGTCTGCAAATTCGGTGCACATACCGTATACCAAATTACAGTCGTCTAGCTGAAAGCGTTTTTGAATTATTTTTATCACAGATAAACAGGCGGACATTTTCTAAGAATGAGTTTTACGAACTCTGAATGTCTAAAACATGCAGATTCGTCAAAATCTAGATTTCGAAATTTTGATGATTACTATACTTTCTCTATAGTACGTATAAGAAGAAAATAAAAACAGTAAATAAAATCTAAAATACTTTACATAATTTGATGTTTGAATCGTACGGAAATATGTCGGATTAGCATATAGGTTGATTAGAACTAAGGCGATGCAATGGAAATCCTAACTATGGCAAGAATGATAAGTTTCTGAGTTTTCATGTTTCCTCGTGTTCTAAAGCAGGCGAAACCCTGCCACAGAAATATGTCATTTCTATAACCTTTTTTTTTTTTTTTTTTTTTGTTAAAGCACTTCCAATAATGATATTTTAAATCTAAGCATCTTATATTTAAATACCTTAAAATATGTCATGGAAATAATTTTTAAGATCTTCTAAAAAATTGATCCAGTACTTACCTTTGCTGTGTTTCCTCCAGCTCCATAGTATAATAGTCCAAGTGCCATAGATATACTCAGAGGGGATATAAATATATTTTCTCTTTTGTGTCCAGCCGTCAGTTGATGCATAAGGTCAAAGGCCAACTTGTTGTTGATAACTACTAAATTTCGAAGACTTTCGCGATCTGTTTCTGTTGTTGCAGTTTCAGTTGATGCATTGCTGATAGATAGAATAGTCAAAACAAATATTACTTTCCAGCTGTTGATTCTTAAGATAGCCATTTTGATATCAAATCTGCAAAACAAAAATGAGAATTATTTGCCTTTTTCAGTTGTATAATAATAACAACATTCAAAATTGTACAAAGAATTTTAAAGAATTCAAATATTGAACTAATAATGGAAGAACTATTAAACTAATATAGAAAAAAAATTATGCAACATATGTTGGAGACACTATTGGTTTTTAGACACTGGTCTAAGTGTTTTCAGCTTAGAAATACATGAAAAAAATGTATTCCAATAATTTTTTTTTAATTTCAGTGAGCAATACTGTTTTTTATGAGTACTCATACTTCATGAAAAAAATTTTCTTTTAAATCTCTATTGGCTGAAGGTTAGTTACTCTCGAAAGGTCTTTCTTGATATTCAGTTGGGTACTTGGTACTTCGTTAGATAGTCCCAGTAGGTCTTTCCTTGTGTTACATCATTTCGGGCATCGTTACTGTTTCAAATGGTTGAAAACTAAAAGAATGAATTTAAATCCAACCGCCGAAATGAGTAATAAAACCCCAATTAATATTTGGCTTGATTATCTGATTGTTTATCTGTCAGGATTAAATTTTGCAATTAATTTTAAACTATTCACAACTTTTTTTTACCAACAGATGGTGCTATAACAAGTATTTAGCAGTGGTTTTGTTTTTATTAGTTTTAACGCGTTTTTATTAACTCTCTGTCTGTCTGTTCAGTACAATGTAATGGATTTCAAACTAACTTCCATGTAATCATAGCTCAAAACTAGATAACAATACAATATTAACACGCCTTTTTAACTTCTCGGTAGACATTTTGTCATAAGTTATAGCTCATCGGGAAGTTAGCTTAAAATTGATTTCAAAATTTTACACACACAACATTAAAAAGCAAATAAAAAAGTATTATTATTATTAAAAAATGAATTTACCACGTGTTTAAAACGAATAAAATATTTTCTCCTTGTCCCATACAGATTTCTGCGCTAAAAAGACTTTGAACAATCTAAAATAGAATTATAGTAATTAATAATTTAGGATTTTTAATGACAAGTCTAGGAGAAAAAGATATTACGCAGAAATTAATCAGAATTAATTAGGGCTATTGAAACTAGCAATGAATGACTTGTTTATGACAAATGCAAGATGAATAAAGCGGAAAAGCTCTTCTCTCAACTTTTTCGTATATATAGACAATATACCCTTTTCTTTTTAGTTCCTTTTCTACCTCCTCTGGGTTCTCGGATCGTACTGAAGGAAAGTATGGAAAAAAGTGCCAAATCCTCAAGCGAGAGTTAATTCCTCTTTCGACATTGTCATAGTATGAAACATTTTTTTGCTTCGCAATATAAATTAGAAATCTCAGTATGCATTTTGGAAGCCTTTCTCTCAACCTTTTAGAACTAAAATTTGATATAGATATGTAACTGCAGTGTCAAGACCCCATACAAAATTTTATTAATCTAGATCGTTACATTGATGAATTATCACGTTCATTTACATGCGAATATACAGTTTGACAGAGAGTTCGCGTTCTGGATTTGCGCCAAAATTTAATAATCAGCCATTTACAATAAAAATAGAGAACGCAATGTTCATTCAAAGTATTGCGTTTACAAATTATCAAATTCAAATTATCGTACGAATAGATAGACTTCTCTTGTGCAGATTTTGTACCAAAATTTGATATAAATCTATAAATTTGATATGTTTAGGTACTAAATTTCATCATTCTAATTCAATGTGTTTTTTAAATTCTCGTGTTTACAAACAGACCAACATAATTCAAAAAAAAAATATTTTCAGAGATGTCTAAAACATAAAGACTCGTTAAAATAAAGAAGTTTAATTTTTTTTACAGTTACAATACTTTTTCTATCTAACCTGGAGGGGTTTTTTTACCTTGTATTTTCTTAGTATACGAAGGAAAAAAGGGCTCTGCTTAAAAAAAAATCTGAAAAAACAAAATTATAACTGCTGAAATATATGATACGAAATCAAAAAAAAAAAAAAAAAACATGAAGAAGCGGAAGAATTTATCACACATCCTGCTGTATCATTCACAGGTCACATTTAACCACGTATATTAAAAAGATGAAAAAGGAAATCCGATGTCGTTGAAAAAAATCTAATTCATCTATCTGAAAATAACTAAGACAAAAAGGGAATCGTTGGTTAATAATCACCATTTACTTAGATCATCGATTTCTAATGAATCATTCCATACCTTTCTGAATTAAATCAATTAAAGATAATCACTTTTTTAGGTTGCAATCAAGCCACAATCTGCAAAATTGAGACGAGCAAGCAAACATTAGAAGAATTGTGGAACTGCAGAAACCTCAGTTTTTTTTCATTATGTAAATTTGAATGGTTAATTAATTTTATTTTGCATTAAGTACTTAAATCCAGGAAGAATCTATAGCAATTTCTCTTTAAAAGCTGTTTATGAGTAAGCTATTTAAAGCTCTATACAATTTTTTTAAATTCTTAACATTATGTCTCTGTTTGGGAAGAGGGAAAATTTTTTCCCATGCACTGTCTTTCCTTCCAATATCAATGATTTTCCGGTACACATGCTTACTGACAAAATGTAGGCTATTCCAACCATATTTTATAGCTTAAGGAAAGGCCTATAAAAGTGCGGTACCAGGTAAGTTAGAAACATTTTAAACTTTTATCCTATGGGAAAAAATTTATGAATCTAAAATTTAAAAATAAATAATAAAAAAGAATAATTAATATTAATAAAAAAATTAAATAAAAATAGATTTTATTATAATTGAATTTTAATAAAACTTTTTAAATCCATATGATTTCTTTCAATAATTTTAAGTTATATATATTGTTAATAAATATGAAGGAAAGTGTTTTCATAATTTCCATGGTTATTCTGAATCATCTTTTCCATCCGATTCATGCATTAAGTAGTCCAAATTTCGAATTAACAAGATTAGTTTTAAGAAACAATATTTTTTCTTAAGAATATCAATAATTTAATTCTCATTTAAAAATATTGTTCGCTTTCAGATGAATATAATAGAACAAATTATTTCTATATTAGTAAAATCTGTTATAACCTCAGAACCTAAACTATGCTTTTTAGCATTCAAAATAATTGAAAGTTTTCTGAGATGTCCTATAAAAAGGGGTTCGGTTACATGCAGCTGTTTTAATTTCAAGAAATAAACAGCTGTATAATAAACAGTTTTACAACAGATATACAAGTATCGAAAAAGAAAAAAAAACTTTTTATTGTAAACAAAGTAAGAAAAATGGATTTTGTTTGCAAGTAATTTTTAAAAATATTGATAAATAACATTCGATTATGCTTATTTTTATATTAGCTATATCATTGATAATTAAGAAGAAGATTATTTTAATCCTGCATTGCACTGTCATTTTATTGATAGCCTCAGTATGTACTGTAAAGAATTTGACCCAAAAATTGCCAGAAAATAGATGTCAGCACCGTATTGGTGTAGATCAAAAATATGATGGCATCACACTGGCAGTACGTTTAGCAGACGGGGATTTTTATCGGGGAGTAGAGTGATGTTGTGCTATGTAATGTTGTGTGGTATTATATTTTGTTGAAAGTAAAAGGCAATGATGCCTTGTGATGGTGTTCTATCTTGTGGATTAAGATAATGATCGTGGAAATGGATTTGCAAATATTGTAAATGTATGAATTTCCTATTGTTTATATGTTGTGAATGCTTTTTATGTTATGTGTTTTGTCCGACTGTGATGCTATAAATAAACAAATTTACAAGACAAATTTGGCCTAATCACTGTATTTTGATGACATCACAGTACAATAGAAGATTTAGGTATTTTGTCTACCTAGACAGCACACATTATGGAAATAATCCGATCACTGCGGCTGCGCAGAAGCGATTCATTATGCCACCTAGCTGCCCTCTCACCACATCTTTTCAGCTTAGCAAAACCACCCACGAATTCGAACGAATATGGGGGATAAACGTGATGACAAACAAAATGTCCAACATCTAAAATAGAAATCTTGTACGGTTTCTGCAAGACAACGGAGAATTGATCTCCCCAGACCTAAGCCCGGAATAAATTTTTGTCTCCTAAGCAATTAAGCCCTTCTCCAAGAAATATTAACTTTGTCAAAATTCCTCAACTCATACTCCCCATCGAATTATCGTACTTCATTATTCCTTTGTGTATAGTATTTATTTGGTGAACCTTAACATTTTTTCTTCTTAATAAATATTTTCCCGTATATCCTTTCAACCGACAGGGAATCCTAGAGATCCCAAGTTCGGGGATATTCTGTGGCAAAGAAAAAAAAGAAAAAGAAAGTAAACATTATAGAGCCCTCCTTTTAATAAACTGGCCAATTTAGCTTCAGATTTCATCGCATTGTTAACATGTTAATGTTTTATTTTATTAATTTTACCGATATACGTTTGTTTTTATTTATTTTTTCATGACTCGAGACGACCAATCATCCGTGTTTGTGCAAAATATTGCAACAGATTTTCTAATACAGCGAAAAAAGAAATCGTATTATGATGCTGTTTTAGTCTCAATTAAGCTATCTTTATTTTATTTTTATAATTTAACTCTCAATTATATAGCGATGATAATATACTCACAAAAAATTGGAATTAGTAATGTCGCAACGAGCGTAAATATAAATCCGGTAACTACAGCATTCAAAAGTATTGCTGTAAAATATGCTTAAAAATGGTTTTTATAATTAAAAGGTAAATTTTTTCGATTCTATGTCTCGTTGTGGCACTCTTGTGACATATTTTATCGTACTTCCTTGAACCAGGATGACTATCATCAGCAGAAGATGATATTGATAATCTATACTAGATCTGCAAATTCACTTGTATTCACCGAAAAAAGCAGGCAAAATCTTATTCTGATGCCTTTTTTGTCTCAATTAATCTGTCTTGATTTTACTTTTATAATTTTACTCGCAGTTATACGACGATGATAATTTACTCATTAAAAAAATTCAATTAATAATGTGTCGCAACGAGAGTAAATTTAAATCCTGTAAAACATTGAAAAGCATTGTTGATAACTGTACTTAACCTTTTTTCTTTTACAATTAAAGGGTGCATTTTTTTTCTATTATGTGTCCTGTTGGGGCATTCTTGTGACATATTTTATCATATTTCCTTGAACCAGGATTTATGATGATTTAGATAAATTGCATCATCAGCGAAGAAAATGATACAAATCATCTAAACTAGATCTGCGAATTCACCCAGTACTCATCGAAGAAAATGGACAAAATCGTATTATTATGCTGCTTATTCAATTAATCTGTCATTTATTTAATTTTATAATTTCACCCTTATTTATATGGCAATGATAATATGCTCACAAAAATTGCAATTAATAATGCCGCAACGAGAGTAAATATAAATCCGAAAATCGAAAGCATTGAAAATTATTGTGACAAAATTGCTTAAAAATATTTTATAATTTATAATAAAAATATGGAAAAATTATACGGAAATAAAATGAGTAATACAGAAAAGCCTATTTTTTTTTAATTTCAAAGCAAATAAAAAATTTAAAAAAAATGGCTTCTGTACAATCATAGGCTTAGAAGTTGTTGAGAAAAGAGGTTAAGATTTTGATTAGTTTATGTTTGAAATTGTGATAAAAAAATTTGAACAAAAATATTTTTCTTAATGAGCATTTACTAACCGAATTTCGGAGATCTAAGTACAATGGTTTACCCTGAACAGCGTTTTGAATCATTTTTTTTTTCTATATACATGTAACAATTTTTAGATAGTATGACAACCAATAATACCAAATATTATCATGTAAAAGTAATTTGCAAAAGTTACCAATTTAAATCTAGCTATTCCATCTTTACTTTTTTTATAGAACAAAACTAATGTAGAATATTTAAAAAAAAACTGAACTAAACAAAATAACATATCTGACTTACGTTCACCAGCATCTTCAAGTTTACATACCTAATTTAATTCATACGAGGGCATCAACTCCTTCCAGCTTCAGGAATTTTTCCGATAACTTTTAATCATCCAAAACGCTTATATATCTTTATCCTCAGCTATCTGGCTTTTTGCCAACAATAGGTAATCTTTAATAATAATTTTTTTTTCTGTTTTACGCAAGTTTACTTTTAAATTTCAAAACTGCATATTCTCATATATTACGAAGTTATTAAAGAAATATTGAAAATGTGTAAGCGCGTGCACAAACACACAAAAAAAGAAAAATCTACCGTGCTAAAAGCCAATTATTTGAATTGAATAACTTCAAGCAATTAGAAATGAGATATTAAGTGGGATAAACCCTGTCGAACAGACGAATTAAAAAAAATTCTACCTTGGTAGACGCCAGTTATTGTGATTGAATAAATTTACGCAATTAAAAGTGAGATTTTACAATAAATAAATCTTTCTTTTTTTTTTACTTCCTATTTATGAAATGTACAAACAGAATGTTGCAATCATCGAAAAATTCGATTTTGAGGTTTTAATGAATTTAGTCAAGAGTTCGAAGAAAATCGGTATTTGGAAATAAAATGTTAGTCTGTCTGTAGTTAAGGTCCTTTCAGAAATACACTTTAATGATGTGATGTTGTGCAAAGTGTGAAATATACTTTAATGATGTGACGATGTGTAAAACGTGAAATACACTTCAATGAAATGACGAAGTGTAAAATGTAAAATACACTTTAATGATGTAATTCCGGTAGAGGTATTAATTAGCAATTAATTAATGCTTCTATAGGATATAACAAAAAATAAATAGATAGATCCTTAACTTTCGTATTTTTAAATAGCAGCAAT
Organism: Argiope aurantia; assembly: GCA_026543865.1. NCBI lineage: Eukaryota > Metazoa > Arthropoda > Arachnida > Araneae > Araneidae > Argiope > Argiope aurantia. The sequence goes on along the minus strand of JAPMOR010010702.1, from coordinate 39,944 downwards.
TTATATTTGTATTTTATTTTTCTGTTTTGTAATTTTTTGTTTTTATTCATCATAATTGTTCTCATTTACTGACAAATTAATTTTCTTAATGTTTTATTTTTGTCTTCAAAATTTTCTCAATACAACTTGATTGTATGTTGAAGCAATTTGTTTCTCATGAAATAACTTGTTGTACGAAATTTCTCTTTTTTTGAAATCTCACAGGTGGTTCTGCTATATGAACGCTTTCGTACGAATGTAAAAATCCTCTTTTAGATTTGTGTCAATAAATGTCAGGAGCCAGACAAATCGGATGGCAATTAGAGGGATAAATACTTACCCATTTCATGCCCTCATGTAATAGTTAAGTAATGAAATAAAAAGTAATGAAGTATTATTACATATGTATATATGTAAACAAATCAAAAACGCATTGAGCTAGACAGAAGGAATACCAAATATGTAGATATTTATGCTAATAATAAATCCATAGATACTTCAGATACAATAAAATTTTATACGCAATACGTTTACGAAGTCTACCTGCCTGTCCATAAGCATATGAATATGTTATCTCAAGAACACGAAGGGCAAGTTCGATAAATTTGAATACATAATTTTAACGCTGGAAATGGAGATGTGTATTAAATAATTTTGACTAAATTTATCAATTTGATTATCATCCATCTGCTTGTTATTGTTCTTGTTTTGTATGGATATGAATATAATAACTCAATGACTTCAATAAATTAAATTTGATTGGCTATATTGGCGCTAAAATTGTAAGTCTGTATTGAAATGTGAATCTAATCTATGAAGAGAAAAGCATCCATTTATATCACAAAATACAAAATTCTGCGTAATAAATCATAACAAATGAACGCCGGACTTGGGAAAGAGACTCGTTTTTGGGAACTGGTCATGATTGAAGGATTTTTTTACCTCCCTCCCTAAAACCCGGGGGGGCACCGAAATGAGGATGAGATGCTTCTGGCATGGTGGTTGGATCTCGCCACCCTGGAAGGTGCACAAATAGGTGAGGGATCTGACTCCTCTCATCGATGACGGGACGTACTTCCTTCGGGGAGGGTTGTACCGTGGCTGGTGATGGCCCTTAGGACTTAACCACAATCCCCGCCAGTGTTGCTGTTGTGGCAATCCGATCATTCAGCCTTATGGTTAAAATCCGTGTGCCTTCGTGGTGGGTCGGAAAGTCAGTTGGTTGACTTACCTCCCTCCCTATCTTTAACCCATGATTTTGGAATATTAAGATACAGACTGATATATCATGTGGTATTTGTATTAAGGTATAAACTGTAATAAGGCGAAACGGAGATATTGTCTAAGTATACGAGAAAGTCGAGGAGAGAATGCTGCTGCTAGTTTTATATATGATTAAGAAACAACAAGCGTGAGTTGTCTCACTTAAACTTTTTCGTATCTATTCTAATGAATATACATATGTATTATTAACCGTATGCCATTGGTGAACAATAATTACAAAAGTACCTATTATAGTGCGATCTTTGGCAAATTTTTTGGCGATTAATCGCTGGGATGCGGTTAATGTGCAAGTACCAAAAAACCAAGTATATATTTTGAAGGCTTTTTGCCTATTAAAATCAAACTTTGACATGGGGAAGAGACAACTGTAGTTACAAAATCGCATATCAAATTCCATACAGTGTAATCATTGCGGTTTTGAGTTATAAAATCTGTATACTTGTGAAAGTATAATGTGAATCCTGCTTTAGGTTAAATTGTCTAGCAGGTACAGCGCTAACATACATATATAGACATTCGTCTTTATTATTGGCTTAAATTAGAATTTTCTATGATTACAAGATTTCTTGAAATAATTTTTTTTTTCAAAGAGCAAAATGAACTAAATAGTTCTATGTAAAACTAATTTCCTTCACCCATGACGAATCACATGATTCATATAAGTGTTTTATCTATCCTGTCAATTTGCTTCGAATGAAAAATGAGGGCTCTGTTATTAATGTTGTAATCAAGATACTGAAGCGTCTGGCACTTTTAGCCGACTAAAGATGAAAACAAAATGTGGTATTTCCGAAACAAAGAAAATCAGTGGTTTAGTGCAATGAATATATTAATTTAAATCAATATGCAATAAATTGTTTTGCTTGTATTTCATCATATATATGAGCACAATCATTTGTTTTGAATGTTGACTAAGACTGCAAAATGCATACACATAGCTGGATATTTCTTTTCAATTAATTCCTTTTCCTTCATAATGGGGAAAACAGCAACTTTCCTTTTTATTTTTCATTTTAAATTATGATATCCTTTTATGTTATTTAAAAACGAAATTGATATGTAATGGAAAAATAAAATGTTAATATCAATTATTTAGTAATGGAAGGCTTTTCTATCAAATTGGGAAATATATTTCACTTGGAGGTTGTTCGCAGTTTTATTTTAGAATTTTTGTCTTATGGGTATAAAAAAGTGGAGTTCGAATTCATAATTACATCAATGATTTTTAAATTTTAAATCTAATGAGATGCGGAGAATAATGCTATATACTGTCTTTTGAACTTGTACATAAGATATATCCTTTTATTAGCATACGATCGACAGCAATAGATTTCCAGATAGACAGCTAGAACAAGGGGAACCATTGGTTAAAAAATGATATTAGCCTAATTCTGAATAAATAAATTTGGAAAAAAAGGAATTTTATTAATTATGAAATATTAGCTAAAATTATTTATGAAATATAAGTGATAGGTTTCTTATATGCTTCATTAAATTCAGTTAGTTATTGCAATAATAGCAAACACCGAGAGAATCTTAGCAATACAATGAAATGCGTGTGTGTGTGTGTGAAAGCTCTTTTAAAAGGCAAAGTATCTTCCACATTCCAAAGTATATCTGAGCCTATTGGCACAGATATACTTTGGAATGTGGAAAGGCGCCATTTTTTTTATTTTAATCAAAATTAAGCAAAATTTTAGTATTTTTCCACGACAATTACTGGAAATATTATAGCAAAAAAATTAATTTTACTTCATTTTAAAATTTTAAAAATTGCCGTTTTAATGATACCAGTTTAATTGTCGTTCAATTTCTTTCTGAATTTCAATAATTTTGTTAATTATTTTTTATGAAATTTTCAATCAAAGATTTCATTATTGAAATGAAATTTAATGTTTTCTTTGTTCCATCTACTATTTAATTTGGAGATTTAATTGTTGAATGCCAAAGATGGAAAATTCTTCTAGTCAACAACGTAGCTTACATAAGTAATTAGAAGGTGAAATTACACTATTGCAAAATACAATGTGCAGTTTGAAATAAAAAAAAAACTCACATAGACTCTAATGCATAGATGAACTATAGATGCACTAGATTCTAATAAGAATTCATATATTGAATACGCAAAACGCAAGTTAAAGCTATGAAAATAACATGGCTTTAATGTCTATCACAATCTGTTGCTTAAATATATTTTATTGATGGAATCATGAACAAAAAAATATGCATAAGAGATTTAATTGAAATTATTGTCGGTCAATCATCTAGCTGATCGTCAAAAGCGAATAGTAAAAAAATAAATAAAAACTTATACATTTCCACAAAGATATAAAATAAAAAATTTAACCTAAAATAAATCAGTAATACGTTGATTAAGTTTTAAAAATGTGTTTAAATGTGTAATTAAATTTACTAGCTTATTGAAAGAAAAGGATCTCATCTATGCATTACATAAGGCTGACGGGAAAATGCCTAAATCCACCATTGAAAATCGATCCTCTATATATCGAGTTTAAAGATTTTGAGAAAAAAAATTCTATATATATATAAATGTCAATATAGAAAAGGGCATACTGTAAATTTAGCAATTTTCTTATTAAAAATAATATTGCTTAGTTGTATGCGTTATATTTTCAATAAGAAAAAAAAAGCGCAAATTATTTGTACAGATTAACGAAGCTTTTTTAAAAAAAATATACGAATAAAAATGGTTTTGGAAACTGTAGTATAATATTTGTTGAAATTTTATATTTTGATCCCACTTCTTCATTTTCTCTCACTTTTTCTACATATATAATTAAACTGAGCTTCTCTTCCATTTTGAATTTTTTTCATTTAGGACCAGACTTACTATAAGAAAAATCCAAACTAACCGAAATTTAAAATAAAATAATCGATCCAATTTAGGAAAATTCTGTAGAATGGAAGCTATGTTTCAGATGCAAGTATTTATAACTGTTAATTAATAACTACCGATATTCCAAGAATTTCTTTGCAATAAAAACCAGAAAAACTTTTTTCCCCTTTATTTAATATCTGTTCTTTCTTATAAACGAAATATACGATTTTCGTTTATTCTAATTGACGTACGGAGATATTTCAAACTGTAAATTTTTGTGTGATAGTACTTTTATTCGATATACAAAAATGACGGACTTTGTTTTATCCAAGATTTCTGAAATAATTTCTATGTATATATATGAAATGGTATCTTTTAAATCCAATTTAAATTCGCTGTTTATTCACTTAGAAGAAAATAAATCAAAATTAGGTAATAAAAGAAAAGTAACTAAAAAAGAAAAGAAGTAAAATAGAAGAAAACTAACTGTAAATTTTTTAAAAGCCGCTTTTGATAAATTCTTCATTCTGATAAAATGTACTAGCATTATTCTTTAAGCAAGCTTTTAAATTTTTGATGAATAAACCTTGTTTTATAAAGAAATTTATTTAGGCGTTTAATGTCTTTAATATCTAAAAGTTAGTATTTTTGAACATAACTCTCGCACACACGCAAAAGAAAGAGGGGAAAAATCAATATCAAATCCTAATTAAGAGTGAAATCTTTTTCTCTTTGACTTCAAATTACATTCTAAATTTAAAATCGCAATAAAATGTCATTAACTGAAATGGCAACCTAAGCATAGATGTAGAAATGTACATTTCCTTTTGAGTCAAATGTTGAATCACCTTAATTTCACATGGATTTCGAAGTTGTTCTAGTCCAGAGGATAACACGCCACTTACGAGCCAAGAGGCCTCGAACCTGAAAATGTAAAGGGACAATCAAAAACTACAAAAAGAAAGTTTTGAAAGAATAAAGAAGATGCGATTAGTGAGCTTCGTTCCTCCCCCCATCACCACTTCTTTTTACTTTAATAGTCAGACAGAATAAATTTTGGTTTCATTTATAAAGCAGGAAACTGATTCGTTGAATACTGACAGACTGCAGGTGTGCAATATTGGGAACTACAATGCATGATACTGAAACACGATATTGGTCAATATAACAGAAGTCTTATATTTTACACTCTTTCAATATTTTACAAAATATTTTGGACAATATTTTTTTTTCTTCATTTTACAGTACTATACAATTTAATGCATTTCTTGTGAAACAGTTAGATTACATTACTGAAACAGATTTGACAGTAGTCTCATCACAACAGTGATCAATGCTATTAATATCTGTGACACAATTTAAATTTAGCAGTAACAATGCTTTTAAAAACTGTAATGCCTGAGAAATTAGGGATGACGAATATTTTACGAGTGGTTATTACGTAACCAATATCAAAGAGTCACAAATACCAGTGATCAGTACTTTTCAAAGAGAGGTGTGATTCAAATCCTTGATGCGATCTTACTGGTGATATTTCGATTACAGGTCTCGGATCACGATAGAAAGTAACAATTGACACGCTCTGTCCAATGGAAGTGTGGCAAATTGGAATGAGCGAGGATAGAACATGGACCTTTTGGTTCGCAACCCAGTAGCATGGCCACGATACAAAAGCAATTGCTCGGGTAGCGTAGCTGTTAACTGGCTTATAAGCTTTCACCACAGACTTTCCCTCCAGTGAGCCGGAGGCGAGACGAACGATATGGCTGTTGCGTGGACGTATTAGCTGTTGATTTTAATGTGCCTGTACCCATTTGAGTAACACTAAGCATTATGGCGAGCATGTGTGGTTGCTGTTGCTGCGGCAAGTGAGTCTGACGACTTTGCTTTACTGTGGGTAGATGGCACCACAACAGCTGTACGAAGGTTGAAAGTCACCAATGTAGCGGATTTATTATGAGCGAAGATAGAACCTGGGACCTTGGTACTCGCAGCCGAGTAACATGACCACAATGCAATTGCTCTGGTAGATTAACTATTAATTGGCTTATAAGCTTTCACCATAGAAGCTCTCGAACAAAATAGAAAAGGAGAAATCTGTGAATGGGTTGAAAAGTGAACAGACCAGTTATTCTTGGAATTATCGTATCATTGAATTACATATCACTGAAATTTATTGGAGCGGTGACTTCACTGGAAAGTGTGAAGTCGCCGCTCCACTTCATGGGAGTGACCTTGACTTTTCGATATTCCAATTAGACGATGTACTATTCCATAAAGATTATTTTTAATTGCTGGTGACATGATTTTGTTTGCATATATTCTGTTTACTGCTGGCTCCATCTATTGGTAGAATATAGAACTAAAGTAAACATTTTAAAGAAATAGCATATATATTTAATTCAAGTTTTGAAAAAAAAATCTAATTTAAGAAGTAAGCTGAAATAGATAAATTAATTTAATCAACTTTACTTAAATTAGTAAATTAAGTATTAATTACAATTAATAAATTTTATATTTAATACTAAGTAATAATTTTTAATTAATAATATGATTGAAATAACAGATATTTGGGACCAATATTTAGAAATAACAATATAAAAATTATTTGTTATTCAAAAAATCATGGATTATGCATCTCTATTAGAAATCTGTTACATGCTGTCTTTATTGTTAACACAGCTTTTGGTGTCAAACAGTATCCACAATACTGCTTAGTTTTGCCCTAATACTTTGAGGTGCTATTAGGAAATTCAAATAGAAGACAACTGTTTTCTTCATCAGCATCTATGAAATAAGCCACCGATTTAAGCGTTCACGATTAAAGGAGAACAAAGTTCTAAAATTACGAAAGCCAAATGACAGCACAAATGTTCTATATTCGACAAATAAACAAAATAGAAAAATCTATCGATAAATAAGAGTTAAATCTCCACTTTTAAAGCAGTATGTGAATTTTTCTCTTATCAAGAATGCTATTATCATATAGTATTAATCAGTTTAGAGAAAATCATTTTAATTCAAAATAAGGTTTTCAATCAACTAATCAAAACGGATCGGATAACCCTGTGTTGTGTTTTCGTCCGAATGATGCTCCCGCGTGTTTTGTAATTGATCTGGTATGCTTGTTGCTGTTTTTTTACTGTAATTTGTCTATTGACTGCTATTCGATTCTTATAAAGGAACTGTGATTTCTAACAAAAATTTTATAATTTAAGATATTGAAGAGAACAGAAATAGTCTGATTTTTTTTATTCATCTTCCCATACTGCTAGTATATGAATTTTCATATTTTGAAAAAAATAAAGTTAATGTACCAATCTAGAGCACCAGTATTTCTCTGATACAAACGAATCTGTTTATAACATCTAAATTATAGCTATCCAGTTAACGTACATTTTTTATATCCCATTATATGACTAATTTATAACTCAAGTAAGAAAAAGTGGATATGTGAAATAATTTTAAAGCACCTGAACAGTCTTCTTAAATAAAGAAATTAGGCTTATATCATTGCAAAAACATGATATTTCAACATGAATTAACCAAACCCCATTATTATTATTATATCCTTGTATATTAAATTTTATGACTGCTTTTGGTGACTGTTAATATGAAATGATTTCAAATTATCAAGCTACCTAAAATTGTTTAAAAGCTTAGTAGTGTTAAACATTATTAGAATAAGTATATTTATTTGTGTTATTGATTTTATGTAATTTTTGCATCCAAAGCACTACTCTGTTCTATATATCATTTGTTAGAAATATTTTCTGAATGCACATAGATATAGAAAGGGAAAACATACTACTTTGTTCTATGTATTATTTGTTAGAAATATTTTCTGAATGTACATAGATATAGAAAAGGAAAACATACTACTCTGTTCTATATATTATTTGTTAAAAATATTTTCTCAATGCACATAGATCTAGAAAGGGAAAACTTTAATAAGCATTATTTATTTTATACCAAACCATTGCTTTGTTCTATATATTGTTTTTAATACACATAGATTTAGAAAGGGAAAATTATCATACACCTATATATTCATCTCTTCTTATGGGCTGTTAGAAATTATTTGCTTTACTTCTTTGGACTTACTTTGTTAAATACTTTTCCAAATGAAAAAGAATTTTTTTGATCTTGTTTACTTTCTAAATACTTTGTAGAAATAAAGAACTCAGATCTTTCTTTAAAAGAATCATAGTTTTTTTTTATATATATATCTTGCTAGATTTATTGAAAATAAGTAAATAAAATATTTTATATCTGTCAATTAAATGAGATTAAGTTTACGCAGGTATAAGAAAAAAGCCTTGCAACATATTTTTTCAATAAATTTTATTCATAAAAAAGATTATTTTGGTACTTTAATAAAAGTTTATTTCCCATAAAATATATATTTCACTTCTGTAGCAATTCAAAACTATCATTTTACAATGGTATTATATAGTTTGAAAAAGTTTTGTCCTAATATATTATTTTGATATAAATTGAAATGAATGCTTTTATCTTTCATTACTTTTCAGCAACATTCAATTTTTTTAACTGAAAAATGTTGCAGTTCCAAAAATTTTCTATTAATCGAACTATTTTGGCTTTGTTACAACTGAAACAGCCTCATATATTTAGAAGTATACATTTGCAAGTTAAGTTAAAAAGTAAGTAGATAAATTTCTATTTATTGGATATATCTTTTATCAATAATTTGAAGAGTTTTAAAACTTCTGCATTTTTATTAAAATTCCAAAGAAATATGATTTGGAGATTAGAATTAATTGTTAAAAGTCTCGAGTTAAAGTTAATTATATATATATAAGCTTTGTTTTATAACCGTATAATGCCTATTTGGGATCCCATTAACTAGAAGATATATGAACCTGATCAATTTAATATGCACAAAAAGTAATTTTGTGATGTCAGGTTTCATAATACTACTCTTCTAAACCTGAAAATGTGATTTTATAATTGTAGTACAAATATATATATATATATATAGCATTATTGCTTATATAATCTAATGTTTTAAAAAAATTATAATTTTTAATGACCACCTAAATCTCGATATTGTGTTTGACTCATTTGTCTCAAAAGAATTAGAGATTGTTTTTATCAGAAAATTGGCCCTTTTCCTTTGATTATTTTTTATTTAAAATATTTCTTGTTTAAGAACTTTTTCCATATATATTTAGATTTTTCATGTGAAATTTCAGAAGTATAATAAAATAAAAATTAATAGGATTTTTTTAACAAAAACTTTGAATCTAGTCAATTTTAGATAATAAAAGTCTGTATGATTATTGAACTAAAATTGAAGGTTTGTCCCAAATTTTGGACTAAATACATGAAGTAGACTGTTTTCCTGTTCAAGTATGTGTGAATATGAAAATTTAAAATTGCAACAAGCTAGATAAATACAATTTATTATTTTATTTTTACATTAAAATTATATATCAAATTATTGAGTCATTTGGTCTATAGTACATATTGTTTAAAAATAAATGATTAACTTTTTAAAATAAAGAACTAAATACAAAACCCATCATATTAATAGAATTCATAGAAAGTTTATTAGGAGAATGCTATTCAGATTTTGTTCAAAGTAGTTAGATTTTTGAAGGTCTTGAATAAAATCAGTGCTGAATTATGCATATTTCTTTGAAAATTAAAGAAAAAAAAACATTCAATGAAGATATAATAAGGATTACATGCCATTGTTATAAACTACATAAAAATTTAATGTGTGAATCATAATTATACTGATAATTTTTCATTTTACTTGGATGTTTAGCTTTCAGTATTGAAAATAACTATATGAAGGCTGAAAATTGATTGATCCTAAAATCTAAAGAGAAATGACAAGTAGTAAAAATTTTGATTTTTAGAGTTGATAATAAATGTTAGGCATGTTAGGATAATAAATGTTACTGATGCACTCAATATTTTTTTTTTTTTTTCAAGATAGTTGATGCTTTCTATTTTAAGTCATTTGATTTGGTTTTTACATTAAGTTGTATTATTCTCAAGAAGCAATCTTTTTAGTAGTATTACTGATATAAATTTACTTAAATCTTTTAGAGGTATCTGAAATAGAATTGGTTATAAATTCCAGATTAACATAACTTCTAAGCACTTGTTCTGGAACGTATATACATCTAATTGAAAAGTAGATATATCAGTCGAAGTAGCTTGTGAATTAGCTGTATGTCCATTTTATGTTATTCTGTTCTGCAGAATAACATGCAATTAAAGATGAATTTATTAAAAAAAGCATACTATCACAATACATCTGTATGTGATATACCTGATTTTATTGTGATTGGGTGGTATGTGGTTTTATTGTGATTGGCAATACAAAGAATTGAGATTGATCTATCAAAATCTATTATGTATGTTTCCCTCATGTAAGATACATTCAGCTTCAAGCCTATACAATCCAATTAGTTTTGTCTGTTGTTAGAAATGTTCCTCCTTATTAATATTCTACATACCAATTGTGAATAAATAGTACATATATTAGTTAGCTTATGATACAAAATGTAACTGCTGTTATTTACAAAAAAAGTAATATGAGAGAATTTTTTCACTATTTTCTTAAAACCATTTTGGAAAGAACTTTTGCTCTGTGTTCTTCTTGTTTTGATGTAGTTTTTAATAATTGTTTTGTCTGTTAATATTCAGAATTTTTAATGTTGGCTGCTTATTTATTAATTTCAACTGTCAGTTTCACTTTTTATTTAATTTTTAATCTTAATCTTATAGGATATTTAAAGGAGTATCCTAGGTATTTCTTCTATGCTTCACAAAACTCATTAAATTTAGGAAATAGGTAAGTATACCCTTCCTCAAATAATAATAATAATAATAATAAAAGCATTTAGAGCTTTTCAAACATTTTCCACATGTGACCTTTTATGATGGAGCGATTACAAATCAAAGTTCAGTTCTTGAAGAAAGTTTTTTTTGCAATCTGGAATTAAAAAAACAAATTCTAAAATGTAATATTAATGTAGTGATAGATTTAAAAAAGGGAGGATCAGTTTAAATTGGATATTTTTTTATACTTTGTTGAAATATTTGAAATCAATATGATTTTCGGAACATTTTTTCTTACAAATATTAAAGACTATTACTAAAAATGCAAACGTTTTGGAGTCAGGATTTATATTTTAAGAAACCATTAAATATTTAATATTAACTGGTATTATTTTTTTATTTCCTTCAAATATAATGGAAATTAAAGACATTATTGTATAATTTTTTAAAAATTGTGATATTTTATATTGCAAATATACATTGTGCCCATTCTTATTGTGGCCCATTCATTTCTGAATTGGCATATATTTTAAATTTGAAATAAAAATATTAAATTGTTAATTATATAAGAAATATTTAATATTTGAGAAGTTTTGAAAAATTATAAAGCTTAAATTTTTGCACTAACCCCTAGACTATTATATTTAGTAAAATATTTTGGAATCTCTAACATTTCAAGAGAGTTCCACTCTTTTATCACTAAATTATGAAGCATTAGATCTCACTATGTTAAACATTTCAATGGTCATTTCAAGGAAGATTCACCAATCAGCTCATTACATTTCTTCATGTCAAGAGTTAAATGACTTAAAATAATAAAATTGACGATTAGTATCTCAATTAGTTGTGGTTGAAAAAGAAGGAAACTTTTAGTTTTTGTAATTTTCTTTTTTCAAAAGTATGTTTATTCAGCCAACATAATACATAATTCTTAATACCATTTTTCATGCCTATATCTAACAGTTTAGAAATTAGCTATTCAACCCTAATTAGAGGAATATCCTATATATATATATACACACACACACAGGGTGTTGCCGAATTCGACCGCCAAATTCAGAGGGGTGATAGTAGGCATCAAGAGGATAAAGAATCACCATACAACATGGGGTCCCAAATGATGGTGAGGGGGTAAAAATATAAAGAGTCGGGGAACTGTTGGAAACTGTAAAAAAATAATAAAAAAAATACAAATGATGTTTCAAATATAAAAATTTTTTTAATGAAAGCACATTCTTAAAAGTTTCTTTTTATGCTGGTAAAATGCAGATTTGATGATTTAGGGGGTTGTAAATTACTGAATACAAAAAAAGGACTTTAGAACCCATATTAGCAAAAATATTAAAGCTTGAAGAATAATAAAATCTTGAAAATGTAAGAAATTTTATATTCTATAATTTGATATAAATGTATAGTGTGAGAACAGGGTAGTTTTAAAGATATTCAAGAAAAACTAAAGTGGGAACCAGAAAACATCGCTGCAACATCAATAATGATGTTCACAGAGAGCATTGTCAAATTCGAAAGACAAATTCAGAGCAAGGGCAATAGGCGTTAAGTAGATGAAAAATTATCAGAAAACATAGGGTCACAGGTAACGTTTTTCAATGAAGATCGCAAATCGAGTGGGGTTCGCACGCTGGATGCTTGATGCCACACAAAAGGATTCACACTTTTCTGCTAGAGTTTTATTCCCAGATGAAGCCAGCTTTGCGAGAGAAGGTGTCTTCAACACGCACATTTCGAATATTTGGTCATTCGAAAATTCCATCAATATCTCGTCGAACTAAAACACAAGTTTGATATTAACATCTAGGCATAGTCATCTATTTGGACCGTATCCTCTGCCCGAACGGCGCAAAGTACCTTGTTTTCTTCTAGCACGTTCCTCTGGATTTACTGCAAGGAACACCGAAAATAGTACGTCAGAACATTTGGTGGATGCATGATGGAGCACCAGCGCATTTTAGTTGCATTCGTGAAATCTGACTTGTTGTTTGCGAATGAAGTTTAACGACCATCAATTCTGCAAATCTCAATAAAGAATACTTACTCGCTGCTTTTATTTTATTTTTTTTCGAACCCATGAAAAATTTATATACGAGAAGGCTTCTTCTCGATTACCTTGTTCCTAATCCTCGCATTCTTAGGGCCATTCTCTTTGCCAGACTCATTGACTTTTCAACATCTGCTTTTACGATTTTCGCTGAATAAATGTTACCTGAGGCAATATGTTTTCTGGTAATTTTTTATCTACTTAATGCCTATTATCCCTGCTCTGAATTTGTCTTTTGAATTTGACAATGCTCTCTGTGAACATCGTTATTGATGTTGCAGCGATGTTTTCTGCAAAAAATAACAGCATTTTTTATTAAGTTTTTTACTGTTTCCAGCAGTTTATATATTTTTGCGATTTTCACCTACTAAATGCTTTGGGACCCCAAGTTTTATGTTGATTCTTTATCCTCTTGATGCCTACTATCAACCCTCTGAATTTGTCGGTCGAATTTGGCAACACCCTGTATATATTTATATTGATAAAGATACAAACCTATTTTATTCTTTTAGTTACTTAATATATATACAATCTGGAAAGTGATTTAACAATTGTGTGACATTAGAATATAAATATTAGTAAGAATAAAGGTATATTGTATTTTATTTTCAGGTTTAGTTCAAATATAGCTACAAATGAAACCAAAGAAAAGAAAATAAACCAAAGATTATTAAAAAGTTTTGTAGAAGCAATTGCTATTGGTGATTTAAAAGTCACAGATTTTGCAGCTGTTTCAGACAAATTTAATTTGAAGGTATTATTATTAATCTTTATTTATTCTATAACTGAATTTATTTAATTACAATTAAAGATAATTTTAACTTAATTTGTCATTTTATTTTCTTAACATAAATACAAAGTTATATTCAACCTCAAATATGTTGTTTGATTTAGGATAATTGTGTTATAAATAACTTCATTCTAAAAATATGAATAAAACTAGATAAAGCTCACTCACTAATTATTGTTTAGTAGCAAAATGGGTAAAAGTTTACAATTGGGTGCCCCTTGATTTTTTGGCGATTTTTTTTTATGCCAAGATCGGTGGTAGCTCAACAGTAACATCAATGAAAACAAAACATTATGGAAGCCAGAAGCAGCGCTTCATTGCTGAAATTTGTTGCCAATCAAAGGGTCACCCAAATCTATACTTGAAATGCAAAATGCTTTAATTTTATCTTCTTTAATATGGCAACAGTTTTGTGACTGTATGAATATAGTCATTTATTGATTTAAAATAGAGGTTAGTTCATTAGAAATTTGGCCTATTATTTCTTGAGTGGATTAGAAAATTCTTCTCCACTCAAGATAGATCTTATGATTTTTCTAGATCATATGATTTAATTCCTCAAGAAAGTGTTATACAATAAAATGGGCTCATTTCCAGAATTGATAAGCATATAGCTTGATTTATATAATATTAGAGGTATTTTCTTTCATCGTATTCTTATTTTTGTCTCCTGGCACATGTATAAAAAAACAGAGATTCTTTTCATATCTGATAATTAACAGTACTTGCCATATATACTTAAAATACCTTGAAGTTAAAGAAATTGATTAAATTTCTGTGCTATCAGTCACATTAATGAAAAAGTTGTATCATTAGTTCCATTTATATCTGGTTCACTTCTTTTAAATCAATTTTTTTAAAGATAGAACTTTAAAGAAAATTATTGTTAAACTATATATTGAAGCTTTTCATTTAAAAAAAAAAGGAAGAAAAATTTGACCTTGTACTTTTCTTCTTATTATTAATTCAATAATAGATTGCATATTTGAAAAATTTAGATGTTTTTGAAAATGATTATTTGAAATGAGAAATTTGGGTTTGATTTTTATCTAATGAATATCCATTCATTATTATGTTTCAGATTTCTTTTTATTAATACATAATCTTTATTGCAGGATCTCGATATCCAGTTTGTTGACAAATATGATATTAGAATTTCTAATGATTTAAATACTCTAATGTTTCCATTTTATTCTTTGGATGGAGAATGTCTTGCTGTCCAATCTTTATCATTCACAAAAGAAAAAAAACTAATTTCTGACTATCCACCTGAGTAAGAGTTTCTACTTGATTATCCTCAAACAGTATTTTATATTAGTGAATTTTCAAAAAAAATCTATGTCAATTCTTTGTTTTCTTTCTAGTTATAATTTCATGCTTTCATCAAAATGCTAAATATGATTTTCATATAGTTCAATTTATGATGTATAATACACTTTATTTAGTGTGATTTTTTTTAAATTATAGACCTAAAAGCAAATAATGGAAGATATAAATATTTACAGAAACTGAAAATTTCACACAGTCAACAACAACTGTGATATAATTAGAAAAGAGATGCATAAACAGCAGACTTATTTATCTTTTCCAAACTAATCTTAATGTACAATGTGCCATGCTGAATTTGCTGTCATTCACATATTATCTGAATGTCTTGTGTTTAATCACCACCGATTTTTTTTAATGCATCATCTTCGAGCATCTGTGACTTAGTGCATCAGTGAAATCCACATTGTAACATTTTTACATTTCTGAAAACAGTTGGATTTTATCACATTCTTTAAATATTAAGTCTTTTTACATTTTTAAACTTATTTACTGCAATGAAATTTTTGTATTTTAAAATTTGCATTTCATAAGTGCTGATATATTTTACCATAACAATTGACCAGTAACCCCTACCATACTATTGAGTGCAGTATGGCCAAATCTGGCTTTTACACCATAAAAAAAATCAAACTATCTACCCAAACAAATCCTGCATTAAGCCTGGCTGTATTAAGTTCGGTGCAGTAATTTCTCAGATCATATGCAGCTTTTTTTTATGTACAATAGCTTAATCTCCAATTTTTATATTCAATTCAATTCCCTGTCTAGTGTAAGAATCCCAGTGTTTCAAAATCTGCAGAAAGTTTTTGTGTACAAAAACAGAATGAAATCTTCTTTTCCATATGTGAATTTTCACTGCTATATTTCAGCTATGCACCTGAGTCGGAACTTATCCAACAATCCAATTTTTTACTGGACAAGCTCTGACTCTATGTCCATGCCTATAATACCTTTTTCCTATGCATTGTAATTTTATAGTTTTTCTTTATATAGTTATAGTTTCAACCAAATTTCTTTCTCATTGTTAAAATTATACTTTTTAGAAATAATCATGAGTTAGTTGTATTAATTTTAGACAATTATTTAAAAGTTCTAAAAAAATAATTCATGACATAAAGTTGACTTTGTATCAAAGTATTAAACATAACTTTTTAATAAACAATGTATTAAGCCTTAAGTATACATCTTAAAATATGAATAATGGTTCCATGACTTTAAGCATGGCTATCTGACATAAAAAGTGGGATTGCTAGCCTTTGGCATTAGGTGTTGAGAAGCTAAAATTGTGTTAATCTTCACTTTTCAAATGTATATAAAAATTACTAACAATTTTTATATACATTTGAGAAGTATGTACTAGGTTAAAGCCTCTCAGACTCTCAATGTTACTGCCTTATTTTAATTTACTAAGCACTCAACATAGCAAGCATAGTCTAAAATGAATACATACCATTATAACTAACTGTGTATTCAAGCAATTAACTATATTTCTTCCTATGTTGATATCATACTTCATGTTAGTAGTTAATAGAATTGCTAAGATGAGTTGTGTTAGCTTAGAATTTTACTGAATTTCTTTTTTTTTTTTTAGACAAACACATAAAATATCTAATGAAGGTAATAAAAAACAATCTCACTGAAATGTATGCCATCTGTTTGTGCATGCACATAAGAATATCAGACTTACAAAAACCAGAATTAAACTTACTATTGTCCTACTTTTTAAATGATTGATTTATGTTATAAAATAAGATATGCATTGCCATCTGTATGATACATCTAAAAATAAAATTAACAAAAAGAATATCAATTTTTTAACAAGGTTAAATGATTAGAGTGATGAAGCACTTTAATTACATATGAAATTCTTACCCACAATTGTACATGAATTTTGTCTTTCAGTTTATAAAAAGTTTTTGTTATTTCTTTTTCCATTAAATTTTTGTTAAAAATGTATTTTTCTTCATCATAAAGATAAATTTATTAATATGTATTCTCCCTCCCCCAGATTGTTGAAGGATATCTTGTTTGGATGGCCATTAATCGAACACAGTCAAAAGAAAATTATTGTAACATCAGATCCTCTTGATGCATTAGCAGTTAACCAAGCAACAAATGGGATAAATGCAGTTTCTTTGCCTTTAGATTTCAAGAACTTTTCAGTTAAAGTAATAAAATGGTTTTTACACCTATTTTGTTTCAAATACAGTTTTTAGTTTGTTATACTGTGTTTGAATTTGTATATTAACACACTGCATATGGCTCATGAGTTTTCTCATTTCCTTTAATTTTGTGCCCTAAAATGCATTGTGATCTATAATTATAAAGATTTAAATAATAGATAAATTGTCTAAAAACATGAGGCCCCTGGCATATGTTTTAAAGATTTCTATGAGGTACGCAATGTATTATTAAATTTTAAAATTTTTTCTTCCTTCATTTATGTTTGTTTGTTCTTTTTCTTATACATTTTTGTATTGTATATTCATATTTGAAGAAAATTTAAAACTTCACTACAAATAGAAATAAAAATGCATTAATGCTTGTCTACAACATAAATAATTTTTATTTCATTAATTTGTGTAGTGATTCTGAATAAAGAATTCTTAAGATGTAAATGTAATAAATAATCTGAGATAGCTAAATCAATGTTTGAGATTTTCTGTTGTAAGTTCTTTCTTTAAACAATAAATGATAATTTGTGAAAAATATTCCATGAAAGATCAAGCGTTGTTTCATGATTAATGCAGCATGTAGAGTATTGACTGCTATAATGCCATGTATGATATTTGATATGTTAATACTCCAATAGTCTTTTTTTTTTTTCTTTTCTAAAGTTACTGGAGGCTCTAAAACCATTTACAAAAGTTATTTTCTGGCTGGATCCTCATCTGCATGATTGGGACACTCACAGGTTGTTGGGAGAGAGCTTAAAAGAGAAGGCATTTTTTATTAGGCAGGTGTTTCCATTTCTTTCCTATTATTTTATATTTTATTACTATTGTGAAATATGAATTTTTAGCTTAAAATTTAATTTTCCTTTGTTATCTAGATTTGCAAAAATGTACTTCCTGTGATATTGTATTGATTTTGTTTGAAACATTCTTCCATATATAGATACTATAAGGGGTGGTGTAAATATATTTAAGAATTCCTAAAAACTATTATGTTGAAAAAAAAATTCATAATTTCAAATAAATCAGAGTATTAATGCATATGTAAAAAAAAAAATCATGCTTTTAAAATTAAAATTTATTGCTATTTAATTTTTATAAAAAAATATCTTTACCTTATATTTTGGGTTCCATGGACTGTTCGTTTTTTTCCCCCTGCCATTCTTAAAATCTAATTACCATTATTTTAACTGTTTATATCCTATTAGCTTCAGAAGTTTCAAAGAAATTCCAGATAGGTGTTATCCTGTGAGATTTTTATTACAAATGTGTGAAACGTATCTTTTTTTCTTTCTTTGATTTCTCAAAGAGGGCAACCATTTTGGTTAATAATTATATATAAAAAGTGAATTCAACAATAACATTAACTGCTGAGAAGAGCAGTAAAAAATGTGTTTTAACTGAAAATTTTTCTTTTTATTTGCCATGATTGTTGCATGTAGATATGCAAATGATATCATAGCAAAGCAGAATGTTCAGTTTTTAAAAATGTTATTAAATACTGATTAATTCTCACTACATTATTTCATAAAGCTATTTGCCTTTTTGAATTCTGAACATTTTAAAAAATTGTTTATAAGTCTGTATACTTTTTCTTTTTTTATGAATGAAAACTCTATTTTAATGACAGAACAATTTGTAAACTATAGCTTTTCATAAAATCTTTCATGAAATTATTTGTATTAAAGACTGTTGGTCATAAAAAGACTCAGTTTGGCATGATAATTTGAAACACACAATAGCTTTTCATAAAATCTTTAATGTATTATTTTAAAACCTGAGTTATCAGTTGCAAGGGGAATTGAACATAGGAGACTGCTAGCAAATTTTCAATTTTACAAGCTGACCTTAAAATTTTTATCAATTGGGTCTTGAAAGCATTCTGACCCTAAAACTTCACATTTTTTTAAATGTTGATAAATAATGTTTCATGGTTTGTGCTACATTATTATTATTATTATAAGTTATTTTTATTCAAAATTTTATCATTCAAAAGTTATTAATTGGCTTAGTATTATCTTAATAATCAGTTTCTTGTTATTAATGAATTTGTACCTTATAAAATTTAAGTAACATAGACTTCATTTTGCGAATTCAAATATTCTGTATTTGATAGAGGGAAATTTAGAATTCTGGTTATATTCAGTCTTAAATCACTACCTATTCAGTTATTGAGTATTATTTATTTGTATCATTATTTGCTTTAATATTAATAATTTATTTTTTAAAAGTTATTTATAATTGATCTTTTTTTATTATTAATTTTCTATTTATAATCATTTGCTTACAGTTCTAAAAATGCCTCTTCTGCCCTATCAAGTTTGCAGTCTGGTCATAATTTAGAGCGTATTTTGAATGAAGCTAAACCTATATATCATAAATGTCTTGCAACATTCAATACTTATAGAGACTCTGTACGAGAAGAAATACAAGGACATGAAAAAACTACTGGTCTTAAGGTAATTGCATTGATTATTCTCAATGTTTTATTACATGTGTGTGTGTTACGATGAAAACCCGAATTAACTAGAGAAAATGCATTTTAACTAACAGTGCTAGGAAGAACCCAAATTAACCAGAAAAAACACGTTCTAATTAATGACACTAGGGAGAACTTGTTTTATTCGTATTTTGAATGATTTATTGGACAATATTATTTGTATCTATCCAAAATTATTGTGTTAAATTATGCTTGGTAAAACAGCATTTGAGGTAAGAACCTATCAGTGAAGAAAAAAGTACTTTATTATATACTTTTTAATTTTACTTAACTTACTTTCTTAATTTTACTTTTTTATTAATACTTTATTATACTTATTTATTTTTATTATTACACAAGCAACAAATCTAGATGCATACAGTTTTAATTGGGCCAAACCAGAAAGAACTAGAAAAAACCAGTTATCTCTAGCACTGTCGGGTAGAACACATTTTCCCTAGTTAATTCGGGTTCTCCCTAAAGCTGTTAGTTGAAGCTAGTTAATTGGCATTTTGAATGATCTATTATTCAAATTTTATCTCATTTGGTTCAACAAAATGTATTTTTAAAGGCCTCTAAATTGGGAAATTCTTTCTAACCCTGTTTATGCAATTAGTAAAAATAAATGTTTGTTAGTTTTTACTCTAATGGATTTGTAATTAATGAAGATTTCTCTTATGTTAGTGGAGACGATTTTCAATCCTTAATGACATTTTGAAAGGCCATAGAAAAGGAGAACTCACTATCTTTTCTGGTCAAACTGGAACTGGCAAGACAACATTTTTATGTGAATACAGTCTTGATCTGTGTGCTCAAGGAGTATGTACAATTCACTTATTGTTTATGTTATTGAGTTATTATTTATAAGACTATATTTATTTAATGAAGGCCTTTTTTTTTGTTTAGTTACCTACACTATGGGCAAATTTTGAAATTCCAAATGTTAAATTGGTGAAGACTATGGTTATGCAGTTTTCAAAGTAAGCCCATTTCTATTAATTTGTGCAGTATTACAATCTCTTTAATTGTATCGTTTTCTGTATGCATTTATAGCTGTATTTTTATAATTTTGTAATATTAAGATTATATATATATATATATATATATATATATATATATATGTGATATGATATGAAACAAAACTATATCATTAAAAAACAGAATTTATTCTAACAAAGAAATAGCTGCATATAAAAAACAAGAGTTGAGTTGTAAGGTAATTGGAAGATATTGAAAATTATCCAATGGTTTCTGGCTGTAAATCTATTAATACATAATTCATAACTTTTTAACATTTCACTTTTGCTATTTCATGACTAAAATATGAATTTAATGAAAATTGGAACAGAAATCATTTTGATATTAAGTGTTTTGAACCAAATCTCTGCATATAGCTAAAATTAATAGGTGAGAAAAGTTGCAAAATTTTTGTTATTGTGTATATTAGAAGAAAGAAATTTATGAATCTTTGTTGAATATGTATATACATATGGAATAATAATGAAAAATGTTTTCTACCATTATTATTACAGAAAATAGTTAAATATCTTTAGTAAATAAATAATTTAAAAAAAAATACTGAATATTCTAAAGAATAACTTGAATACATTTTTTTCCTCTTCTTATCTTTAAGTGGTATTGCAGAAAAATAAATGAATTTTGTTATTTAAAATCAAAGAATAGAATCATTTATGTATTTTTATTTCCATCTCTATTTCTTGTTTTGAGATATATTACCTTAGATTTCAAATACTGCTAAACATTATAGGTTATATGAGCCATCCAATTATATAATATAAAAAGTCTAAAGATTAGCTTTTTTCCCCCCATAACTTATATTAAATTTTATTTACTTTTTTAGCTATTTATTTCTCATATATGTATATATATTTCAGACAAAATTTGATTGGTCAAGTTGAAGCTTTTGATCACTGGGCGGAAAAATTTGAAAAAATTCCAATGAATTTCATAAATTTTGATGGTGGAATTCGGACATTTGAAGAAATATTGCAGGTATAAAATTCTTATTCCCTAGTTTTCATTTTTTTCCAATAATGCAATCAATTTTTTTATGTTTTATTCATTTTTTAATATTAAAAAATATTACAAAAGGGAGTAAAATATAAGATGTTGTCAATATATGTCTTGAAATTATGTTCTCTTTAATTTTCAATTTTATATTAAATTTGTTCTTTTGTTAAAGGATATTAACATTTTTTTTTTAAATTTCAAAAAAACAATCATTGTCTTTTCACTTTTATAATGCTAGGATTGTATACTTACAAACAACACTTGTATATTGTTTTTAGATATTTATCTAGTGAATAATAAGAACTAAGTTAATAAATTTTTCATATTTTCTATTTTGATGTAAATTTTTGGATTTGAACTTTTTTATATATACTCCTATTGGTTTAATCATTAACTTTTCATTCCAGTTTGCATTTTTTAAAAATTTAATTTACTATAATGTTTATTAACTTGAATCTGTTTTAGCTAAAGTACCGAAAACATCATTCTCTGTTCAATGATAGAGTGCAATTTAAAAGGTTTAATTATAGGTAACTTTATTAATTATGGCTTCTACGCCTCATTGCTGTATGTATTGAAATAAGACATTTTTTAGTTGTATTACTCATTAAAAAGAGTATAATTACATTGACTCACAATAAAAATGCTCTTAAAAAACTTGAATGTCTTTGAAATATTCTTACTTGGAAAAAAACTTTTCCACCCTCCCTTTTTAAAATATTTTCTTGGGTTGCTTTCTTTAATTTCACTATTTGTATAGTCTGCAGTAAATATAATAAAAAATTTATTTAGTTAATTTTTAATTAAAATTTCTGCCTTCATCAAACTTGTTTTGCTTTCAAAAGTTCCTTCTTATGCATTTATCCAATAAAATAACAATTTATAAGAGAATTTCTTCTTTAATATGAATTCCTAAATTGAATATAAAATAAAAGTAATATTACTTTCAACACTAAGTGCATATTCTCTGCTTGGAATTTTCCAAAATTTTTGTAAGCTATTTTTCATTTTTGGTGAGAGGAGAGCATCAATATTATTACTTATAACTGAGAAAGGGTTTTAAAATAAAATGCACTCAAATTTTTTTCAAAACATTAGATTTATAGTACTCACCTTGCAACACATGGCTGTAAATATATCTTTTGAATAAATTTATTTTAATAAAAATAATGATAATTTAATACATATTTTATTTTTATTGAATATCACAGTTTTATTCTTATTTTAAATAAAATTTTCTTTTCATTCATGTATATATATTTATATTGCCTTCTTAGGTTATGGAAAGAGCTGTAGAGTCATATAATGTTCGTCATTTGGTTGTTGATAATCTTCAGTACATGTTAAATATGGAAGATAGCCATGCTGTTTTGGACCAACTTCGTAGACAAGATCAAATATTTGCCTGCTTAAGGGAGTTTGCTTGTCGTATGAAGTGTCATGTAACTCTTGTAATTCATCCAAGAAAAGTAAGAATTTGTACATTTTGTAAGTGTGGCATTTTATAAATTTTTGCTTTCAAAATTATATGTAAAATGTAATAAACCTAAAATTTATTTCTTTAAACTGTAGTATTTGACATTTTTGGCATGGCATTTTTTGCTGACACTGCTGGTAAAAAAAAAAAAAATCAGTATATATATATAATTCTTATTGGAGATTTCCTAAACTTTTTTATTAGAATTTTTTTTAACCTAAAAGTTAACTCAGAAATAAATAAGATTTTCTTTTAAATTTATTCAATATAGATTGCATTACATTTTAAAATATCCTTTTATGAAAAAGAATATTTTTATAAATGCAAGCCGTTAAAATAAATAGGGTCAGTTCACTCAGTTTTTTTAATACTCATATTCTAAATGCCTTTCAATTATATCAAGAATAACTTAAAATATTTATACTATATTTGGATGGTTATATATATTTATGTAATATTTTAAACTCTTAATTTAAACCAAATTAATTTCCAAAGCTTTATCTTAATTTAGCCCATAGTAATTTTATTCTCTTATTTCCTGATACAATTCCACTTTGTTTAATTAATTCAACTGAAGCTGTGTAAAAATTACTGCACAATCACTTCTATGTATCAAATGAATGTGATCCCTTCGTTGCCTTTGTCAAAGGTCACCATGTGTATCGAATTGGCGCATGGCCGGAAATCCCATGTTATATAAGACTAGTGATCATATGTTTCATTCCTTTTTTACTTCTGCTTTTGTGCCATCCTGCACATTCTTGTAAATAAATCATGCCTGTCTCTTATAGAGAATAAAACAAAATTAAAGATACAAAGTCTCTTCACTGCTTGTTAAACCTGCTGCTTCAAACAAAGTAAGCTTACATATTATTTAGTTGACAAGGATAGTTTCCTGTGAAAAAATTTTAAAAGAATTAATCCCCAAGATGAGAGGCAATTTGATGTTACGGTATGGCTCCTTGATTCGCTGTTACTCTGAAGATGGTTCCGTGATGGCTCAGCCACTTGCTTGCCGACTCTGCCGGGTTACCTCCTGTGGCATAGCGTCCACATCACTGAAATTCCACGACTGACGATCTTCCATTCTTGTTACTGCATCATTGCTTTTTCTGCCCGTAACCTATAACCTCATCTGACATTCCAGCTCTCCGACGTGTTTGTGCTCCATTTCCTCTTACGTTTATGCTCCTTAATTTCAAAAAGTTCCAACTTGTGCCATGATTCATCAAAAAGTTATTAGTGTAAAATAAAAATAAAAAAAAGGCATCCATCAACTGACGCAATGGATGAAATTCAAGATTCTGTACTTCTGATTTTATTTTGAATTGCATTTTTCCATTACAATATAATTGCAAATAATCTTTTTATATATTATTTAAAATATCATGTGTTTTAATTTAAAATATTGAGTTTTTGAAATTTTTCAAATCTGTTATTTAAAAATTATGCATACAGACCTTGTGAACGAAAAAAGTAACATACCAAGATTCTTATATACTTAATAATTAATGGCACATGATAATTAGACTAATGTAGCAAATGCCTCAGGGGAAATTGTTACACCCCTGACAGCCATTAAGGTAGCCGCTATTATCACTGTGTCCAAATACTTGTTTTTTTTTACAAAATATAAATGTTTTTGTTTTGTTTTGTTTTAGTTACCAAATATTTTTATATATTTCCTAAAGATTAATCATATGAGTATTTTGAGTCTTGTGTTTTATTATTAATTCACAAGTGTTTTGTTTGAAATCTTTGAATTCTGCATTTATTACTTATGGTTCCAAGTTTTTCATTTGATATTTTTGAATTTTACAATTATTATTATCATTTTCAAAGGATTTATTTGAAATACACGAATCTTACATTGACCATTCAATTCAACCATTCAATTTTACAAATATTATTTTCATTTCCAAGATTTTTATTAGATATTTTTAAATCTTATATTTATGGTTTCAGTTCCAAGTGTTTAATATGAAGTATTTCAATTTTGCAAGTATTATTGTCATATCCAAGTTTTTTACCTGAAGTTTTGAATCTTGTGTTTATTTACAGCTAAATTACTTTATTTAAAATCATAATCATACTATTATTTCATTTGGGTGAAATCAAAACAATACTGATATTATATTTAATAATTTAATATTTCATTTCTAATTTAATGATATTGTTGAGTCAGATTTCTTAGCATTTCAGAATAATATAGACAAATATACCATAGACTGTTTTCATTAAAATAAATTCAATAGCTGAGTTTCTACAAAAAAAATGGTCAAAATACCTTTGTGCAATATACTGTTTAATTTATTAATATTTTGTTATTACTGTTGATTATTAAGTTTTTTATTTAATATCTTCAGAAATTTAAGTATTTTTATGCTTCTAATATAATATGATAAATGGGATTTCTGTATTAATGTTTGTATAATGTAAAGGTAAGGGAAACTGAGGTGTCACTTTCAATATACTTTTAAATTAAACTTACTCAGACACCTCTGTAAGGTATGGTTGTGTGTTAAAGGGTCCCGATGCACTTCCACGTCTTGTGGTGGTGGTGGTGGGGGATTGTAATGATATTTTAAACTCTTAATTTAAACCAAATTAATTTCCAAAGCTTTATCTTAATTTAGCCCGTAGTAATTTTATTCTCTTATTTCCTGATACAATTCCATTTTCTGTTTAATTAATTCAACTAAAACTGTTTAAAAATTACTGCACAATCACTTCTACAAATCAGATGAAAGTGATCCTCCCTTAAATGATGCATTATTCTCCAATATCTCTTTTTATTATTTTATCAAAAAATATGTTTGAAACAATGGTAATAGTAATATTTTGTTTTATCTTGATATTATCAGGCAGTCAGTACCTTTTAAACATGTCTTCAATCTTAGAAAAAGCATTAAATGTTACTCTTTGTAATTTCTATAATTATTGCATCTGCTGATTATTGAATTTTTGGCAAGATTTTGGAAATCCTTCCCCACCTGAGTTGAGGGGGGAAGGATTTCCCCCCTCAAGGATTTCCGAAGGAAAGAATTGCAAGGATTCCTTGCAAGGAAGGATTTCCGAGCAGGGGGGGGGGGCTAGTGTCAAGTGAAATATTTTTAAGTTACAGAAATTAATTTGAATATTTTAAGTTATAATTATATTCAAGAGCATTTTAGTGTCATTTTATCTTTCCCAGTTTTTTGTGCTGGCAGTATTTTTATGATTAAATTTAGTTCCATTCTAAGGCTTGTAGATTTTGAATTATTATTTATTTTAATATTTTTTTAAGTAAATGCATGTTAATTTTTGTAGTTAATTTACTAATGAACACTTAAAAATCCTTACATTATTTCTTCTTTGTAAACATTTATTTACAAATTAATTCATTCAACTGTTTAGAAAAATTTGTATTCATAAATTTAAATGTGATTATTTATTTGGTTTAACATAAAGATTGTTTATTTCGTTCTGATAACTTTTTGAATAAAAATTAAGGATTGCTAATGCATTTAAAAAATTTTATGTTTAAAAGTTACGTTTATTTAAATAGATATATTTGTATTTTGCATATTATAGGAACCAGAATTTACTGAACTTAACAACACTTCTATATCAGGAACAGCTAAGGCAATACAGGAAGCAGATAACATTCTTATTTTGCAAACCACAAAAACTAGGCAATATTTACAGGTAAATGAAATAATGTTTCATTTTAAAGGATTTTAAATATATTCATAGTTTATATGATATAATTTATATGCATATTTTTAATTCTCTAAGTGACTAACCTTCATTTTCCGTTTTTATGTTCACTTTAAAAGCTGATAATGCATATTGATATATATTTTTTCTTGAAGTTTCATGGATAAATCATTCTTAAAATTTCAGAAATTTGATAGAATGCAAAAAATTTGAATTGAAATGAATTTTTGATTTGAAAATACTATTGGCTCGAGTGATTTAGCATTTAAATCTCAACTTACATATTATTTCTCTTGATCTTAAAAAAATTATTTTCAGTTTTTGCTCCTCTTTCAAAACAAATTTAACTGTCCAAGATTGCTTTTTTTTTAAATGCAAATTAGATTTTTCTTTTTTTTCATACAGACACACACATCACATGTAATTTTTAAAACTTGTTAAATATTCTTTATTTTTGTTAGAAATATAATTCTACTTGAAAATAAATTCTCTTTAAACCAAAGTCAAAAAAAAGTTTATGCATCCTTAAGGAACTGTTTGCCATCTTCATTAAACAAGGTTTTTATTTTCTGGTAAACTGCCAAATATAATTATTGTGCAATTTGGTCATTTGTAAATAATATATTAGATTTTCAAATAATATGCTATCTACCAATAAGTAACTGGACTCCTATGATAAAAGAGATAAACACAATTTATTCATATTCAGACTCCACCTGAGGCAATTACAGCCTTAGCCCTCTGGGTCATACTTACCACAAGTGTTTGAAAGATAGACAGTGGCATTTTCTTCCACTCAGCTTGGAGAACACATGTACTTTCATCGATTTTTGGGCGGTTGCTGCATTCCTTAATTCAGCAATCCAACTCATCCCAGAAGTTTTCTGTCGGATTTAATTTGTGACTCTGAGCAGGCCAAGCCAATCGGTTCAATCCATTGCCTTCACACCAATCTATAGTGAACCTCGCAACATGATAAGTGACATTGTCATCCTGGAAATAACAATGATCCAACCCATAAAATTGCCACAGTATAGGAAGCACATTTTTGTCTAGAATAATGGAGTTGGCGTTGAGCTTACCATGAATTGGGATCAAGAGTCCGATCCATACCATGTGAAACATTCCCAGACCATAATTCCGCCTCCACCAAACTTTACTGTAGGCACAGTGTATTCTAGCAAAAGGCGTTCTTCTTGTATACTCCACACTCAGACTCCACCATCCGACTGGCAGAGATTGAACCTTGAATTCATCTTTCCAAAGAACCAGTTTCTACTCATCTAAGGCCAAATTTTGACATTCCTTGCACCACCTCAACCAAGCAGTGCAATTGGATTTTGTACTTAAAGGCTTATAGGCGGTAACATGACCATAAAAACCTAGCAAATGCACTTCCTTGTGGATGTTATTCATCGAAAACAACACTCTCAGATGCTTGTTGGTACTTCTGGTGTATGTGGGCCATCAGTTTTGTGCGATTTTTCCGAATTTCTTTGGACAGAACTCATCAGTCTGTATCTCTTAGTTTTGTGGATGTGCCGAGTCAAAGCACATTCCAACAATCACCACTCACCTTTCACTTCTTAATCACAAAGGCCACTGTCATTTTGGAATGTTTAACAGACTATATATGGCTCTCAAAAATCTATGGTATTGACAATTAAGCCTTTCTTGAACTCAGACAGCTGTGAATTTCGTGGTATCTTGCATGTGACTAATGCTGATGCTGTTTCCTACACGGTATTCAAGCTCTGAAGGCGTGACATAGATCAGGACAACAGATATGCTCATTAGTATAAGTGTCCAAATACTTATTTAAAATTAGTATACTATTCTTAGAATGAAGTGCAGAAAATGGTGAATGCATTTTCTTTTATTCCATCTTTATGTATTCACTATCCCATCCCCAAAAAGAAAGGAATTACTTATAGTGTCTAAAGAAGTGTTTTCTTAAGCCTATGTATAATTTTTGTTTTGAGTAGAAATTGCTTTTACTTCATTTAAAATATTTTAATATTCAATCTTTTGTTTCATTATTAATAATAAGATTCTCAGTATGTTCTTTTAAAAACTTTTTCTCTTAGGTAACAAAGAATCGATTTGATGGCGCAAAAGGTTGTGTGATTGTTGAATTTGATAAGAACAGTTTGACTTTCACTATGAAGAAAGCTAGCTGAAAAAAAGACATCCACTCACTTCCACTAATTTAATACACATCTTTCAAGTCATTTGCCATTTATTTCATTACAAAAAAAATTTAAATAATTTTCAGGGAATTTGTCTTTATTTTTCACTCATGTGCATATACATATATGCAATGCATTTATTTATTTATTTCATGTTCAGTTTTGAAATGATTATGACAAAAACACACAAGAGAGGTTTGAGTATCTAGAAAATTTTAAGGAAAGAATGTGTTATTATTTGCATTTTTATCTTTACAGATTCTTTTCATGCAAAATAATCTCTGATTTATAATCAATATATTTTTATATGTTTAAACAAAATTGTTTAATTGATTAAAAATGTTTCATTATTTTACTAATTGTAAAGTTGGTAATAAATTAGTTGTTGAAAGTCTTATCTGCTGGCAAAAAAAAAAAAAAGTATTTAAAAGCATTAAATAGAAAGGTTGTGGATTAATATTAATGAAAAAAAAAAAGAAGGCTGGGCCATATCTTAATCCATTTATGTATATGATCTGTTTTTGTTGATTTTTTTTCCTATGAATTGTTCATTCTTATTTTAGTCATATGCATTTTAATGTAATCAAATTAAAATGGTGTGATTTTATTCTGTGTGATGTTTAATGAAATTCCAATTGCATTTTTATTGAAATTACATCAATTAATTGCATTTTGACATTTATCTGAAATCTTCCATTGGATAGTTTTATTTGAACAAAAGTTTGCATTATATTCTTTTATATGCAGTAGTTTTAATCATTTATGATTTATATATAAATGTAAAAACTTAAACATCTGAAATCAGTTATAAAATGCATTTATTAATATGCATTTTAACCAATCACTAATTAGTTAAATCGCATCTCAATTACATTTCATTCAATAGATTTTCGTTAATCTTATTTGTTCTTTTTTGTGATATCACCATTGTATTGAGCCATTTGGAAACTGTAGGTGAATGAATTCTACGTTAATAATTTTTTCATAACAGGGCATTTAATAATTTGTAATTTGCACTTTTTTTGTTGTTGTTTGTTTTGTTTTTACAAGTGAAGGATTTCTAGCAGAGTTCATATATATCTGCATCGATTAAAATCATGTTATCAGTATCTGCTTCTTGAAAAAAGCTGACACAATGCTACTGATTTTTTATAAGGTGATAAAATATTAATACATTAAATGCAGTATTTTGTACCTGGTATTTTTATTACAAAGTTAACATATGCACATAACCCACATATTTTTCAAAATTGAATTACGGTGCACTCTGAATTTCATCAATGTTTGTGTCTAATAAATCCAGTTTATTTGACACTGATTTTGTGAACAACTATTTAAAAAAAAGAAATGTACTGTTTACTTTTTGAGAAATATTTACTTACTGCTCAATTTTCACTATATTTTTGAAATATAAGATCTTTTATAACTTCTTCTTATTTATGAATAGAAAATATGAAATATGCATGGCAGTTTTTCAGTATTATTATATGTTTAGTGTTTTAACTTCAATAATTTTATTTCAGTTCAATTATTTCATTTATCTTCATTCAACACATGTTAAATAATACTTAAAAAAATATTGAAGTAGCAAAAAAATTTATTTTATCCGCAGAAATTATATAAATGGTTAAAATGATGAAGTGAGTTGTCCTTTAAACCACAATTTTATTATTTTCTGTTCTTTGTCAAGCAAAAAGTTTCATTTTTATAAAGGAATTTAGGGTGTTTTGTTACCCTTTGTCAAAAACTTAGTAGTTTCTTTACTGCATTTTTGCTAATAATGAAAAAGAGAATGTGGGAATGCACCCAAACTATTTATACATTTATGTTGCAAAATAAAGTACTAAAACTCCTTTCTTTTGATGTCTAATTCTTATGTTACATGGCAGCTTAATATTAGACAGTTAAAATTACAGAAATTAGACCTTAAGCGGCAGGGGGGAAAACCAAAATTAACCAACCAAAAATTTAAAGGTATTCTTAAAGTGTAAATGGTCAAGAAAATAATTAAAATTAAAAGCAATGAACCATCGAAAACAGAAATGAAATCAGTCTAAACTTGTAATTATAAATTATTTATTTTATGTTGTCTAGATCATTATTGGCAGATTTTTCAAACTATTGCATCCAATTTTATGGCAATATAAGGGAGAATTGTTAAATTATAACCACCTTCTAGATTATATCAGTATCATAAATGCATTTCTACTTAATATTTTGTACATAAAATAGGTAACATATTTTAAAATGTTATAAATATGTTGTATAAACCCATTTTTGGAAAAGTTGCTATGTTGTTGCAGTTAAAGAATGTTTTCATTTAAATATTATAAATTAATATCTTTAAAAAAGTTAATAGTCCTTGTGCTGTTTTAAATTAAAAACAAAATATTCTTTTGTGTCCTCAGAGAAGAAATTTATTTGTTTTGAGTTTGCTTTATCAATTTTACCTTGTTATATTATTTATTAAGTCGATATTTACAAAAAAGAAACTTACACCATTCACAAAAATTTATGGACACATATTAAAGGATTTTTTTAAAAATTTGTAATACTATAAAAAATCCACTTTCTTCCAAATTTGCCATACTTTCCTTTTTGCAAGAACATTTGCTTTTGAGGTCTTTTAAGCAAGAAGTTGTAGGTTTTTAGACTCAAAAATCATTTCAGCTTTCTTGGTTAAATTTAGATACAGCTCTTTAAATTTTGACCTTTATGGAAATTTGTATTTTTATGTTTGTTTTAATTTTATAGTATGAAGAACATTGTACAAAAATATAATATGAATTTTCGTATTAGTACTTCTTTCAAAAGTTGCCAACTATAAAGCTTTATACCTGCTATTTTAATAAATACTCTTTTTTTTATTAAAGAGCTTTCTTTTAGAATAGGATAGTTTGTATAGTATGTTTTCCATGAGATGATGCTAGTTATGTTAGTCTGAAATGCATTTTCTATTACAATGGTGTCTCTAAAATTTTATCAGATGCAACTACACCATGCTTCACAATATTATTGTGCTATTATTTCACTTTAGTTTCTGTTTCATGTGATGATTTTGATTATTAAATAAATTTTGTACATATCATTATGTGAATAAAAGTTGCATATAATGGTTGCTGATAAAAAATTGCTTAAATTAAATTTTCTTAAAAAAGGAAACTTATGATTTTTTCTTTTTTCTTTATGGTACAATATATAAGAGGATCATGCACACTATTAAATAAAATATGCAACAGAATTTCATTATCTGACATTCTAATTTAACTGGGTTGCTTTGCCTTTATAGATTTATTAATGCAATTTTACAATTATATTAAGATGAACTTGGGTAATTATTGGGTTAAAAAATAATTAATGAGCATTTTTCAACTTTATTTTTTATTTTCAAATTTGGCAAAGATCTCTCCTCTCCTTCCTCATAATGCAGGTAGCATGTTAAGATGACTCCTTTTTCATATGATTCTCGATCACTTTGGTGGTTTTAACATCTTAATTAAATGCAAACAACTAATGATGTTGAAAATATTCACTTTGATCCTTTTTCATTGTAATGACCTACAAATATATAAAAAATAATTACATTTTTTTAAATTTAAATATACTGCCTTGTAAGAAATATAATTCTATTTAATGATATTAAAAATTTTGCTAAATTTTTTTAACCTAAAAGAAAATGCTCATAAATTACTAAGCAACCTTCAAGTCTGTTTATATTATTTCACTTTTTATTTAAAAATACTTAACAACATGAAAGATGTTAAGTTTTTTTATTTTAATTTATTTATTTAAAAAAAATTTCCTCTTCCCAAATTATGTGGCATCTACCTTACCTTTTTATGTAGGATATTTTAGATTACTTTTATAAAGTATTTGAAATAAATATTAATTCTGTGAAAGAAATGTAAGAAAATTGCATTTCTTTTTATGGAACTTTTGACTCATTTACTGTGTTTATGCCTTTTAACTATCAAGTATTTCCTTTTTGTATATAGGCTTTTAATTTTCCTGGTTGTTTAATTAATGCTAAGTTAATAACTCAGCCTAGAGATTTAAGAGTTATAAAGTTTGATTTCTGTTTTGCTTGATTACTAAATTTTACTTGATAATAAGTTTGTTCTTTGGATCTGATTTTCCATTCAGTTTTTATAATTGATCAGTTGTTAAGTGCCTTGTAAAAGTACAAAAAAAAATGAAATTTACCTTTGTGTATTTTGTAATTTGTGCATATATGCCCTCATCTATACTTTTTGTATGATTTGTAAATATTATTATTTAATAAACATTTTTTTACATATATTTTCTTGTATGATTAAATGCTGTAAATTATCAAACTGAAATTTTTCTCACTCTTATATAATGATTATCTGACTCTGAATTATATCCTACTGAAATTTGAATTAACAGGCAGTAATTTAAAGAAAGTTTAGTGATTTCTGTGTATTAAATACCTCGTAAACCAAAATTAAAAAATTCTTAATAGTTTTACGTTGGGTAAAAATGCATCATGTTTAGATTTAGAAGTTTCATTCACCTATAAATTTTTATACACCATTTCAATTTTTAAATTTAATTTTAAAAAATTTTATTAGAAATGCCAATACTTATTAAAGATTATTGAATAAAAATATATAGAAGAATTCAAATGTGCTCTTTTTATTATTATATTAACCAGATTTGGAAGTCTGTTGGTTCAATTCATTATTTTGTGAAATTTGGTTTTAGTGGCTTCTTCATCAAAATAGTTTTAATTTTTAAATTTTGATAAAAAAAAATATCTGTAGTATTTTAAAACTTTTAGGCAGTTCTGTCTGTTGTGTTATGCATTTTCTTAATTTCCTATACATATTTTAATTGCATCATATAAAAATTAGCATTTTTTAAAAAACAAGCATGCATTGAAAATTTTTAATCACTGCTTGATTTTGAGATTAAAGGTTAATTGTTCATTCAGCAAAGCATAAAAAAATATATTAAAAGAATGCCTTGTATTGAAATCTACTCAACATAAAGAAAGTAGGGCAAATCTTCATGTCTTAATCATCAGCAATAGAATGAAAAAGCCATGCTGAAATAGTAATAATAATTTAAGATTTCCTTCAACAATGAAATATTTTTTAATTAATTAAAATTAGAAAAACTATATAATAGAAAAATATTCATTAAAAGAATAATTTTTTAAATTTAAAATTATAAAAAAAATTATTTTTATACAGTAATATTTCTGGAAGTTATTACAGAAAAACACCAAAGCTTAACTGATTTTTTAATTAATTAATTTTTTTTAAAAACTCATTTTGAAGTGCATATTTTCTTTTTCCAAAGTATATATGTACCAAGTTTAGTAACTCTTGGTCAAATGTCTAGCTTATAGGATTCCAGTACACACAATAACCTTTATTATTAGTATAGATTGAATTTACATACTAAAGGAAAGATCGAACATTTATAGAAATATCACTTATGATATAGACATTATTATGTAAGTTATCTGTTCAAAAGTTGATTGCATAAGTATCATCACCTTCAGATACCTGCTGTAGCAAAACCTGAAAATAAAACCAATGAGAGTGGTCTCGTAAAAACTTTCTTTTATATTCTCCAATATAAGTCTTATCCATATCAAATTATAGACCATGATTAAGCCATGAATGCCTTATATGGTATTGATGAACTATAATTATATAAAAAAAGAAATTTTTTAAATGTGAGTCTAGCATTTTTACTGAATTTTTGATGCAAATCTAGCATTTTTACTCAATTTGTCATGTGAATATGCATTTCTGACACCTTTTTTTTTCTGTTCAAAACTACATTTACAATCACAAATTGAATTTAGATTTAATCATTGCTTTTACATTTATGAAAAAATACACACCATCAACCCTTTGACAGATTTGGTTCATAATTCAATATGAATCTACATTTTAGATGTTAACTAGAATATCAAATTTCATCTATTTAGCACCTTTTATTTAATAGTTACAGAATTCACTTGTGTTTAAAGAGCATATAGTAGGATTCCTCCCAATTTAATTTTTTCAAAATTTTATATGATTCTGTAACTTTGTTCTCAAGTCCATTTACCTTGATCAAAGTGTTTTTGAGATATTTTGTTCTGAGATGGACATGCTTATTAATAAATATGTATTTTCCAAACTCATAGAGGTCATAAACTTGGAGATTCGGCGAGTTTGAATTTTTTGATCATTGCAATACTTCCTTTTTTTATAAGAGAAAGTAAAAAATTAACATTTGCTTCTTCTACCCCCCCCCCCCCCTCCGCCTCTTCACTCCCAGTGCATTGAAATGTGTAATTAATTTTATTATAGCTATACCACTTCAAAATGTCATTGATACTTTTCACTTACCATTTCTAGTATTAAAAATCTTTATTTAGAATTGCCGGATAGTTTATCAAATCGGAAGACTGTGATAATGGAAATAAATTGTATTTTTATTCCATTATTATTTTATATTTATAATATGGTCTATAATCATGTCATAAAAATTAAAAATATCTATTCTGACATAGAAAAAATAGAATTAAATGGGTTATTAATAAAAATTTGGGAGACTTAAAATATTTTGAAATTTTTTTACAAGATTTGTAATTTTAGATCTTATTAAATTTAAACTTAATTTTGAAAAGAATGATGCACTGTTTAAAGATAGAAATAAGGTTTTAAAATGTGTTTTGTACGATAAAATATATAATATAAAAATAACAAAAATATTTGTAATTCAAAAAATTGTGGATTGCCAGAAAGAAAATTGTCGATAATGCCGTAAATAGTACCGACAACTATCGACAAGACTGCAAAGGCTAGTTTTGGAAAAGGTTACACACAAGTTTTAGTCAAGAAAAACCGAATACTTAGGGGATGCATCAAATTAATGTTTTTTGAAATTTGCATAATTTACTAAAGAATGCCTTTGGGCTTTATAGATCTTCTGAACATTCAAGACAAATATACATACATAAATTTTCAATTCCTAAAATCTTTCTAACCAAATTAAGCCCTGAAAAGCACAGAGTGTTAGAAACTTTAGATACTTAGGGAAAAAAAAAACAAAAAAACCACTCTTCAGAATAGAATCATTTGCCACTGTCAAAACATTGCGTCAGAATACAAGGGTAAACTAGCAGGAGTGGTCTCCCAAAAACTTTCTCGCATATTCTCTAAATGTGTTATTCTTCCCCCCCCCCCACACACACACATTTGGCAAAAAATTGTAGATCTTGGATAAAGCAGCGAACGTCTTGCACGGTACTGTACTACAATAGTTATGAAATATTTCCCTTTGGGTCGAATTTATCATTTTTAATGAATCTGTGGAGATTGTATTGTACAGAATTGAGCCCGCGACGTTCGGGTTCATAGCTGAGTAACATAACCACTAGACAAAAGTGATCATTCTGGCCCGAATGTTGTTATCTGACTTAAGAAGTTCAGTGCAAAGACCATGTAAGAAATTTCATCTGTCTAGTTGAACGAGTTTTTGTGTTATTTTGTCGAAGATGGACGCATAGATAGGCGTAGTGCCAAAATCGTACGTATTTTTCAAATTGAGGTCCCAAATGAGGAGGTTCGTCAAAATCTCGAATTCGATTTTTTTTTTAAACTATTGCAAGAATGGATGGTTTATTCTCCAGCGTATGCTCTAGAACGGTTTCTTATAATTTAAGATCCGATTCCAGAACTGTCTGCAACTCCGCCATCACATTACGTCACCATTTTATTATTATTTTTTTTTCATATTAAAAATAAAGAAGTTTAAAATGATAGAAAAAAGTAAAACTTAAATTATCATACGGTATTAAAGACAACATCTTTTGCTTACAAAATTTTAATATAATCTCACTATTCGCCAATTTTGTTAACATTTCGTTGTTTTGTTAGAAAATGCTGACAAAACCAGACGAGTTCAAGGAGACTGAATCTTGTTGTGAAGTGAAATCAGAAAGCGGGAAGTTTTTTAAAGTTCAACAGTTTCTGTTTGAAAAGTATTCTTCAACTTCGCTGTTTTAAACATTTGAAATGCGTAATTCAAACATTTTATTTTCCACTATACAATTTTGCATTCTTTTTATAAGGCAGATTGAAATCTTGCTGAAAGTTTTGTTATATAAGAACTTGATTTGTTTTTAATTGTGATTTTTGTGTTAATTTATTGTTTTCGATTTATCTAATTACAACTTATTTCTAAAGGAAAACATTGTAATTTATAATCTATAAAATGTTACTTTTTTGTTTCTGCAGATTTGTGAAATCGGTTTAAGCTATTTATATGGATTTATGTTCTACTGAAGTGATTAGACATCACACGTTAGCTGGAGTAACTTTACGATTTGATTGTTTAATGGTTTTAAAATTATTCTTCAATTATCCCAAATTGTATTCATATGTAAAGTGCATTAATGCTGAAAAGAAGAGTTATATTTGATTTTTCAATCAAATTTATTTTAAATTAATAGGCGATTTAACCTCCTAACTTTGGTGATTCATTTAAAGAGCTTAGCCAGCATCCCGGATTGCACATTCAGATTCTAAAAGAAAGATTGAACTTTAAAATATCTGGTAACTTTAATTTAATTTTTTTTGGAAAAATCTTTAATATATATATATTATTTACACCATTAAACCATATTTTATATGCTTATAACTTTTGTAATGTTTATTTCATAACTTCAATTAATTGCAAATATATCAATTGTGAGGGGAGTTGGATGAATAAAACTGCTTTCCTCATTTCTCTTGAAAAAAAAAATCATTCATGAAATCAGAATGGCAATGATCATACTTCATGGGTCATAAAGATAAATTATTTCATTTCATTCTTTATGCAGTTTTTATTTAAATAATTACAATATTATTTTTATATTATTGAATTTCACATTTTGCTATTATTTTTTCATATATTTAAAAGTTTTGTCGTATTGACAAGGTTGCATTAAAGTGGAGAAATTCATTAATTTATGAAAAAAATGTTAATGTTACAGAACTTTAAACAATTTAATTCTTTCAAGAATCAATTGCTTCTAACTGATTTGCTTATATCAAGTTCCTGACAATGTAAATATTAAATGATTCCTATTCATTTTATTAAACTTATCAGCTTCAAAAAAAGCTAATTTTGTAATATTTTTTGTTTAACTTTGTTATGATGATGTGTAGATTCACTTGGTTTGAATCTAAGAACTATCTCAGAGTTTCACTTTGAATTTATTTTTGAAAATTGAAATTAAATATTAAAAGTGATAGCTACTTTGTGAAGAATTTTTTAATGTTGCTACAGTAAAAAATGTGATTAAAAGCCAGAAATCATGCTCCCAAGATCGTGCACAAATTTTACATGTTGGTGATTAGATTCATAAGATATTGGAGAAAAGGAGTGGCTGATGATGTTTGTGTGCAAATATTACATGACAAAAGACATGATTATTGTAGGAAAGAAGAAGGATTATTTAGGGAAAAAAGGCTCTTATATAGAAAGTTGGAGGGCACTTTCAGATTATAACCTCATCATGCATTTTAAACACCAAAGCAGCGCATTTTGATATATTTCTACCTTCTTGGTTCCCCATTATAGAAATACACTTTGTAAGGATATTAAAATACATTTTATGTGTACTCGTTATCACTGCTATATAATTGTGAGTAAATTTCAAAACTAAAATAAAGGTTGATTAATTAATTCTAAATGTTATCATGCTATGATATTTTGAAGACTAAAAAGTTTCAAATTTCCTTTAATTTTTTAAAATTAGAAACATTATCTTTTCTCCACTTGACTTGTCACAGGTTTTGCATGCATGATGTTAAGTGTAAACAGTCTGTCAGATCATTTGAATACATTTTGGGTTCATCCTTGAAACCAGTTTCTGATTTAAAAAAAAAAAAAACTCTTTTAAATATCATCATTGATCTTCAAAGATTAATTAAGTTTTGACAATGGTTGATCTTTGCCAAATGTTAGAGAATGCAGTTGCGACCTTAAAGAATACATTCGTAATTGTTTTGTTGACATATTTGACCCTGAATTTTTTTTTTCTGTAAGTATTGTGAAGTTCTCTCCATATAACACAACTGCAGAATTGAATATCAACATGATCCCCAAGACTTGTATGACAGAATTTTCCCTCAATATAAAAAGATCTGAGAATAAATGCATTGATATTGAAATGCCTGACAAAATATAAAGACTTTTATTCTATTTGATATAAGAGTTTTTAAACATCTTGTGAAGCAGTCTTAGTGAACAAATATTCTTCCTTTGATCGAATTGTATTCTTCACAAATATTTGCTGTCTTCTCATTATATGTTGCTTACTATGTTTTAACACAGTATATTTATATTTCAGGGCAGGATTTTTTTATATAAAATTTTTTTGTCTGATTGACTATTATTTAATATTTTTGTATTTGTATGTATTTATTTAAGACATTGCTCAGTTGCTAAATAATTGGATTAATAAAACTAAAAGATCAAATTTTTAAATTTATTTTATGAATTAATAAATATTTTATTTAATGTAGTTTAAAATGAATCCAAAGTTTGAAAGCAGGAGTGAAAGTAAGTCTCGTATTCCACAAGGTAGAAATACATTTGGTAGAAATAGTCTCCAGAATGAAAATCCAATATTTAAATCCCGACGATCTTCTTCTGCTGATCGGCCCAGAAATTCGGGAGGAATACCTAAACCAAGGTCTTTGTCAGAAGAAAGGAAATCTCTTTTATGCAAGTGAGAATATCTCATTTATTCTCTTTGAAAATATTATATTTGTTAGCCTATT
>JAPMOR010010692.1:2712-16744 GCA_026543865.1 Argiope aurantia | reverse complement strand
ATATATATATATATTCAATAAATGTTTTATTGACGTAAATAGAGGAAAAAATAGTTTCGATTGAAAATTTAATTCTGTTTGCAGGTCATATAAGCAATAATTGCACATAAAAATTTTCGTTTAAATGATGGAAAGAAACAGATTACAAATTTGCTTGCATTATCATAGAAATAACTGTATTCGGCAAAAAGGTGGCGCCCGAAGAGATGCTCTGTTGTAAATTTTTTTTTTTGTCTTTTTTAATTTGAATACTTTTATTGACTTTTTGTGCGTTTTTTCATAGCACCGGATTATGCGATAACAACTGCCGTTCTAATCAAACGAACGGTCAACAAACCATTGCCGCTCTAACAGCGGTCCACACACTACAGAGATACCTAGTCAGGCGCCGATGGTTCAAGAATTTCGCTTTCTTTATATAGTAAGCACAAACAGCGTTATTACTAAAAGTGGTAATGAGACGGAACGATGTAAGAGTGGGAACTAATTAATTGCTTTACCATCGTTTGTTGCCAGCGTCCTGGCATAGGGGTAGCGCATTTTCCCCGTGATATGGATGTCCCGGTTTCGAAACGCGGTTCGGGCACGGTTGTTCTTCGTCTGTGTTCTATCTGTGAGGTGTGTGAATGTGTCCCCCTTTAAAAAGGGGTTGTGCAAGCGAGTGTGTGTGTGTCATCTTCATGCGAGCTAGAAGTCAGACTTCTGCGCTAGGGTGCTCAGAGGTCTTTACCCTCAGAAGCTACTGCTCCCCATTTCCGTAGTAACGCGGACACGAAATCATCATCATCATTAATATTTGTTCTTAAACTATTATTGTTGGAAAACGATGCATACTTAAATTATTTAATTCAAAAATATTATTTGTTAAAAAATATTATTTCTTACTAAATTTGAAAAATATATTGTTTATCAAAATTGGGTGGCATATCGTGTATATTGTCTGCTCTTCATTTTTAATAAAAAATTTTATCACCGCCATAAATAAAAAAGAAAACAGAATTCGCTCGACATATTTTCAAGAACAACAAAGGTAGAATCTTAAATACATAATAACTATTATCTTTGATTGAAAATATTTGCAGAAGAAGTAAATACTGAAAATAATTTTCAAAGTAAGCTTTGAAACTTTTATATTAATGATGTTTGAGGAAATATTTAAGTGACACCCACTATTTATATGCCTTTCAGTTAATAAAATCATTCTTTAGTTTTATTAAAAGATTGAAGATTTATCTTCTATTCAAAATGTTTCTGTAATTAGGTCTTAATTTACTAATCTAATATTATATTTCTTGCCAGACAAAAGAACACTATGTTGGGAGTGGTCTTTTCAAGTATTATTTCTTCAAATACAAAATTATGCAACTTCCTAAAAGTTATGCATTTATGTAAATTTCAATTTAAAAAAATTTCTGATCAGTTGATTTCATTAAAATTTTTCTTATTTGTAGCATAATTTCAACTAAAATATTTCTTATTGAAGCAAATTTCAATGACATGTGCCATAATTATTTGTAGCCGATTATTAACATTGTTACTGTGAGAATAGTGCATCTCTTTAAAATCTGATAGAGAATTTTAGTAGGAACTTGATTAATTTTGTATTCAGTTAAACAGAAAGAGTTTTGTAATTATAGACAGTTTTACGGACTGCCATTTTTAACTAAATGGGAGAATTACAATTTTGTGATAGATTTTAAATAATTTTCCATGTGTTTAGACTACTATTTGGGGAACTAATCCATATATATAAAAAGGTAATTGTTCGTTTATTCAAAGTTAGTATGCTTCTAAATTTCTCCACGGATTTTTTTTGAAATTTTGACACAACAGTGCATTCGAGTAAGAAGGGTTTATATGTACTTATTACACAGATTTCGTAACTTATAATAGATAAAAACATGTTTATTTTTTTATTGTTTTTCATTATAAAATCCAATTAATTGATCTAAAGCAGCGCCATCTTTTGGAGGCAAATACAACAGATGGTATGCTAATTATTTTACGATTCCATTTTAGCGTTTCCGATTGCATATTGAAATTGAATTTCCACAAATATCAATTACTATAATTTTGATTTATTTATTTCGTCTGCATTTCCCAGGAATTGAGCTGTATATTTATCACAGCGTTCATTTTATACAATCAGACTAATGGCAAAAGAAAGGATTGCTACATAACATATGCATATCTGGTTCTATAACAAAATCATTTCAAATGAAATCGATGATGGAGCATACGCGGATATACCCGATGTCGATGTCGGCAAGGATTTGCATGAAGTTGAGACAAAAAAAAAAAAAAAGATATATGTATCTTCGGGTACACTGAATCCAATTTCACCATGCATGATGGACAAGAAATGCTCTAAGCATTTCCTTAGCGCATCCCAATCAAGATGAATACTTCTTTCTTCTCAAGCCGTTAATAAATACGCCTAGCCCAACATATTTCCAGTAATTATGAATTATCAACGTCATACCAATACCTGTTTTCGCAGAACATGTTTAGAATATACAGGGAAACGATCGACACCAAAATGCATGCATTAATAACATTCGCAACAGATCACATTCAAATTAACTTTGTGCTTTATTTGCAATTGTGAGGTTCGAACTGGCAAAGTTAGAGTTCATAGCCGAATAACAAAGCCACTAGACAAAAGTGTACACTCCCTTCCGGAGGTTGTAATCTGGCTTATAAAGTTACTGCCACAATACTCTCCCACCAGTTAGTCGGTGGAGTTTATCGCACTAGTTATGGCGAGCGACGAACGTGATCATCGCGCCAGGCGTTATGGTGTTATCGCGCCAAGCGTCATGGCGGGAGACCGCAAGCGTGTGTGAGTGGTTGGTGCCTGTAGATGGAGCCACGACAGCTGAACGAAGGATGCGGTTATTCAGAATCAGGGTCACTAATGTGCAAGTTTGAGGTTCGAAATCGCAACATTAGGGTTCATATCCGAGTAACAAAGCCATTAGACAAAAGTGTACAGGCTTTTCAGATGGTTCTTAGCTGGCTCATGAAGTTACCACCACACATTCTTATTGACCACATGCTCTGCCTCACTTCGTACAATGTTATGGAAGAAATATATATAATGCAAGACTAATTATCTTTTCCGTCGAATATGCAAAGAAAATTGAAACGTGAACATGGATTTCACGCAAGAAATCTGCAGTGAAGCGATGACTTGCTTTTAGAAATCTCAATCAAACGGGACTTCTATTACTGAATGGATCTTCTACTACTTCGTTCGATGTAAAAATGCGTCAAGTAAAAAAATTTCATCACAGGTGTTCTACTGTCGTATGTGGAATCAAATATTCCTAAGTAATCGCTTAAGCAAAAAATACATTTAGATACCAAATCGTCAATAAAGGTATTGGAGAAATCTTTTTACATGCATCAGGAGGAACTGGTAAACATTCCTAATTAAAAATTGATTCTGACAGCTATTTCATCACAAAAAGATCTAGCCTTATCTCATGTGTCCAGAATATATATGACATAGCTACTAGAAAATCGAAAGGACTGTCAATGGGAAGAACTATTCATTCCGTTTTGAAATTCCTA
Source organism: Argiope aurantia (assembly GCA_026543865.1). Taxonomy (NCBI): domain Eukaryota; kingdom Metazoa; phylum Arthropoda; class Arachnida; order Araneae; family Araneidae; genus Argiope; species Argiope aurantia. The sequence goes on along the minus strand of JAPMOR010010692.1, from coordinate 13,168 downwards.
TTGAGCATGCAATTCACAGAAACTCGTCCTCGTAACATTTCCAAAGTATCCGGCATAGTAAAAGTATTTCAGAAATTAAAATTGATTGTTTGGGATAATACATAATGGCGCATAAAAATTCGCTCTTGGTCATTGCAAGATTTGCATTGAAATATCTAATCGTATAGGAACACATTAATATTTTTTGCAGACGATTTCGGGCAAACATTACTGATGAATCCTTCATTACCACCACGGGAAGAAAGATTTGCTTGCCTGAAATATTGTGATTGCAGCGACACGTAAAAACGTTGTAATTAGCTACAAACATGTGTGTCCAGTTGCAAAACGATTTATTAGCTGAAGTATCCTCATATTAATCACCAGAAATTGGTAACGGAACGATGCCGGTTGATCAGACCTCAGGACGAATTTCATTGTCTCTTAACTTCTGCGTTTTAGAGACATCGGAAGAAATGGGACGAAAAGTATTTCCCAATATTCAAACTAATTACAAGAATCACTAATGGCGATGTGAATGAGCTATTCTTGCGGCCGGGGACAAAAACATTTATGAGCGTAACAATTTTATTTAGTATAACATTCAAATCGAAGTATTCACATAGAAGTCCATCGACACTATTGTGGAAGCAGATAAAGTTTTAATTATCCAACAGAATTTTTGAATTTCTTCGATCTGTCAGGGATGCCCTTGCATGTATTTCAACTGAAAATCGGAGTGCTGATCATCAGCCAAAGCTTTGCAACGGCCGTTGTTTGCAGTAAAAAATTAATAAGCTATGTCGTAGTAGAAACAGTCGTGACAGTACCTTTCAGTGTTAAAGATGTCCTCTTTCTTTGCATTCCTATGATTCTAACAAATGTGTCGTTTCAGTTTAAGAGATTGCAATTTCAATTCGAATGTCAATTTTAATCACCATCGACAGAGTTCAGAGCTAATCTTTCGAACTGTGCAGTTCAAATCCAGACGTGAATTCTCCTCCCGGGACAATTATATATTGAATGCTCTAGAACTGGTAAACCTGACAATCTCTACAATGGAACAATAGAAAATATTGTATAACCATAAGCACTGCGAAATTAATCTTATTTAAAATATTCGCTTTCTCTCTCTCTCTCTCTTTTCTATTTTAATGAAACTGATCCACAGCAAAACGTGGCCCGGTACAGCTAGACATAAAGAAATTTAATGGGTGTTAAGTAGTATATTTAACCTTGGCATTGATTGTTTTAGTTATTTGTTTTTGAATTTTGCTATAGATTTTTATTGATTATACTATAGGTTTGTAATCACTGAGATAATATAAAATTTTGATTAGACACCAATGAGTTTATTTCTCTCCCATTTCAATCAGGTAATGAAATAATTCATTTTCTTCAGAACCACTTTTAGTTATCTGTGTAATATATTTTAAATTCTATTTTAGACAACAGAATCTTATATATTAGATTCCTTTCTTTCTTTATGTATTGTTAATTCTCCTTTGCTATTAACTTTCTTTTTATTCTGGGAACATAATATATTCTGGATGGACTGAAGATGATTTTATAAAAGTAATTTCATGTCTTTATATTTGTGCGATGAGGTAAAAAAGGGAATAGTTGTATATGATCAAGAACATTCTTTTTAAGGATAAGTTTCTTTAAATTTATGTTTAGCATATTAGAAATATTTTTGTTCTTAATAGTACATTTCAATTAATTTAGATTTACCACTTAAAGAATATTATTTATATATGATTCATAGTTTTGTAATTTTTATATAACAAAAAAATATTTTTCAAAATTGTAATAATTTCAGTTTCTACACTAATGATAAAAAAGCTGTTTAGCTTAAATAATTGCTGACATAAAAAGTACAATATTTTGGCAAATTTAATTTTTTTTTATATATTCAGTACATCGTATAGAATTTAGGAATATTTCCTTTACATAACCTACTTTTCTTTTTTATTTTTAAATTATTGGAAATTTGTAGAGTTATTTTCCTGATAAGATAAACATTTTGTCAAATAATGACGTGTTCCTCTTCCTCCACCCCGAACCCTACATTCTCATATAAAACTAATCTAATTTTATTAACTTAGAAAAAAAATGTAAAGTTAATCAACTTTACACCATTACATTTACTCAACTAAACATCTTCATTATACTACTTAGCAGATAATAAAGTAAAACGGAATGAAAAATATTTACAAATATTTTATAATTTTGGCATTCATTGTACTTTCTGCAGTTCTTACATTTTTATTTATTTATTTGTATAAAAAGTGCATTTTTAGATTTTCTGGACAGTTTATTTACTTTTATTTTCCACTTACTTTGATTTTTATACTTTTTTTTAATGATTAAACCAAATGATTTTGCATAGCAGAAAAATTTCGTTCCATATGAATTGAGAGACGAAACTATCTGAAGTATTTATGCTTGTGTGTATATGGCATTAAACTGTTGCAGTTTGTTGAAATGGTTTTAGCAAAAAATTGATAATAAATAAAAGTGAAAACTTTGAATTTAAAAGTGCACAATATTACAAATTGTGTTTGATGGCTTTTTATCTGTTGCATATGTAAGCAAGTTTTACCTGTTAAGTTATTTGAGTAGATAGTCATTTGACTTTTTGTGTAGAACAATGGATATCATTGCTGCATTGCTTTTTGTCAGATTTTAATTTTATATTATTAAAATTTTTTACATTCTTTAAAAAATTTATTATCAAATTATTCTATACTGAATATTATTAACTTCTGTAGGGGCATTGACTTATTTTTCTTTCTCTTTTTCACTTACATAATTTGTGTATTAATTGGAATCATTTATAGAGCAGAGAATATTGAAAATACTTTATGAACAATTCAATAAATTTTTATTCCAGGGCTTTATTTTTGGGCAAGAGAAATATGTTTATGTCATTGTAGAAAAATTCTATTTACAATGAAACTTTTATTTTTACAATATTTGTATAACTATTTGAATGACTTCAATCTTTTTCTTATCATTTAAGTAATAAAATAGTTTCAACACCTTTCATTTATAAGGTTATAAAGGATTTCAGCAGATTTGTTTTATACTCAATAATTATATTTTTTATGTGTAAACAAGGAATTTAATAATGTTTTTATTGTATTACACTTCTGGTCATAATTATTATTTTTTTAATTCATTCATTTTTCAGTTATTTTCAGTATTTACGCAATCAAATAAAACTTGTCAGAAAATGATTCTTTTTATGATTATTTACTTCTAAGGATAAAAAATTTCATTTATTTTTTAACATTTCTACTAAATTTGTATGCAATAGTAACTTTAAAATTATTCGTGTTTTAATGTTATATTTTCGAAATATCATATAATTAAAATGTCCTTGCATAGTTAGTTTACAGATAATTGCGTTCTTTGTTGCTCCCAAGAAAATACATGAATTGTTACCTTGTGTGACTATATTAATCACTTACACGGTTATTAATATTTTATAATTTAATCATTTATATTGCAATGCCTTGACCCTCAAATTAGAGAGTAGCGTAACGAGCAATTCCTTTACTTACAGCCTATGTCTGTTTATGATTCATCTTCGTTGCCGACCCTTCCCGAATATATGGTAATTATAGTCCCTTTATAACAAAAAAAAAGTTTTAACATCTGGATGGTTTGACATTCTTCCTCCTTGAAGTTATAACGGATCTCTTTGAAACGACAAAAAGCATATATGCGGTTCTTTATCTGGATGCAAATAATGACCAGACAAAATTATTTTACTGGTGAAAAGGATCCCCCCTCTGACAGTCTGGAGGCACTTAACAATCTGTGTGTTAAAAGTTGATGTTACGTGTGGTCGGAATGCAAATTATCAGGTCGGGGAAACGGAGAACGTTACAATATTGAATATTTCAAAAAATGGTATAACATTTTGCTGATTTTATGTTTAGTATTAAAATTCCTATACCTTCAAATTATACTTTAAAGAATTTGAAATAGGTCCAAAATTTAATTCTTATATTTAAAATTATCATACATACACATGGCTACCACAAATCGACAAACAGGTAATAATTATTTAGATTTTTAATGTATTTTGGAATATTTTAAAATAATTTTTTTTGTTCACCATCCTTGCCTCTCTTTAGTGTAGAAAAGGAGGTACCTGAGTTTACCGATAGGGTCTTGGACAAGACAAATCCGACAACAGCAAGCAAAATTTCTGAAATTTAGCTTTGAAATAACTAATAATAAATTATTTTACATTTAAATAAAGCCAATTAAGCACAAATAAGAGCAGAAAAATTCTCCACCATCTTAGTTTTATTTTTATTTAAATAGTTCTACTATTTTTTCTCTTATTGTTAATAATTTGGTAGCATATTTGTGAAAAAATTTCTTAGTTTTTTACAAATCGTCAAACGATTATCTATATTTGAGTCTGTTTTTTTTATGAGGCTCTTGATATTTAATTGCACTAAGATCTAACTCTAGTAAGAATATGATTGCATTACATTCTAGATTTTAGTACGTAGATCGAAACACTTAAATTTGTTGCAATTAAACAGCACAATTTTAAAGATTAGCCCAGAGTTTTGTTGATGGTTACACCTTTCGAATTGGGGACTGTAATCTCTTCAATCGAAACTTTATCAAATATATTTCTAAACAACTTCCAATATCTATTGCACTCTAAATAAAAAAAAACTCTACATGTTCAAGGAGTTTGTTGACAAAAAGAAAAGAGTTATTTGGAGGATATGAATTTATAAAGTTGTGATTAGTGAAAAAGATATATGATCAAGAGTACGAACTTAAAAAAAATTATTGTTTTGATAATACTATGTAGCAGAAAGCATCATTCAAGGAACAGGAGAAATTCAATCTTAACACAAATTTTTAAAAAAGAAATTTATTTATTTTTTATTTATTGTAAAAATACTAAAGTTTGAACAAAGAAATCAATTTTCTAGATGATCATGGAATTGATTGAAACAATAACAATATCTCATTTTTTTTTCAATTACAATTATCATGATGATTATCATTATTGATGGCTAACATACATACCTTACTTTAGTCGTCATTCTTATTATCATCTATAGTAAGGAAATACTTGCTTTTTTTCCCCCTCCTCTTTCAATCTAAAGCATCTGTGGTGAATACCATATAAGACAGTTAACAACTCTTTTACCCGAACGATCGTTTTGGTAAAATTGTTAAGTTACTGGGCTGCTAACCAAAAGGTCCCAGGTTCTATCCTTGCTCATCCCGTACCGCCTCATTAGTGACCTCGGACAATGAACCTTCAACCTTTATACAGCTGTTGTGGCGCCATCTACCCGCACTTAAAGTCGTCAGACTCACTTGACGCAGCAAATCTAAAAAGTCGTCAGACTCATTTCACGCAGCAAACCTAAAAAGTCTTCAGACTCACTTGACGCAGCACCCCAAAAGTCGCCAGACACATTTGGCGCATTAGCATCCACACACGCTCGCCATAACGCTTGGCGCTATTCAACTGGGTACCTTGGCCCATTAAGCCAACAGCTAATATTACATCACCACTCAACATCCATATCGTTCGTCTCACTTCGACTCACTGCAGGGAGAATACTGTGGTGAATAGCATATAAGCCAGTTAACAACTCTTCCACCCGAACGATCGTTTTGGTAAAATTGTTAAGTTACTGGACTGCTAACCAAAAGGTCCCAGGTTCTATCCTCACGCATTCACATCACAGGTTCTGCATTGAGGAGACTAGTAATGAAAAATTGCCTTTTCATAGAATTTATTATTATTATTAATTGGAAAATTAAGTTTCATGAAATAAAAAAATACTAACTTTTCTTTTACATTGTTTCTCTTAATGATAGAGTATTTGCATTCTACCTTCATACTGATCTGATAGTTTATTATTCATGAATTATGAACAGATTTCTCAGAAGATATTAACACTAAAATTGATACAAATAATTTCAATCTAAATCAAATTTGTCAGAACTATGCTATATAGATCCTGAATTTAAAAACTGTTAACTCATTCCAATAAAATTAACAAATTTTTAATTCATTGTTTAACAAACATTTTAATAACGGGAGAGCAATGACCATGTAAATGGAGATAGATGTCTACATACAGGCTATTCAGATGAACTTGTGCTTAGAAATAAATCAACGCAACTAAAAATATATTCCCACTCTTTTTTTTAGAATTTTAATTTTATATTTTGAATCAAGATTTTATTTACGTAAATAAAGCAGAAAATAGAATCGCTTGAAAATTTCATTCTGTTTGCTGGTCATGTACGCAAAAAAAGCATAAAAAACTTTCGCTTAAATGATGGATATAATAGCCGAATATAAATTTGCAAACCATTGTTATACATTGACTTTAGTCGGCAAAAAGCGTTCGACCAGGTGGCATAGACGTAGAATGCTTTTCTTTCTTTTTTTTTGTCTTTTCTATTGTTATGAAACTATAGTGTCAACCAAATAAATCAAGATTGCCATCCTAAGTAATAGAACGGTCAACACATATTGCCGCTCTATGAGCGGTCAAAACACGTCTTTACCTCCGGCCCAACGCCAATATCAAATAATCTTCACCTTGTTTATATAGTTCTGAAAAATTCTTTACAAAAAAAAGTGGTATTTACACTAAAAGATGTAACGGCGGTCTTACTGATTACATTATTATTACAAAGATCTTACTGATTTTTTTCATATTATTTGCTCTTTAACAGGTATTATTGAAAAACGATGCATACATAAATTATTTATATCATAAATATCACTATTTCTTAATAAATATTATTTCTTAAAATTGAAAAATAGCCAGCTGCATTTTATTTATTCAAACATAGATGGCGTACCATATCCATTGTCTCTTACATTTTTAATGACAGATTGTATCGCCGCCATAAATCACCAAGCAAACGGAATTCTTGCACGACATATATTCAAGAACAACCAGTTGAGAATCTTAATTACCTAATAATTTTTTTTTAATTGCAAATATTTCCAGAAGAAATAGATAATGAAAATAATCTTCAAAGTAATCTTTGTAATTTTTATATTGATGATGTTTTAGGAAATATTCATGTGGCACAAATCATTTATCTTCATTTTAATTAATAAAATTATTCTTTTTTTTTCTTTTTTGCCAACCGATTTATAGGGTACTCAGTCTAGTTTTTCTCTATGCCAACGAAATCCAGACATCTGTTAAGATTTTAGAAGCGAACTTCTAGCAGTGGATGAGGGACTTAAGACCATTTTACACGAAAATAGTTATAAGAACCTTTGGATTCTTACTGATAGCCGCAGCTCAATGGAAAACTTTAACAATTGGATCTATGTTGGACATAAAGCAAGTTTGTCTATTCTTCAGAAGTTGAAGCTGATTTCAATCCAACATGACATTCAGTTCCAGAGGATCTTATCTCATGTGGATCTGCTTGGTAAGGAAATAGCAGACAGGCTTGCAAAGAAAGGAAGCAGCCTAGCGACTTCATCTTCTGCTGAGATCACATACATAGAACTGTTCTCTCAGGCAAAATTCCTAAATAAGAAGAATTGGATGGTTCCCCCTTTTCACGATTAGTATAGAGCCAATAAGCCGGGCCAGTCCTTAATTCTTCTTTGTGATCGAAAAACCAACACTTGCCTGTCTCGCCTTGCCATTGGCCAAGTTAAATGTCTTTTCTTTTCACAGGTTTAAAAATCTTACCCTCTATGCCCGAAATGCTGCCAACATCAGGCCTATGCTGAACATATTCTAGACTGTTTAGGACATGTTTGGGAAGAAATTTATTCTTCTCCCTTCCTCGTCTTTGACTTTCTTCTTGTCAACAAATTTTTAGATTTGGTTTGATTACGTCAGGCCAAGGAGATTAGCAACAACATATACAACATTTTTTTTTTTTTTTTGCATTGAAAGATTGCTCTTTTCTTTTCTATTCAACAATTTTCTGTATCAGGGTATTAATTCACAAAACTTACTATCATATTTTTTGACAGACTATAGAATATTATGTTTTGAGGTATCTTTACGAATATTTTTATATCAATTTGAATTTTTTTTTAATTTCTGGAAGTTATATATAAGTGTATGTATAAATAATATACATACAAAGCATGTTTATGTATTTAGTAAAAACTTTTTCTATGGTGTATTTCTGAATTTATCTTATGTAACCTTACTTACGAAACCTTACTTATACGCTTTATTATGGAAATTATACCTTTTAATAGTTTGTTTTGTGATAAAATACGGTTAACTATATTTAATAATATAATTTATCTCTGAATTGGTAAGAACAATTTCATAAATTAATATATGCATCTGAAAATAATTCAGTATTGTAAATTTTTTATGAGAAATAAATTTATATTACTATTGATGCATGGTGGGTATATAAGCAATTGTTCATTAAATATTTTTGGTTGTTTACTCAAGCACTGAAAAATTGACAAAATATAGTTTATTTGTAAAAAGAAAAACAACAACATTTATATAGTAAATACTTCTTTAATTCCTCTTTCTAGATATTATAATTACATACATATATAAAAAGATCTATGCATTATGCAATATTTCTAATATTTAATGATTTAACTTTTGATAATAATTTTAAAACAAGTTATTGCCAGGATGTCGAATGAAATATTCTTGAACTACAATGATTTAGTAAGTAAGTAATTAAAATTTTTCTTATTTCAAGCTATGGCATTTACTAATAATTTTTAACTTTGTTTATGTTATGGTAAAAAATTAATTTGCAGATTATATTCTATAATAAAGTTATCATGTATCACTTAACTTATTTAAGCCATCTAATCTATAAGCAATTTAGAAAATATATTTCTAATCAAATTCCAATGTCTACTACACTCTATATAAAGAAAAAAAAATTATATATTCAAGGAATTTGTTGACAAAAACAAAAGAATTATTTGGCTCTTATAGTTTGGAGAATATAAATTTATGAAGTTATGATTAGTGAAGAACATAAAAGATCTTGAATATGAACTAAAAAAATTATTGTTTTGATCATACTATGTAGCAGAAAGCATCATTCAAGAAACAGCATAAATTCAATCTTAATATAATTTTTTAAAAAAAATAAGCTATTTATTTATTTTTTATTCATTGTGAAATACTAAAGTTTAAACAAAGAAATCAATTTTCTAGAAGATCATGAAATTGATTGAGCAATAACAATATCTCGTTTTCTTGTCAGTTTTAATTACCATGATGAACTGCTTATTGATGACTATACTAAGGCAATATTAGCTTTTTTTCTCCTCTTTCAATCTAAAACATCACAGCCTCTGTATTGAGGAGCCTAGTAATGAAAAATTGACTTTTTATAGAATTTATTATTATTATTATTATTGGGAAAATTATGTTTCATGAAATAAAAATAATCCTAACTTTTCTTTCACATTGTTTCTCTTAGGAGTGCCATATAGAGAGAAAGTAACCCGATGTCGACGAAAGCGCCACCTATCGATGAGGGGATAAGGCGATGACCAAACTAATGACGGAAGAGGCTTAAAAGGTTTGATTGACAAGCCGAATAACACCCAACAAAAAAAGAATTCCTAGTCCCCAGGAGATATTGCTGTATGAAGAGTGTGACACTCAGAAGGTCAACCGACCCACCGAACTGGCCCCAATAAAACTTTCCCTTACTCTTTTTGGAAAACCGACACTGTCTTTGTACATCACAAGAGGTGATTGGAGGAGTTAATGAGCCTCCAAACTTGTTTGGAAAAGATACTCTTTGAGTTGGATATTTTAGATTTTCTCTGCTTGCATAGAAAATAGTACCGAGGGTAGCGTGAATGTTAGAAGGACTCATGGAACACAGAACTCAGCACTGATTAATTATTGAAGTATCTTCGATTTTGGGATATTTTGCTCTTCATAATTATGTTAATTAATATTAGAGAATCCTGAAATTTAGAAGGAGTAATTGAATAATTTAATATTTATAGTATTTCGTTTGACACGACTTCATTTTTAACAATAATGGCGTTCATTAATTTTTCAATCAAGGAGGATCGGGCAAAATCTATGTGCCTATGAAAATGTAAGACCTCGAACTCATCCCCAAAGAATGGGTTCAATCCTTTCTCTCAATAGTTTTAGTACCTACAGTGAATTTTAATAAAATTTCCCTAAATTTTCTTTAAAATTTTATAAGCAAATTATTTATTTAAAAAAATAGTAAATAAGCTTAAATGAGGAAGGAAATGAACAAAATTAAGGAGAGTTTTTCAAGTCATGTGACGTATTTGATATGACCTGGTGTTTCTGTGTAGCTGGGATGTTCCTAATTTCTGCTTTATTTTCGCAAAAAAGAGAATATCCTAAACTTTAATTAAATGACTCATTTTTACCATATTAAAAAGAAAAAATAAATATAGTTATTTTGAAAATAATGTTAGGATAAATTCAATAACTAG
>JAPMOR010010686.1:103797-118572 GCA_026543865.1 Argiope aurantia | reverse complement strand
TTTTTTCAATTCTTTTCGAGAAAAATTAAGATCTAACATTAATTAAAAAGTCTTGACTTTAGAATTATATGAAATGGTGAAATTCGTTATGTTGAGTCGGAATGCTACCAGTTTCATACAAATATAAAAAGGGAATATCAGCAGAAATTGTTGCATATTTCTCACAGTCACTGAAGTGAACGTATTTAAATTAAACTTTTTTTGTAATTTCCTTATGACAGTAATTTTGCAGTTATTCTGTAATTTCCTTTATGAAGCACTTTCAATTTAATCTAAAATAATTTTATTGCATTATAGTTATTAATATAAAGAAGAAAAAAAATCATTACACCTCTAGTTCAAATCAATTTCTAGAAACAAAAGGGTTAAGAAAAAAATCTGCACATTTTAGTAACTCCTTGACATTTGAATTTATTTAACTTCAAACTTAATTAACTTAACTAAGTTATTTATTAACTTCTTTAATAATTATCGAATTTATTAACAGACGAAATTTATTAATTTATTTAAAATAACTTTAAATTTATTAATTAGATGACGCTTTCTACTTTAGAGAATTATTATTATTTTAATTCCTATAATAAAATAAGTGCATTTACTATAATGATGAATTTTTCAGTGATTTTTATATATTTCCAATTATTTAACATTTTCCCTTAATTTCAAATTTGAAAATAAAAATTCAGTAAATCGATGCGCCAGTCAGACTCGTCCTTGTCTGCTAAGGGGTTAACTATATGAACAAAGTTTTCTGCTTCATTTTTAAATTCTTGCTATCTAACTCTTTTAATAGTTCAGTTTTCTCACTAATATCTTTTCGCAATGTATTAGATTATTTACTAATATAATAATTATATACTAATTGTACTTTTAAGAAAATAACGGACTATTAAAGAAGTTTAATTTTAAGCTAATATTTTGTTATTACATAGAGATAAGAGATGAATAACAATTTTTGGTTTCTGTAAACAATATTTTTAAAAAAGATCTCAAATCTCATAAAATTAATCAATCGTAATCGTAGGCGGAATTAATGTCAGGTATTTTTATGATAAATAAATTTAATAGGTTTCAAAGTAGCTGGATTTTGCAGTGATACAGAGGCGCAAACGCTTGTTGAAATTTTCAGCAATGGGCCGCAAGTCTTCTACCTTTTATCTATCCAATTCTTACAGAAGACATTTCTTTAGAGAGTCCAAACTTTTATGTGGTTTAGTGCAAGCCTTAGACTTCAAAATGGACTATACACTTTAATCATGAGATTAAGATTCGGCGAGTATTGTGTCCATTTTCCAGATGATATCAAGTCCAAAAAATGTTCCTTCCACCACTCTTCTGTCTTTTTAGCCTTGTGCGCTGATGCAGAGTCTTGTTGAAACTCCCATTTTACATTTCCGAAGTGCATTTTGGCCCACGGCAACAGTTTCTATAACAGTTTCTAGAATGTCCCACTGGTACATTTTTTGAATTTTTTTAGCTCCCTCATCCACAAAAACCAGAGATGTTTTGCAGCTGTCTCAAATTCCGCCTCAGACCATGACCGACTTTGGATTTTTGTGATGTCCACCAACTACTGAAGTGCTTGATGACGGACTTTTGGACTGTAAAGAGCTGCTCATTAGTGAAAAGGAATCTCTCTCAGTTCTGACATGCGGCCGGCCCGTTCCAAAAGTTTTCATCGTCTTTGGAGCCCCACTTTGTTTTCTTCAGTGAGAAGATGAACTTTCTGGACCTTGTAAGACTTCAGTTCTAGCTCTGATTTTGCCATTGATTGCTCTGACCAGACCCTTATTTCCAGTTCACCAGCGATATTTCTCATGAAAACCTTCGAATTTCATTAAACTCGCTTTTTGATAACCTACGGCTCCTGAAAGTGTTGACCATACGTTTTAGTTCACTTCCTAGAATTTTATCATCATTGCAGGCTCTTTGAAACGATAGATTGCATCAGACACTGTTTGCCGAGGCACATTGAGCAAACGAATGACTTCATATTGTTCGTTTTCCAACTTTTAAACAGAATATATTTTGCTTGGCATTGTAAAAAGTCCAAAAATCAGTACAAAAACTAAAAGATACATTATAAAATATGTTATAATTAAAGTGGTAGGCAAAAAGAAATGAACAAAAATCTAAAAAAAATTAATTAACTTCTATTCTATGATGTAATAACTTTGCCCGAGTTTTTGTGCCGCACCATATAATATTTGCTAAACCGTTTATATAAAACTTCACGCTATGATTCCATCAAACCTATCAGATGTTAAAGCAAGTTATTGCTAATGGCTTTTCTCTACTCATTGTACATATGAAATATTCTAATAGAAAACCATGACAGTAGAACTATTAAATACAGTTAATATATTTTCTAAATTTATTATTTCTAATCACTTTTCTGGTGTATGGAAAATATTTTAATCATCAAAAAATTCAATTTTGACAAATCTCCTGATTTTAGACCTCTCTGAGTGCGATAAAACACTTTTATGCCTCTCTGTCTCTCTGGTTGCGTTTTTTAAAAAGTAAATGCAAGGAAACGTTTTCTATGATCTTTCACAATGCTTGCATTAATAATTCAATGAAATAGTTTTATTTAAGGCAAATATGGTTTAATATGTACAAGATATCTACTCCAATTGGAGCCCAACAGCAAATTTGTAATCCTTCAGTAACAGACCTATCTTTATCCTGTTAAACAAATGGTCTAAATGAAATTAATAGTTTTTACTTTTATTTAATTTGAGTCAATAACTGTTGATGAATTACGAATTTTAAATTTTTACATATATTTTGTACCCTGTGAGTCATTTTTTACAAAATAATCTTAAGACCCTAATATTTTAAATAAAAAGAGTTGCTCTCCAATCAACTGAATCAATCACTAAAAGCTGACATCAGAAAAAATTTCAACATCACTATTCTATAAACAGGTGATTATATATTACTTCAACAATCGTTTCAAAGAAGCCAATCATCTCCCAGGGTTTCTCAACAGTGATTGGCATAGATTATAAAAATGTTGATTGTTCTAATATTGTAATATTCAAAACTTAATAAATTGGTCAGATTTGATCGCAGAAGAAGCGTAAATTAATTTATTTAAAAGTTGAAATGTCAAGGATATTTTGCAGAATACGATTCCTTAGGACCAAAGGATGTCTAAAGTGTTTATATTTCATAATTTTTTAAATATATGTCTGCCTTTTTATTAATTGCACTTTCCTCATTTCCATTGCATTTTATGAGCGCTGATAGAAAATTAGAGAGAAATTTATGCGTAGTCCAACGAACAGAATGGCTTGAGGCTTACATAACAATATAGGTGAATTATATAATTATCAAAATTTGAAGTTTAAAAATACGTAGATGAAAAACCTATTATGTGCATAAAGTATTAATTGAACATTTTAGCGAGCATTAACACTGGCGGAAGGTTGGTAGCCAAAGGCGGCTAGTAATAAAATAATAATAACATATAATAACATGTAGGTTGTAACTTAGACGATGCTTTTAAAATATCACAAAATAAAAATAATATTACAGAAGCTCAGAAGACATCTAAATCCAATTATCGAAATCTTCAAATATTTCAAGATGTAGCCACTACATACTAACAAAACTAATAATTTCTTTAGATAATTTTTTTTTACTAAGAATCTATTCATAGCAATAAAAAGTAATGTCATAAGAAATTTAAAAAAAATTACATAATTTGAATTGTTTAGACTATATCTTAAGAACAATTTACGCACAGAAACTTTTAATATAAATTACTAAATTTAAAACGGTATTTTTAGTTTCTATTTATAATTTCGGATTGCAGGAAAACTGGGCTATCCCTTTTATTTACGTGACTGTAGACGTTTTACGCATTAGTGGCAAATTATGCGAGCGTGGAATACATGGATTTTCTTAGTAGCATTTCACACGAACATGAATGATATATTTATATTTCTTAAATATTTATTTTAATATTATCCAAAATTTGACTTTTTTTTTGCCGGGACTGTTTTAGCACAAGCCATTTAATCTTGGGCTATTTTATGAGACTTGTTCCAACTTTAGGATGCCTCTCATATCGACATATCCTTAATATGGATAAAATGTTTGCCACAAGCAAAAGAAATTGTTACATTAAAATTAAATGCACACACTGGAGGTTTGGTTTGGTTATATTAACGTCCCATTTGAAGCAACACTAGGGCTATTTTGGAACGGACCTCGTAATTTTGAACCGCGTCAGATGACAAGGGCGACACCTGAGCTGGCACCCCCCCCTCTCCACACCACACCACACCACACCAGTGGGAGGACGTTTGATCATGACGGATTTAACGTGCAACAGACCCCCTTACACGACGGTTCTTCGGTGGAATCGGGCCAAGAACCTGAAACCCTCTGGTTCCGAAGCCGAGACTTTGCCATCAGGCCACCGCGGCCCGCACACACGGGAGGAATTAAAAGGTTCACAAATCGAATCAGGTTCCAAACATCGACAATGAGTATTCGAATCTACTCCATAATGAAAGATATATTATAAATGAGAAATGAAAAAATGAATTATTGACGCTACTTTTATTATTTCTAGTACGACAGCAACTACTAATTCTACTACTATAACAATTACTATTATTACTACTACTATACCACGTCACAGCCCCGTTCCTAGAGCGAAGAGACTTTTAGCTCGTGTATGACCTTTACGTTTAAATGTGTATGAGTGGCGAAAAAAAGAACGAAATTGTTATTTTCCAATATGAGTAGAAAATGAGCGAGAATATGATGTGAAATAAAATTTATAAGGTTGCAATTGTTTTTACAGCTTACAAATTCAGAAAATTTCAACCAAAATGTTACTGAATTACTCTTTTCTTAAGCCGTGGTACCATTTCAAAATAGAGAAGAACGAGTACTAACATAATTTTAGTTGGGAACCTTCATATAGAGTATTAAGAAAGGGGGGGGGCTTGTAGATATACATAAATATATACAAATGTAAAAATTTCATACATTGGTAAAACATATATTCTAGAATAGTATGAAAATAATTTTTTCATGAAATGATTTTTATTTTTTCTGCTAATTCTTTGATGGTACCAGGCAAGAGAAATTCTTATAAAAATATATAACACTGAGCTGATCTAATCGATTACTGGAAGCATCAGTAGAAAATTATGAAAATATTTAACTATTTACTAGAGAGATGTCAGTATACAGTGCCCGAAAAAATTATAAGGACACACGAAAAATCGCCAAATCTAGAAGCCTTGTTTACAGAATCGTATGCAAATTTTTGCAGCAAAAATAGAAGTAAAACTAAAATATTTTATGCGTAAAGTAATTAAAATTTTCAATTTTAAATCTGCTAAAATTTAAATTATGATTTTTAAACCTAAATGAAAACGTAAAAAAAGATAAGAACATTGCTTTTTCTCCAGTAATTATTTAAAAATTTGCATATTTGAAAGTATAAAATAACAATTCCGAGTTAAAAGATTCATTTGCGTAAAGAATTTCCCACTCGGCGACTTTCAGTGTGAATTTTTAAACGATGTCCAAAGGAACTCAACTTTCTGACTCTGAAAAAGGAAAAATTGTTGCTTTTCGAGAATGTGGATTAAGTGGATGGGAAATTTTAAAAAGAACCAAGAGATCTAAAACGGTGGTTTATAATTTTCTAAAAAATCCTGGGATGTATGGTATGAAAAAGCGAATTGGGAGACCAGCAATTCTCACTCGTCGACAAAAAAGAATGATTGTCAGGAGAACTTGCGAGAAAAGAGAAACCGCAAATGAAGTTAGACAAAATTTGAGTTTACCATGCTCAACAAGGACTGTTCAAAATGTTTTGAGTAAACATCCTCAAGTTTCTTATGGGAAATTAGTGTCACCCCCCCCCCCCCTTTACAAATCATTATAAGAAAAGAAGAGTTTACTTTGCCAAAAAATACATTTCTCTTGGTCAAAAGTGGGCTGATGTAATTTTTTCGGACGAAAAAAAAAGTTCAATCTTGATGGACCTGATTGTTTTCGTTATTTTTGGTATGATCTGCGAAAGACCAAGGAAGTGTTTTCCAGGCGTCAATATGGTGGTGGCTCGGTCATGGTATGGGGCGCTTTTGCGGCAAATGGAACCACTCCAATTGTATTTATCAACTATAAAATGAATTCGGACAGGTATGTTGATATGTTAGGAAAAAGTTTGTTACCTGAAGCGCCACTAATTACTTCAGGGGTTTATATTTTTCAGCAGGATAATGCTTCGATACACGTTTCTACGAGTGCAAAACTCTGGTTTGAAGCTGATTCTGTAAATTTACTTGATTGGCCGGCGAGAAGTGCCGATCTTAACCCAATCGAAAACTTATGGGGACTTCTAGCCCGAGAAGTTTATAAAAACGGCACACAGTATCAATGTACACAGGATCTTGTCGTCGCTATAAAAATCTTGTCGTCGCTTGGGAAAAAATATCTGTGGACATTTTAAAAGATCTTTCAGGATCTATGACCTCTCAGCTTATTCAAGTGATTGAAAAAAAAAGGTAGTTTTCTTGATTATTGAAACCTTTTTTAAGTATTTCACAACATGTCCTTATAATTTTTTCCGTACTTCCTTTAATGTTAAATTTTGTAAAATCAATATTTTGAAGCTAAATTATGTTTTTTATGTGATATAAGTGTTATCACAAAATTATGCAGCAGAAGTAAGAAATATATGGACATAAAGCATATTTTCATGCAATTAGATGTAGTCCTTATACTTTTTTTGCGCACTGTACAGAACTTACATTTCAAGATTATGAGAAATTAAAATTTTGTATACTGACATATTAACAATAGGATACATATTTTATACATACTTTTTAAATCATATTCAAAATTTGAATTTGGGCTAATTTGGTGGAACTGTTTTGTTACAGGTTATTTAGTTAGGGCTATTTTAAGCGGTAATGTGATTAGACTATATACAATGTCAGAATGTCTCCCATACCGAGATATCTTCAATATCGATATAACATTGCCAACATCAAGAGCTTCATCCAGACGAAATCCATCCATGGAGACCACAGACGGTTCACTAGCCACATCAGTTCTATCGTTCATTCTGCGTATTCGAATTCGAATGAACTCAGACTAAAGCGAACGATTCACGTTAGAAAGGGAGAAATTAAAATAAATGTTCATTTTTTTAGTCAGTATAGACGTGAGGTATTTCATAAAATTTTAACTTTATTTCCATCGTTGCGATTACACCTTTAAAGATGTCAGGTAAGAGAAATTCTTCTGAAATTATTCAGCCTCTATCTTCTCAATACATCAGAATAGCTCAAGAATAATTTAAATTAATCTGAAAAATTTGAATTTTCGATAAAACGTAAGCATTTTTCCCCGAAGGTTATGTCGTTTTATAGTACATATTTTTTAAATGCATTTATTCTTTTGCGTCAAATGTTTTTGAAACAGCGCTTTAGTTAAATATGAATAACAATAATTATAATTGTTATTATTTCCTAGAGATTTGATTTTACAAATATCAGATTTAAATTATTATCTTAAAATTTAAACTTCATATAATATAACGTTTTACATACATATACAAATAAATAAATAGTAATTCATGTTGTGCATGTAATTTAATTCAAGGAACGTGATTAATTCGACGCTCACAGGATTGCAATAAAAATTAAATTTATCCAATTATTCAAATTAAGGGAAATCGATTCCAAAAATGAATATAAAAATCATTTTGAATTCAATATGGCAGAAAGGACTTTTTTTTTAATTTTAATTATTTTTATGAGTAATAAAATACACAGTCAATAAATAAATGTTAAGTATAGTAATAAAATAATAACACATATAAACTTTTTCAGTAATTTTTATAATAATTATAATAAAAAGCAATTTTAATAAGCAAATTTGGATGTAATAGTTTTACAGTAAAAATAAATTTTAAAAACTAAATAAATAGTAATATTATTTACATTTTAAACAGTAAAATTCGTATTTAATATGTTAATAATCTGTTTTTAAAAAAAGGTCAAAACTTTATTGCATTTTTGAATAAATGTACAGCGTTAAAATTCTTGAGCGAATTCGAGCCTAAAAAATATTTACTCATGAGCAAAAAGGATGCATTTTACAGATGAATCTAACTAAATAAATCAAAACAGAAGTAAAAATTTATTTTACAGCGATTAGTTTTGAATTCAAACGAATCAAAATAAAATCGAATTTTTGACATTTTCCAGTTATTTTTAAAAAAGAAATTCAAGGAAGTAGAGATAAATACAAATTACTGTTCGACATTCCAATGAATTTCTATTTGCATATTGATTGATTTTACAAATTTTTCAACTAATTTATAATCTTCAAAGTGAATTGCTCATCGAAATTTTAATTTTTAAAAATACGTTTTGATGCTCACATAAATATATCATTAACTATTCATATTGTCTTAATAGTTTAGATTTTTAGAAAAATGGAACCAACCAACTATGAAATTGAGGGTTTTAAAAAATATGAACATTCTTACAGATATTTGCAATCAGAATTAAAAAAAAATCCATTTAAAGGAACTAAAGTCGATTCAAAATAAATTTTAAATATGAACCAAAGGAAGATGTTCCGTTACATTTACTTTCATTACAATTTAATTAATTACAGCACGCTAAATTAATTCCAGTACACTTTCAATATAATATAATCTAGACTAATAATGAAAATCATCATTCTCGACATATATAACAAAATTTAAAATACCCTTAAAGACAGCTAGAGAATGGTAGTTCTGTTGCTGTGTTTTTAACGATTTTTTGCTTATTTGAAGATTGGTGAGGCAGAATATTTGCTCAGGCAACAAATAAAAAAATTAATATTTTTGCCAGTTACTGATTATTTTAAGATTAAGAATACTGATTAAAATAATTTCATTTTGAAAATGTCAAAATTTAATGAAACTTGTTTAATTTATTATTCATTAGTATGTTATTCTTTTTCATTTAAATATATTTGACCTCTCCTTTTTAAGCTCTAAAATGGTTGCTTTCATTTCTTTTTCATCTCCCGTCTCCGCTGCATCGTACCGAAGGATAATTTATCATAGCAGACAACTTAAGAGTTTCTCTGTTTTATAGAATTGTTAATAGATTATTGATGGATGAGATTGGAAAGAACATAACGTATAGAACACAAAGATGAACATAGATAAAGATAGAATTTAATGCCAATCTTGAAAGATCTGTGATAGAGAAAATTCACATTAATCGTTTTGTTTGCATGAAATTGCAAATGTAACTTGAAATGGTATAATTGCAAATGCTACTTGGAATGGCTTGAAGAAGAATGGTTAAACTAGGTTGATCATTCTTTCTTAGCAGTTTATTCCTTCCATAAAAATGGAATCACCACTGAAGAAAATTCTTTAAAGATATAAATTACATTCGTAGTGTTTTAATTCGAATAGAAATGCTGAATGGCACGATAATCAAAAATATGATAAATTCTTTCATTATAAAATTGAAATTTGACCTTTCTTTGCACCCCCCCCCGAAAAAAAAACAGGAAAGACCATTGCAAAAAGGACAATCGCTAGTAAACTTCGCTAAAAAGGAAGAAATAACTGGAAAGGCAATTTCAATAAAAGTAGACATATTATTATCTAAATGTAACAAGTTAATCTGAAAACATTACATTCAATAATTATTTTTCAATCCACTCAGTAACTCTAATTAATGAATTCTTCTTGCTTAATTTTGCATTATATTTCCGTAACAACTTACATTAATTATTATAAGTATACGATAAAAATCCAGGAACAAAGAAATATATGAGAATATGATTATTGAAGATTAATTATTGCAGTAAAAGTGCTGTAATTATGCGTCATAAGTCTTTTCAATCAATTGAAAGAATTTTGTTTATAAATTTTAGAATATTTAAAAAAATTTCATAATTTTTCATATTTTATAAGCACAATATTTAAAGATATGAATTAGATTCGTTGTGATTGAATTGGAATGGAAACTAAAATGGCACTAGAATCAAAATTATCACAACTTCCATAGTTATAAAATTGAAATTTAGTATTTTCTTCCAAACTTCCCAACGAAAAACAACAGCAACAGGAAAGGCCATTTGAATCAATCATTTCGCTAAATTTCCTTAAAAAAGAAAGAAAAACCAGGAAACAGAATTGAAAGAAGGGTAAAAATATTAATTTTTTAATGTAACAAAGTGATTTAGAAACTACATTACATTCAAGAATTATTTTTCAATACCATAGAGCTGAGATACTAATAGAGAGAGTGCAACCCTACTTTGGTGTAGGACAAGATAAAATAACGTGACTTATGGACAGAATTTGTGTTCACTGTAACCGCATTCTCCGTTCCCCATTATATTACAATGGCAGATTTTTTCTCGCTTTTAACTGTTGGATTTTAAAACTTATTTAAGCCATGGTTAACTATTGCTGTGCAATTGGATGCAAAGAAAAAGCTTCTATGGATAGTCCTGTATCATTTCACAGATATGTACAATAAACATGTTCTGTTTATATCCATTTTAAGTCAATTTAAAATTTTGTAACTTCCATCACTCAGTGATTTTGGTGTTAAAACTGAATAATATTTCATAGTTTGGTTTATTTATTGTATTAAATTTATTTAATTTGTTATTAAGCTTCATTTAAACTGATGTAACTGCATTATATTTTGTTACTCGCTTTATTTTAATCTCGAATGTGTTGCAAGTGCTTGGCTGCAAGCTTGGCGGGATTTTTTTCTCGCCAATACAAGTGTTTACATAAAAACACTATTGGTAATTGGTATTGGTAATGGTAAAAAACACTATTGACCGATTAATTTATTTTAGTGCAAATAAAGTTCCTTATTATTTCCAATATGTTTTTTTACCATAAATATTCGAAATTTATTATACCGTAAAAGACATTAAATCATCATTGTGAATGAAATCGTGAAACTAAAACGTTTTGTTGAAAATGTTATAAAGTAAAATTTCATAAATGTGCTAGCAGTAATTGCATGATTTTATAAATTTTAATTAAGGTCTAATAAGAAACTAGTGGATATTCTAAAGATAAACTATTAAAGAAAGAAATGCTATTTTTACAGATAAAAATTTTGTCTGAATGTTAACTTTATTAATAACTGGCGATATGCACATACCCTAAAATCACCGTTTTCGTAAAAGTTTCGAATTTCCTTATTATTTTGTAATAAATCAACACATTTGAGATTCCAAAAATGATTTAATTTTGTTTCGGCGGTAGTTAGAAGCAAAGTTACCACCTACACTATAAACCAGAAGCGAAATATTTAAAACTGATACTAACAAGGAGAAGGCACGAGGTTTAAAATTGAGTCCGGAATGAGATTTTGTATGATGATAGTACACATTTAGAATGTTTATAAATGAAAATATTAAGACTCAATAGTCAACCTTAAAACTTTCAAATTAGCTTATATACTAATATTGGGTTACCGGTACGAGCGCTCGAGTAGTGCAGTGGTTAGGGCACTGGCGTAGCATTCAGGAGACCTGGGTTCGATTCTGAGCTAGAGTTTTTTTTCTTTCTAAATTATTTCAAAATAATTTAACAGTTTTAATTAATATCTTTTTCATTTTTTATGCAAAAATAAATATTATTCAGATTATTCAAGAAAAAAAAAAGACCTGGGTCACTTTTATAACCTGCTTTTATTATAAAAAGTTTTTTTTTATCTGCATGAGATAATGATAAAAGTATTTGAACATGTAATGTAAAATTAAAAGATGTTTTGGGGTAAAGAAACGAAATAAAATGTTTATTTAAAGAAGAAAGATACTCACTTTTAATTAATGCACAGAAACGAAATAAAAAAGTAAACACATAATTTAAATCAATAAACTCGGGTACTGATGTAAAAAAAGAAAACATTATTTTCGAAACCAGTTTGCTTGGTTTTCAAAGAATGAATATTATATTATATTATATTATATATATATATATATATTATTTAGGAAATGTTAATTGGAAATGAAAACCGACCGGACCCAATGCCGGGAAATAAAACGTTGCGAGGCAGTTTTTGAGTATGCCAAGATTTGCGATATGGCGCCAAAAAAGGTCAGATTTCTCATACATGACTTGGCCCACGTTTCGTACACTTGTTTAGACTAGAAACAAGCGACTAGCTTCCTCCATTTATGTCAGCTCTATGTTCAATACACTCAGAAACTCTAATAAATTAATTTGTGTTACTTAAATTTGCATTATATTCAGTAACAATTGTTGTAAAATTTGCGTTAAATATTCAAGAGTTAAAAAGTACAGAAATACGATCACTCATGATTAATTAGTGCAGTAAAAGTGCTGTAATTTTGTGTTGTAAGCATTGTTCAATCATTTAAAATTTAAAACTTTTATAAATTTTTGAATATTCAAATACTTATCATCATTGTTCGATATTTTATACATACAATAGTAAATATAAATTATTATTAAGTTTTATCAAACTTTGTATCTGTAATTTAATATTATACGGCCAGGATAATAGTTTATGACATTTTGAATACAGAATCGGTAATAATAATCTATGGTTAGAAAGTTGGATTAAAGTGGTTTCATTGTGATTCAAAGCAATGAAAATAGATGTTTTTTAATTAAAGCTAATTGGTTTAATTAAAAAAATTAATAAGCTTTAATTAAATTAATAATCTTCAGAGAATTCTTAGATATACTGTAGATTTTCTTATTTTGAAAATATTTAATCTGCTCGTGAAAGTTCTGCACTAATACAAAACAAGATCTATCTAATGACAGTGAAAAAAATGGCGTCTTTTTACTCGAAATTATTTATTATAACTTTCATAATTTTTGATTGAATAGCTTACATTCATCATGAAAAAGAAAACAATATCTTGAATTATCTGCATATAAGAATAGATTTAAAAAACCATTCATTTTCAACAGTTTTTTATAGCTTATTAACTTATCATTCGATGCATTTTTGAAAACTTTCATGACAATTATTTTAAAAACTTTAATAATCAAAGATATAGTATAGATATAAAAAAAAACACGCACAATTTGCTGTAACGGTTTTTAGGAGGACGGTCATGGAGGTATAAAATCAACATTTTTGGGCAATTATGTTTGAAAAGTAGAGTTAATTTTTATTAATCAGATGATATAAATAATCGTATATCAGATTTTAAATCTATTTTTAAATCTTCATCCTAGATTATCATTGGGGTTTAATACGTTTTAAGAATAGATAATAATATTAAAGATAATATAAATAAACTCTTTATAAGATTTAAATCATAACTTATATAAATATCTAATTTTGAAGTTATAGTAACGATTTCATAATTACTTAATCTTTTTGAAATAATTTTATTCATCATTTTATAAGAATATATTTTTTTCAAAAATATCAAATACTTTCAAACCGAAATATAATTGTAATATAATTTTACTTTACACAAATTGGTGTGCATTTATGTAATTTATCAAAAATTTTAAAAAACCCCTGCCAGTTAAGGGGTTAAGAACAAATCTTTAAAATTGTTATTTCAAAAGGTAAAAAAAAAACATGAAAATACATTGAAATAATACATAGCAATTTCCAGACTCCAAACTTCATCAGTTTAATAATGTTATTGCTATTCAAACTTACAAGCGAAACAAAAATTCTTAACTCTTGCCATGAAAATGTATTTTTCCGTTTCAGATATAATAATTTTGGTCCAGCCATATTTTTTTAAATAAAAATTGCAACCACCATCATAATGATAATTTCTTTCATTCTCTAAGAAAAGCGTCACATAGGAATATATGTTTTAATAATTTAATATGCAAAATCTGTTTAATAATTTTTTTAGGCAGGTATCTCTCTCTAATATTAAGGCTTAACCACCACCGAGCGGATGCCGTACGCAGAAAACGACAGATCTCCGTGAAGAAACCTCAATCGGATGAAGCATAACCATACTAGGATCGACACCAAAGACAGGCAGCACGCTTGTTCACGCCCAGTTCTACTGTATTTCTTCACTCTGGTATATTGTCTGGTACGTATTGTCATTCTTTAACAGATAACTTAAAATGAATAATTTATAATACTTATTAATTCTGGTATAATTATAATGTATAGTTATAATATTATAATTACAAAGTATAATTTCTAATACATGTATAATTTGTGTCTATTTAGATATTTCTGCGAGATGAAGATAATTGTCTATGCTTCTTTAGAAGAATATCATGCCGCGATATCTCTTTCAATGATTACAAATATAATTATGTGAAACTGCTTTAGAAGAATAACAACAAAAATTTTATTAGAAAATTCGCTCTTTCATATCAGAAGAGCATTATATAAGAGTAACTTTTCTAAGAGTTTTAAATTTAGGATTAGACGAGATTTCTTGACATGAATAGTTGTTTTAAACTTTACATGGAAAACATTGCTTCTTTTCCTACAAAAATAAGATTACATACGAATGATTCCTTGAATATTCTTCATTTAGGATTTATTACACCATTTCTAGAAATTAGAAATCTGCTGTTTGTATTTAATATTCAGTAAGGTTAATTTTTGAGTGCAGGTATTTCAATATACGAAATGCGATTTATATAATTATAAGTATTTTTTATTTCGATAAAAGACATTATTTTATGGGTACCGCCGTATTAAAAGAGTTAATGCATAATTAAATTATAGTATTTGTCAAAATTTTAGTGTGATTAGTATTTGAGCAGTTCTT
>JAPMOR010010686.1:56315-103787 GCA_026543865.1 Argiope aurantia | reverse complement strand
CAACATATAGGGTGTGGTTAGTATTTGAGTAGTACTTGTATTAGAATCTACAAAATATGATTTGTATAAAAATATTTTTATTTCGATAAACAACATTGTAGCGTGAGCACTATTATATTAAATAGTTAATACATAAAAAAATTAAAGTATTTGTCGGAATTTCGACATGATACATAATATTAAATTCTGTTGTACTTTGATGCTATGATCTAAAAATAGACAAATTTTCTACGTGGATTTTACTTTCATAGAATTACGTATAAATATTTAAAAAATAAACAAATGCATTTGACTATATCTTTATTGCTTTACGATAGGCCATATTAATGTAGTAATAGAAAAATCGTTTAATTGCCTTATAGAAATATATCAATAAAAGTAAAATTCATGTATTAACAAAGAAAACTATGGATTCAAATATTATCTAATGAGATTTGTTACAACAATAAGTCTAGTGATTTTTAAATTTATGAGAACATTGCTTTTGAAACTGTAGCATATAGTAATTACATCCCAGATTAAAAATTTATCATATAAATACAGAGATTGTTCGAATAATTTTTTAATAGCTTTGAGATAAATCAAATTTTTATATAAAATTATTGCGCTTTCAATATTTTTAAATTGCGCTTGTTCTAAATTTTCATTTCACCTCATAATGTCCATGACAATAATGTTGTTCGTAAAATTTATACATGTAGTTCCACCTATAGCTTATGCAACTTATCATACTTCATTAATATTGTTCAATTTACAATTTTTAATTGATTTTTTAAGTCTCAAACGTGCAAATGGCTGTGTGCCATACATTTGTTAGTTTAGGAGGAACGTGAGATAGAAATATTTAATTGAATTTCGGATTTTTTTCGCTGCTTCCCAAAGAAATTTCTAATGGATTAATATATAAGGTTATTTGCTTTCTTTATATTATTGTACATTATATACATAATAATATAAATTTATTTTAATTTTATTATTTATAATATTTAGATAATACGAGAAATTCATTTTTAGATTTTTCATCTATCATTCTACACTGGTGTGCAAAACTTAAGCAACAGGTATGTTTTTTGCCATAACTCCACGAGAAATCATCTGAGAGACATGAAATTCAGAAATGAGATACAGCATTTTGTTCTGAAAGAATGATGAAAGCATAGTTGCGCAGAAATGAATACAATGCATACAGTATGGAATCAACCAAAAAAAAAGGCTTTATTGACATGATTGTCTGTCCAAGGGGAAGAACAGCAAGCAGATATTCCTTAGTATGGGATATGCCCTCCCCTTACTGCAATGGTTGCTTTGCACCGTCTCCCCATACTCAGCACCAGATTGTCCAACACTTCTTGAGGTAAGAGTGCCCATTCCTCAATCAGCATCTGTTTAAGTTGTCGGGTGTTCCCAGGAGGATGTAATCGTGCCGCAAGGCGTCTCCCCAAAGCAACCCACACATGTTCTATCGGATTTAAATCAGGGGAGCACGCCGGCCAATCCATTAGAGTTATAAGCGATTCCCAACGCCAGTTGATTTGGAGAGAGGTCGGGACACGGTTTCATACCAGTAACATCGCGGAAAGAGACCGTTTCGGTGGTCCTGGAGTTGTCGTCTGGGGAAGGAAATCCTGTATATGATTCTCTCAAAATTGTTTATAATTTGTAGGAAAAATTAGTTTTCGATGACTTCTAAAAGTTGTTTTGTATTATCTATAATTTCTTGAAATTAAAATATATTTTTCTACATATGATATTATCATTTCCTTTAAAATAATGCTGCAGATTAAAAGACGCTTTCATAATAGTTTATATAAAAGAATTTTCTACATTCAAATTCTTTAAATGCAATTAAAAAATGAAATTTATTATATGTGAGATGATATTTTATCCAGACGAAGAAACTATATCAGAAGTATACCAGAAACTATACCAGACTATATCAGAAGGCATTTACAATACATGTCAGAATTCGGTAATTCCCGAGTTAAAATTTAATAAACATTTACATGTTAAACATCGCCGAGTATGACAGTTGGTGAAATTCAAAAATAAAATCGCATATTTTGAAACAGTCAGTAAAGGAAAAAACGAATCATTTTATTAACCAGCTTAAAGTTATATACATTTATTTGATTATTAATTTGACTGCTCAATTTCGGAAAAGTTTTATGTTGAACACGTATTTAGATCCTGACTTTTTACGTATAATAAAATAAAATTTTGTGGTATTTACTTTATAACATACCAACCTAACGAGCTTACTTAACGTTGACTAACAAAATATCAAAAAAATTTATATATATGTTCGGTATGCATATGTGCCTGGATTAACTATAAAAAAAAAGTAATGCATACTATGAAATTACAGAGAATTTAATCAGCTTTACTACTCCAGGAAACATATTATTGAAAACTTAAATATTTTGTTCAAGTATGTTTACCATAAATACACCTGCTAAATTATGCGCCCATACGTATCCTAAAATAAAATATAGTTTATTAATTAAGTTACCAACCAGTGTCATAAAATCATACATTATTCAAGAAAAATCTACTGAGGCTCTTTTTAATGCTTATATTGCCTATAAAGTGCAACAAGAAATGCGCACAACAAACATTTTATGGAAATTTGCTCAGCTTTAATTTTCTAAATCTGCTGATATAAAAATGAGAAAACAACACGCAAACAATTAGATGGTGGCCCTCGAAAAATTGGAAAAAAAATTTAATTGCTTTTCCAACTTAACAAGAGAAAATATTTTTTAACCATCAAAAGGGGACTGTATAGTAAGAAAATAAGAAAAAAATATGATACATTATTTTGGCGATCCTACAAATTAAAATAGAAATTAAATAACAGTTTTATACCAAAGTATCGAAAGGAATCAAACTGATAGTTTTTAAAACAATGTATCGAACATTCATCAGCCCAACTAGGCAACTAGAACAAAACACATATTAAAGAATTAAAAACTTTACAAAATAAAAAGGTTCGAAAAATCAATAAATACCATGGTTTTTTCGGAAGATCCGAAGAGATATTCTACTAAGTTCAATTATGATTTCTACAAAAAGATCCTTTTTAAAGGATTTTTTTAACTGGAAAAGCCCTTGTAGACATAGAAACCTACAATATGAAGCATCCCCCAAAAGCTAAGCAGGTTTATTTGGATTCCCCTCCCCCCCCCACCCATATACGCAACTACAGATAAAACACATATTAAAGAATTAAAACTACAAAATAAAAAGTTTTAAAAAAATCAATAAACACTGCAGTTTTTTCTAAAGATTCGAAGAGATCTTCAACAATCATTAAAAATTACAAGATAAAAAGTTTTTTAAAAAAATCAATAAATACCAATCAATAAATTTTAAAAAAATCAATGCATTTTTTCGGAAAATCCGAAGAAATATTCAACAATAATTAAAAATTACAAAATAAAAAGTTTAAAAAAAATCAATAAACACCATAGTTTTTAAGGAAGTTTCGAAGAGATCTTCAACTAAGTTCAATTATGATTTCTACAAAAAACCCTGTCTAAAGGATTTTTTTTTCTAAATTGGAAAAGCCCTTGAGGAAATAAAAACCCACAATACGAAACATCCCCCAAAAGCGAAGCAGATTCATTTCTTTCCCCCATATTTTCATGCCGTACCATACTAACTTGACTCCTACTCGAAGCAGAATTGGAGAAATAAAAACTAATGGCATTATGATCATATTTTAAATTACTGTAATTTCTCTTTTTCACTTCCTGTTAATAATTGAGGTTCGGATTAAATTTATTTATCTCTCTCTGATAAATGTTGTAACAGTACTTCCAAAATCCTTACATAGCTATTCTTGTGACGAATTATTTTCATCAGAAAGCAGATTAGGAACCATCTAATTCAAGAACTCAGACAAACCATTAAATATCGGTGACCATTTAGATGAAAAATTCATTCATAATAAATGGGCATACACGATTCGGGTATAAAATCTCTATTGAATCCATTTATGAGAACTTGAATTTCTACTGAAAAAATACACAATTGACTTGAATAAATTAATTATATTCGTATGTATCAAAAAGTAACAATACAGTTTATATTAGACTGCGTTTAATACAGCTAATAAATTCTAATAATGAAAAAAAACAGTCTTAAAATACTTAACATTTAAGAACAATATATTTGGTTTCACTTTTTCTGTTTCATGTAATAACTTTAACCCGTTAGCTGCCACGAACCCATTTGGAATTTTATATATATCGTTCGGGGTCAAAGTGGTCAAAAATATATTTCGCAAAGCCGAAAATTTAGTTTCATTATATTATATATATATATATACCATTCAGTATTATATATAGCAGAGAGTATGTATTTTATTCTTCATTTTTGTTACGACAAGCGATCAAATTTCAAATTCGTCTGTAAGTTGAAAGGAACAGAATTGTTACATTTGAAGCATTCTATTTTGGGTTTGGATTTTATATTATAATGAAATACCGTATATAAATATGTAATTTAGTGGTTATATAAATATCTATTACTTATTTTTTGTTTTTTGTTTTTTTTATTGAAAAGATTTTATTGATCCTTTTATAACGATAGCTTTTTACAAAAATATTAAATATTTTCAAAACAAAATATAATTTGAATATCATTATACTGTTACACAACTTCACCTACACACACATATTATATATATATATATTTATAATGTAACCAGCCAAAAATATTTAAAACAGAACATAATTTGAATATAACTATACTGTTACACAACTTCTCCTACACACACATATTATATATGTATTTATAACGTATCCTATCCAACCAAAAATGTTTAAAAAATGTCGTTAATGGCTTAACGTGAAAACTATAATAAGAGAGAAAATATGAAGGAAAAATTCGAATTTTATTTTTAAAAGGAGAGAGATTTTTCCCGAATTTTATTTGCGTATCAGATGTAATCCAGATTAAAACTGATACTGCTACTTCCCATGAATATTCCATTTTAACATGGTTTGTAATTAGTTCCATAATTATTCATCTATAGTATTCCCAACTTTCGAGGCATTAATTTGATTAAGGTATCGTTTAAAAGAGAAAAATCTCAGTGTTAAAGTAATTTAATTGGAGAAACTGTGCCTCACCATATTCCAAAAAAAGGTTTGTCCTTTTTCACTTTTTCGAATAAAAAAGTAATAAAATCGTAAAAAAAATTTTTGAAGTATGCAAGAAATTTCCATGATTACGAAGTCTTCGAATCCAAAGACGCCCATTCACTGAATTCTACAGTTCAAATGTGGAGAGTTCAAGAAAAAAGAAATTCAGGATATTGTCTTTCCAATTAAATTGCGAATTTCCTCAAAAGATTCCACCAAATTCTTTTAAGATAACAATAAAATTATTAAAAAAATGTGAAGAGCTAGATTAATGAAATTTAACATTTTATACTTTCCCAAAAATTTTAGATACTTATTTAATTTTGGGTCATAGTGATAAAAGTTTCCTGTTTTTAATTCACACTCATTTACTTTAGAAATGTATACAAAATGGCATCAAAACACAAAAAGACAGATAAATGAAATTTAATCATATTAAATAGGTGAGTATCAAATTTTGAACGCAAAAGTTTCAAAACAATCGGAAAAGAGTTATAATACAAAACTGAGTACACAATGAAATAAAACTTGAGGAAAAAATGCGAGAAATTCAAAGTTGGCATATCTTCGCAAGACAATTTAAGTTATATCAACAAGAGCCTGCAGAGATATAAGCGGTTAGATATATGATGACTTCAAAACACAAAAACATAGATAAATAAAATTTAATCATAAATGTGAGTCATATTTTGAATGCAAAAGTTATAAAACAATCAGGAAAAAGTTACATACAAAACTGAGTACACAATGAAATAAAACTTGAGGAAAAAATGCGAGAAATTCAAAGTTGGCATATCTTCGCAACACAATTTAAGTTATATCAACAAGAGCTTGGAGAGATATAAGCGTTTAGATATATGATGACTTCAAAACACAAAAACATAGATAAATGAAATTTAATCATAAATGTGCTTCACATTTTGAATGCAAAAGTTATAAAACAATCAGGAAAAAGTTATATACAAAACAGAGCACAAAATGAAATAAAACTTGAGGAAAAAATGCGAGTAAGTATATTTTCTCTAGTCAATCTAAGTTATATCGGCAAGACCTTGGAGAGATATAAGTATTTTTCTAAATGGTCTATTACATTTTTAAAATATTAGAGTTGAGCTTCACAAATTATAGTACAATGACTTTATTTTATTAATCCAATAATCGGACTTCGGGTTTCAATCTAATTAACTGTGAACATTTCATGCGAAATGATCAAAGGTCATGTCCTGAAAAAGAATTCGAAACATATGTCATATTTAATGAAAATTTGAACTTCATGTAACAAAGATTTGACATATTATTTTCAAAAGTAATGTAACCTATGTATAGAAATAGTTAGAATGGAGAATTCTTCAATCCCCATTCCTTTACAAGTACTTTAGATATTTTTTTTTTTCTTTTTTCTTTTAATACCGCAGCGAAAGTTATTTGATAATGAGTAAAAGCATTAGAAAGATTTCGACCATTTTTTTTCTAACATTCATAGCAAAATATTAAATGCCCGGGGAAAATGTCGTGTCAAACGCATGATTATTAGATATATTATATATCAGTTATCAGAGTTATTTTTCCTCCTGAATGCAAATGATACAATGATAATTGATGTATAATATATCCTATAATCCTGCGTTTGGCGTTACACTTTTCTCGAACTTTTAAAAACAAGACAGAAGCCATATATTAATTTCTTAAGATTTCTAGTTTGTACTACTTCATGTGTACACGAAAATACTGTTCCACAGAATTAAAAAAAATGACTAGAGAACAAAAAATTTATGTTCTATAGAAAGAGTTAGAAAAAAATACTTGCTGAATTTATATCTATAAGACACATTATTTCTGCTTCACGTGACTTTAGTCAAATATTGTTTAATACCGAAAACGGAGCCAGATTTATTTTTCCGATATTTTTCCGTATTACGAATAAACAAATATGATAAAATGGGAAAAAAATTTAAAATTTTATATCTTTTACATAAATAATGTCAAATAAATATTAAAAAAGAAGAAAGAAGATTGAGAAATGTTTCGAAGCAGAAATCTTCATATTTACTGAATAATATTTCTAACAAGAATCAATTATCAATAGAAACCGGAAAAAGATATCGCACCTAACAAAAATGCTGAATATACTTCAATATAGAAGGAATAACAAAAAATCGGAACTGTTTACTTACACACTGACTTTTAGTCAGCTGAATAAACAAACATTCGATTTATTTAAGGGGAAAAAAGAGCACTAATTTCAAATGTCTGAAAATTTTGGGAAAAAAGGAATAATATAAATCTGAAAAGTTTGCATATGTAAAATATATAAATAAAAATATTTAGAAAACTTATAAAGGATTTTCAAGCCATATCAGAAATTAAGTAAAAAAATTCAATTTTTTTACATCAAAATTTAATTATGATCGTGAAGAATCGAATAGGAAAGAGATTTAAATTCATAATTCCATATGAAAAATGCAAATTAATTCCCTTAGACTTCGAAAGGCTCAAGTAAAGATTATATTTTCATATTCCAGTCGCGAATTGTAGAAATACTAAGAACGCTCGAAATATGTAAATAGAAATATAGTCCCTCTTGCCCTTCGAAAAACAAATAATTTCTTTTTACAATGACATGATTCATTCGAAATCATGTGTTTTCCTAAAACTATTTTAAGTGGCAATATTTTAGAGAGCCATAAAAGAATCACAAGATGAAAAGGAAAATATTCGTTAATTAGATTCTAGAAATACACGAAGCAGAGTTAAAAGTATTTACACCTGCGAGGTGTCACGATCTTTTAAGTATAAAAAGAGGATCGAAAATAAGTTAAAGTACGCTCGGTTGAACAACTCAGTTATTCAGCCATGAATTAGTTACTTTCTCCAACTTTTGTGATTCTACTGCTATTAGTCCAGTACGATGCAGTGCAAAGTGCATAAGCTATTTTGTCGAGAAGTCCCTGGGATAATCCAGCCAAAGCAGGTTCGTCGGTGAATTGTGGAAGACTTGGAATCTATTATGAACACACTGAGGTAAAAGCTCTGCAGCGCAGTTGCAGACGATCAATATGGCAGTTGCTTCTTCGCTGGCAGAAATAATCGTTGCGGAAGACGTAGGAAATCAGGCAAGAATTGCAATAAAGACGCAGGCCCTTTCAGGAGCACTAAAGCAGTGTTTCCAAGCTGTCATGGGCACGGTCGACAGAAAATGCATCAACGAAATAAATGATTTGATAACAATCATTTATTTGCAAAAGAAGCTGCCAACGAAACCAATGAAATACCAGATCAAGGAGCACTCTATGAAGGCGGATCATCAGCGTCATCTTCATTTCAAGCAATAAGTCAAGGCTCATTTCAAACTACAGGCGGAATTAGTACATACGCTCAACCTCAAGTTTCGCAGCCAGAAACCTTCAGCGTTGGGCCACAGACATCACAACCAGGGTCAGCTAGGTACACTGGTGGAGCTGGGACATATGGTGACGGATTGCCATCAGGCTCAATAACAGGCCAAACTTCTTTCGAGCAAACAACAGCTGCAACGACCAGTTTCTCTCAGACAAGAACTTCTACCAGTGTACCTGTCTACACTGGACCTTCTGGCTACAGTGGGCCTGTGGACGGCGGAGCGCAGTTCGGTTCCGTTTCAGGCTAAACTTCTTACGGTCAAACGTCAGGCTCTATTGATGGCCAACCCTCCCTCAGTGCACCAAGCAGAGCGTCAGCTGGCCTTATTTCCAGAGTGACAAATGCACTGACGAATGCATCGACATTAAGATCTGTATTCAGAAGCGATGTATGCCAACAGACTGTCTCCAAAGTGGTACAAAAAGCCGTTCAGACGTTGGTCAGTACTCTCGGAGTCGACGGAAATAACTTCTCCAGAATAGCGTTACAAGCCGTCTATCAAGTGCCCGCAGGGTCTGACACTTCTGCTTACGCTCAAACATTCTCTAGTGCGTTGTTCAATGCCGGAGTTCTGAATGCAGGTAACTTTGACACATTGGTATCCCGAGTTCTGTCAGCAGTTTTGAACGGAGTATCAAGTGCGGCGCAAGGTGTTGGCATCAATGTAGACACTGGCAGTGTACAAAGTGACATTCGTTCCAGCAGTGGCTTCCTCCAAGCAAGCAACACTTCGTCGACCAGTTTCTCTCAGACAGCAGCTTCTTCTACCGATGGAGCTGGCTACTCGGGACCTTCTGACTACACTGGGCCTGTGAGCAGCTTAGCGCAGTTCGGTTCCGTTCCCGGTCAAACTTCTTCCGGTTATAACGGTCAACGGTCTTTCAGTTATAAATCGTCAGGCTCTGCCGGATTTTTTGGAGTCCAAGTTGGTTTAGGTGAACCAATTAGCCTGACTTCTGGTGCTGGACAAACGGCTGGAGTATCTCTCATATCTTCTCTTAAGTCAAGAGAAGAGGAATTCTAAGATTATATTTGTTTCAAAATTCTCTTCAA
The DNA here is from genome assembly GCA_026543865.1 of Argiope aurantia. NCBI lineage: Eukaryota > Metazoa > Arthropoda > Arachnida > Araneae > Araneidae > Argiope > Argiope aurantia. Next base: position 94,188 of record JAPMOR010010686.1, on the reverse strand, counting down.
AATGGGTAAATAAAAAAATGCCATTTAAAAAATCTTGTTTTGAAATCGAATAGCAGGTAAAGTTCCTTAAAAATTGGTAACTATAAAAATTCTGTTTAAAAATATAATTTGGAAATCTAATAGCTGGAAAAATACCCTTAAAAATGGGTAAATAAAAACTATTTAAAAATCTCATCTTAAAATCGAATAGCAGGGAAATTTACTTTTTTCACATTAATAAGCATTCAAACAAGTATAAAAGGTTTTTTAAATTAACAGCTTATTTTATAATTTAAGAACTGCAGAATATATTAAGAAGTATTTAGACTAATCTTACTGTGCACTCCACCTCATTTATAAGGTTCTTTTAAACATGGTTTTATAAACTAGCCGCCTTTGGCGACCGGTTTATTCTCTAAAAATATTGATTTTTTTTAGGCTGTTAATTATTAATATGGGAAGCATTTCTTTAAAAAAAACATTTCACCTAGTAATTTGCTATGACTTAAACATGAATTCAATCAAGGTAGTTTACTGGAAATTACAAAACATGTATATTGCGAAGTAAAAGTGAAAATCTTACTAATTATTTAATAATTGGTAAAAACACGTGCTTATATGTTTTGATGGAGAATTTGAATTCCATCATAGCGTTTAAAAACGTAGTGTATAAAAATTGAATTGAAAATATTTTAAAAGTTAAATGAAAAATTGCACGAAATTGAAATTTATGTATTTAAAAAGGCCAAATTTTTGTCTTAAGATAATGCAAAAAGCATTTCATAAGATAATTGTTTTAAAGATGTAAGTATCAATATCCGTTGGCAAGTCATAAAAATTACGGATAGATTTAAGATTAATATACGGGCGTCAATAATGAAAATGTGTTAGCGATTTCTCGTTAAATATGATCATGACAATTTTTGATTGCAATTTTAAAAGCCTTTTGTTAGCATTTTTGATATGCCCGCGGATTGCAGACTTTTAGAGAGTTTTTCGACGATTGGCGCAAAACATTAATCTTACCACGATTGCTTATCTGATAATGGTTAAGCCTACTTCTGCGCTTGATTGATTTTTTTTTTGTTTCAAGCCTATTTTTTGATTTCTTATATATCTTCTTTCTTCTGATTGAATGTCATCTTTTGGTGACATGGCAAACTATTTTCAGAACACTTCTAATAATATTTTACAGCTCCATTGATTAGTTATCCGAAGCATTTTATTCAAGACAACTGCAAAAAATGTTCAATGAATGAAGCAGCCTGAAATTCGTATGATGTTTTGTTTATATGTAATTGTTGCCACTCGAAAATTAGTCATAAGTTTGACTTCTGTACTACATACGTTATCCATATATTATATATATATAATAGAGCGGCGCAGACAAGCGCACACACAACACAGCAACAGATTAAGAAAGAAGTAGCATAAAAAGAGGGAAGAACAAATGATCCCTGTCTTATATACAATGATGTTTTAATAGGGATTCCCATGGCATGTCTTGTCAATCCAAAAGCAAGGGAAACACTGGGATCTTTTAAAAGAATTTGTAAAGTCAGCGGTATTTTGTCCCTTCGCGCAGACAGTGTGAAAGTGTCGGCGTTTAGCCGATTCAGCAATTTTATAAAGCTTCCCTTGAATTAATTAAGCAGAGAAAGTGGAATTGGATCAGGAAATAAGAGAATGAAATTACTATGGGCTAAATTAAGATAAAGCTATGGAAATTAATTTGGAATAAATTAAGAGTTTAAAATATCATTATATATTAGGTTATATTTAATGATTAGTTAAAAATTAAAAATAACATTAATATTTAAATTATTAAAATGCATCTTTTTAAAGTCTAAAAGCAGAAACGAAATTCAAGCCGTTTTATACAGAAAATTATTCAGAAATCAAGCATATTAAATTAAAAAAATATTCGATATTGCTGAAAAAAATTTAACTTGTTATCTTACCCGACTTACCTATATAATTATCTTAAGATACATTAATTTTCCTTAACAAATCTGAAAGCCCGCCTTTTTGAAAAAAATTAAAGTATTAAGGTTATCCCACTAATTTCGGTGGCAAATTTTTAAAAAAAGCATACATAAACAAATTTTTATTGTACCAAACAGCTAAAACTTACTTGAAAGACCACTATAATAAGAAAAAAGGTACACTCATTGCCTTTAATTTTTGAAAAAAAATGCTTAATTAATGAAAACTGAATAAAATTTTCAGTGATAGGAAAAGCAGTGTAAGTTAAGAAATTAATGTAAATATTTAATTTTTATTTCACCTATATATAGATCAAGCTACATAAAATGTAGAAGACCACAAGACAAAAATTATTTTAATAAATAAAAATTTTATGAGAATTTAAAGTTGCCTTTAATGATTTTTTTTTGGCAAAATTTGTGTAGGTTTTGAACTTAAAGTGTCTGTAAAACATGCGTAAATGAAGTTATCTTAAAATCTATAACACTGTCAAAGGTTTTGGATAAATGCATATAAAATTTCATGAAATGTTATTTAATTGGTTTTGAGATATCATATCTTTCGTGCATCAATCACAGTGAAATATCCAGAAAATGCATATGGATATTCTACTTGTAAATTAGTTCATCCAAATGCGTTGGAAACAAATGTATTTACACGCTTTTTTAACATAAATTCTAAAACTAAGCAAACTACGGCTGAGTAGGTAGAGAGTTAATATAAACATATCAAACATTATTTTGGGGAATTTTAAGGTAAAAATAAAATAAATCAGACATTTTCGGTTTAAAATATCACTGTTTCGGATTTCATTTTTATTTGCTGTATATTATTGAAACTACCGTATCTATAGTTCTATCTTACATAATTTAAAAACAAAGTCTGTTTTAGAATCTACGAAGTTTGGTATTTCCAGATCATAAAAAAAATTCAAATTTTTCAAGAACAAGCATCTTTACACCCTAGTTGGATACCTTAAAATCACGAAAGAGTTTCCTCAAATTTTACGCATAAGTACTATGGAATACACTAAAGGTTTGAGCGAATCTTTAGTGACATTTAATCCCATATTTAATTCTTTATCAATTAAAAATTACGTTTCCACTTGATATGCGCAGTATTATGATCAAATAGGTCTGTCTAAGATATGTTAGTAAAATACATGAAAATAATCAAAACATTACAAAAGAGACATTTAAATAAGTTGTGCTTATTGTTAGTAAAAATGTGGTTTCTTTTATCAAGAAAATTGCTTTGAGGTCGCCTGTTAAGAAAGAGGTTATAAAAAAGTTTACGTAAAAATTATTTAGAATTAAAAAAATTTACACATCGAATTACTTTCCCGAGTGCAAAGGATAAATCGGTCGGAAGAAAATGTCTAAAATACTCATTCAGTTTTCTGATACTTTTGTATGAACCCCATTCTAATAAGTTCTATAATAATAGTAACTATCGTTCGATTGTGGTATGAGGTTTATAATAAAAAAAATTGAAACCGCACGTTAATCTATCTTGAAGTCACGTGGTATCAATCCAACAGTAAAACAACATCATGTTCTCACCTGATTAATACTTCGCAATCACTGGCATTTAAAAAAGCGATGGTTTTTGACCATCTCAAAATCAATCTTCTAAAAATTTTTCTCCAATACAAAATTTTTCGTGAAAAAGTGGTTTAAAGTGGTTTGAAACAATCACGTGAAAATCAGATTACGCATGCGTCGATATTTAGAAAATGATGGATCCCCCTCCCCCTTTTATCACAAAATCGTTCGAGCTCCAAAGCTTTTTTTGCCAGCTAGAAAAATTGAAAATGAAAGTTAAAAATATATATTACTATTATCATTATAATATATACATCTTTCGATATCTCTGTTTATTGTTTCGCATTGATTCCCGTTTCTTTCTTTGTGCATCTTAGAGCGATTAACTTCTTATGAACCCTTTACCCGACCTTTATTGACCAGATAGGAGAATCGGTACATGACGGACTTTCACGTCAAGTTGTAATATTTGTTAGCGATAAGTCATCAAATCTGACAACCTTCTTTATCATTTTCTAAAAGCGAAAAACTGATGCCTCAAAAGCGATAAATAGCCGATTTCCTGCCCTTGCATTATGTGGCTTCAAAAATCTCAAACCAAAACAACATCATGTTCTCACATGATAAAAAAAGTAAATAATTCACAAATGACACTGTTGAAATATATACAGAGATGCTTTAACCAAAAAAGAAATAACGAGCTCGAACAATCTAAAAACACACTCATCATTTCCAAGAATATATAAAATAACCTTTGAAAATAAACTTTTTAAAAAAAACTAAACAAGCAAAAGACGATGAGAGAGTAAAGCTATTAAAAGGGATACAGTTTCCGCACACTCTTAGTATTTCCCTATCTTGAGGGTAAATTTTTTTACACCAACTTCCGGAAGTATTTTCTATTAAGGATTGAAAGATCTGACACCGCAAAGGAAATATGTATATGTTACCGCTAAAGCTCGGATTTCGTTACTTTGCAGATTAACTCATTTGCTCCGTTCAAGTGAGGAATCAAGAGTTTTCCTCATTTTAAGTAGGCAATACGTGCATTAGCAGTTTTTGTATCGTTACAATTCAAAAGTTTGTTTCTCCCATTTCCCCTCCCTACTCCCCTCACCCATCTCCCTCTACATTTAGTTTAGTGCGCCATCGTCTGGTCATCGCCGGTTGTTTTTATTTCTCAGAATTTGCATTAGCTGCCAATGCGTAGCATAGATGATTCTGTTTCCAAATTCTACATTAAAGTTTTTAAATGTACCACAAACAGGTGTGCTAGTGGCAAAAACCAATTACTATGCAATTCAAAGTGTCACCAATCTTTAGATTGCACTAATAAACAAACATAATTTTATCACATGCTTAGCAAATTCAATTCCTTAATTTTAATCATATGTAAAACCGCTTGATTCTTTTTATTATAGTTTTCAATTGATTGATAGTTGATACTATCAATCATTTATTGTTTACTTGATTGTATTAATGTGATTCTTTAGATATCGAAAACTAAATAAATAACATTATGTCAATTTCCTTAATTGCAAAAATATTTTAAACCGTTTAATTCTTTGTATGACAAAACTGTTTGCTGTGTTTTAATGGTCAACACATTTGAAATCTGAAAAGTCAAACATTTTTCATCACAATTAATTAGAGAATAAAATTTTTTAAATGTTACTGAAGGTCATTTTTTTCTATTTAAAATATTGCGAAATCGCTTTAATTAAATAACTCGTTATTATACCTTGCTCTCGATTCTTTTGCACTCATTTAAATATTATATCGCACGCATTCGAATGCGCATCACTTACTCTAATTTTCAGACACACCGATTTTTCCAGTTGCAAGCTCCCGCTGGGAGGGGGGACCTCAGAAATGAGATGAGACGTTACGGTATGGTGGATGGTTCTCGTCACTCTGGTCGGTACAGAAATTGTGGGGGTTGGCTACCTCCTATCGATATGATGGGACATACTGTAATTTCCTGCGTATATTCCGAGGATTATCTGTTAAAAGAATATGAAAATCATCATTGTAATCGGCACTAATAATCTGCCGTCCCGGATAATCCACCGTGCGGATTATCAGCTGATTTTTTTTTGTCACGGCTAAAAATAACAAATGCGGATTATACGCAACCGCAGATAATACGCAGGAATTTACGATACATCCCACGGGAAGGGTTCTAGCGTGGCCGGTGATGGACCTAAGGATCCAACCATAGCCAATGTTGCTGTCTCGGTTCATTCAGTTTTTTTCATGCGTGCCACAGGGCGGGTCGGAGTTAATTTATTCAAATAATGTCAATTTATGATTGCCAATTTCAATCACAAATAAAAGCGATTATTTTCGTTTATTCCTCTCTCGATTCCATACAATAGTATCATAATGCAGATTCGCAATTAGAACAACTTAAGAATTGTTCTTTTCTAATTGATAATTGGCGCTTAAAGGATGGGGTTAGACGCTAAAGTATTTTAATATGAATCTGTGACAGCGAAAAATTACACAATTTTGTCATTATGTTTGCGCGCAAGTTTTATTACCGCCAGTGTAAATGCGGATGATTTTTAAGACGCACCTTATCTGACAGATAGTTCACGATTACTTCTTCATTAACTAGGTGATGCTATGTCTGAAAGAAAATTATTTTTTCTAATATTTTCCTAGATTGTTTTGGGAAAAATTTATTGTATTTTTGTTTATATCTATTTCAACCCTTCTTTGCACGATTTTTTTTCTTCCTTTTTGTAAAATAAACCAGGTTGATATAATTCCTGTCTAGATTAAAGGAAAAATGTTTAAAAAATAATGGTATAAATATATAACATAAAATAATTAAAAAAACAGTATGATGGAAACATCCATCATCATGCAAATTTACATGTTACGCTCAGTTCAAAATAAATAAAAAAAATTTCAAATTTTTTTCTAAAATTGTACTTTTGCAGTTTATTGTTTTTGTAACATAATAAATTATATATTAAGGCTGCACAGTACCATTTATACATTTTTTTTTAGTTTTAACGTTTGGAATTATATTTTAATTGTATTTTATGTATAATAGTATTCTATAATTGTTCCTCACAAAAGTTTTGAATTATTTCTCAAATTTAGTAAGATTTTAATTAAAAAAATGAGTTTTTTAAATTTTTAAGGCTTTTCTTAAAAATGCAGATTTTTTCTACAATTTTTTTCCTAGATAGCTACTAATATTCTACGTAACGCCTGCTAAGGATTTCCTCCTGCTAATGATATTTAAGCTTTTATAATTTTTTTAATTTCCAAACACACAAAAAATTTTAAAAAATGAATTAATTTTGATTTTGTCCCTTTTTAAAAAATTACTACTTGTCTTAGAAGTAATTCCAGTATTAGCACGTTTTATAAAGCATATATTTTAGAACATTCACAAAAAATTTTACACCACTACTTTAACTTTTAAAAAAGTCTTAGGCTTTCGAAAAATAATATATAAGCAAAAACACTATATGGAAAAAAATGAATTTAAAGTTTTCATTCATCAATGCCACGATATAAAATCCATACAATTTGTCTGTAACTCTTACAAAGTGTTAATTAAATTATTCAAAATTGTTTAAAATAAAGAATTGCAAAAAAAATTAATGAAATAAAATATTATGCTTGTTTAATAAATATGTAAAGAAAAACCTACCAATGATCAATGTTTCAAAAATCATAATCATAGAAACCTAAAAAATGAATACATTTCTCAGAGTTCATTAAATGCATGTTTCTACTATAAACATAATTTAACAAATATATAAAAATAGAACACCTTTAATTTCATTGTTTTAGAAACCTTAGCTTGTCGAAAATTGTAAACAACAAAAAACGGAAAAAGTCTCTAATTTAAAACTTTTATTCATATAAGGAAAATCGCATGCAGACAAAATAAAGTGACTTGCTTCATTTCAATTTAACTATACAAGGCTATGGGTTGTAGAGAAATATAAAAATTCATTACTTATTGGCCTCTGTTTTGGCAGATGATCAGAAAAGTGGGAGTGGCAACACTGTTTTCACATCTATCATTCATCAAAAATTTTTCAATAAATAAAAGAGGCTCGATACCCTGAGAATTTCGGAAAATCAACGAATATATCGATTTTCAAATTTTGGGTGGAAAATGATCCTTGAATCTTTGACTTATTAATCTGAAAATTTCAAAACAATCGGACAAGTATTTAATGAGAAATGGAATTATTTTGTCTAACGCGATGTCGGGTACCACGCCCACTTCCAGTGTTTACATCAAACATATTTCACGTGCAAGTAACCAAGTCGTTTACTTTTTTCCATGAAATAAAAAGCAGGACAATTGTTTGATTAAATTAATGGTTAAATCTGTGTTTGTTTATAGTTTTACTGCTTTCGCTTTTCGTTTCGATTGAATTTCTCAATAGTTGATTATAATCATCTTCAAAATGACTAATTTCTAACTAATGTTCTAGAATTTATGTTGTGTATTAATAGACATTTGATAAACAGAACTACAGATCATTTAATAAATATTTTGACAAAAAAAATTTTATCGGAAAAAAAAGTGAAAATTTTCTATTTTTTTCTGATAATCCCTACATATAAAAACAGTCATTAATAAATATTGTAATATATATTAATAAAATTGATATCTTAGGACTTACAAATACCAAATTATTTTTCTGAGAAAAAAACAGCTTGATTCAAGCTATTTTTATTACAATTTTATTGTGTTGGAAACTTTAAAGTTGTTTATCTCAGTTCGATTTTTTCCAAAATTATGTCTGCTACAAAATGTTAAAAGTCGATCACATTTTACTATAATTGCATGAGTTTCTTCCGCTCATTCTTAAATGCATGCTTAATAGAATTAGGGGTGGATTTGTAAAAATTTTAATTAGAATTTTTTCTAAAAATATTCAAATGAAAAAAACGAACTTTCCAAAAAATTTCACAACATTTTGGGAACTTTTTTTAGAAACTTATATAGATATCAAAAATTCGATCTCTGATTCTATTAAGTACGTTGCAAGGTCCCTTTAAAAAATGTGGCGGAAAATTTTTTGAAAATTGTATGAAAAGAAGCATTTTTAAGCAAAGCTTAATATTTTTAAAAAAATATAGCATATTTAAATTTGTAACTTTTAAATCCGAAAAATATTTTAGAAATTTAAGTTTTCTACACAGTTAATATCTATCACACAATTTGAAAAATTTGTTGGAAATTGTGAAAAAGAAATTGGGTATCAAGTCCCTTTAAGAGGACAATGAACTCTATGAGATACTTTTGGGAATTATTCAGTAAGGGTTATGAAATTTTTTATGCATATGTATTAAAATATAAATACATCAAATTTCTAAAAAATGCATTTTAAAACAAAATATATTATTTTTTTAAAATTAAAAAGATATATAATTTTTTAAAAGTTTAAAATATTCTGGGAGTCTTAATTTTTATTTTTTCCTTATTACCGAATATAAATTTATTTGGAACAAAATTACGTATGATTTTGTAATTCCAATTAAATGCTAATTTTTCAGAAATATTTTTATGCACACTTACTGAATTTTCATAATAATTTTATGCTTTTCTGAACTAAAATTGACTTTTAACTATCTAAAAAACGCTCGTAACATTCAATGAATACTCATTTTTTTTAATGTTTGACCGAAATCTTTATTATCAATTTCCTTTAATTTCTTCAAAAATTAAAACACCTGGAACATTTCAAAAATATTTAAACCTAATTACAATATCATTTTAAGAAAAGTCATTAAGATGTAATTTTTTCCCCTCTTAATTCTTCAAATATTTATTTTATTGAACAATACATTTTAAAACACTATTTTAGTTGAATATGAACATATTTTGGTGATGAAACGGGAAAAATAAAATTGCACGTTTTCTTCCATTTTTGATTTTTCAAAATTCATTGCCCCCTTAATAAAAAAATGCATGTGCAGCTCTAAAATTTTACAGACACATTTAGAAAGATTCAATTTATCATATTTTTTTGATGATTTTTTTAAGTACTGTTCCGCGTTTTTAGGAAAATATTATGAAGATAATATAAATAACTCAAAACTCTTCAAACGAATTAAGCCATAACCGCTGCATCTGTCTCTTTGAATCCGAATTAATTGTTCAGTTGGATTATAATCCACGTACGCACATCAACGGGAGAAAACGACAGAACGCTCCCAAGCAACCTCATGAAACAAACTCAGGAGATACAACAACGCTGGATCATTAAAGAGCAGTAATACGTGTCCCTCTCTCAGACCCGCTGCATATTTTTCTCCCGTACGTAAGTTATGCATCGGCCATCTTTGAACAGAATCCAAAACATGATTTGTATGACGCTCAGTGTTATTTAAGATGAAGATATTAATAATAATTTCTCATGTATAAGATAAGTACCATGAAGCAATATATTTTTATCATTTGGAAATAAGAGATTATGTTGGAATTCATTAGAAGAATAACATTAATTTGGATAAAAATTTCGGTCCAGCCTAGAAAGAAGAGTATTAGATAAGTATATCTTTTTAAATAGTTTTAAATTTAGGATTATGACACTAAATGCTCTGCAGAAAATGTCACTTCTTTCATTCAGTAAAAACATCATATAAATGTAGGATTATGTTGTTGTTTTTTTTGCAATGCATAACATTATATACTCTGATGAAAATTTCCCCTCTTTATGAAAAGAAATGCAACAAATAGGTGACATTTCTTCAATTAGTTTTGCATTATATAAGATATCTTTACGTAAATAGCATTAAACATTCAGATGAGATTTTTCTTTTTTTAAGAAGAGCATCATATATGGTTATCTCCCTTAGAGGGATAACCATAATCCTCATTTCATTAATTCATTAATCCTTCATTTCAATGAAGGATTAATGAATCGACTTTTAGTGGTAGTACTTTATTTTTTAGTAATTTCTCGATGATATTTACTATTGTTGTTAATATAATCTTTATATTGTTATAGTGTTGTTAATATTGAACAGTGTATTTAAATCCACAAAATTTAATTTTGTCATGAAACTTTTTAATTTGTGCGAAAAAAACATTATTGTATGTTTATTATGTTAATGTATTAAAAAGTAATAGTTTCTGTCAAAGTTAAGATGAATGTATTAAATTTTATTCGATATCATGCATTGTTTCCATCACAAGCTAATCATATACACAGAATTTTATTCCATGTAATTCCTTAAAAAGTATTTAAATAACAAGTGTATATTTTTTTCTGGTTTTTCCATCAGTTTTGATAGTATCAAAAATGTAATAAAAATAATAATTTAAATTTTGAAAATATGAAAATGAATTTTATTTTTGGACTGCATGCATTTATAAATAACAAAAAATGAGTAAAAATTCTATATATCCTTTATTACTATTATAAATCTAGTGATATTAAAATATATGAGAATATTGCCATAGGAATTGCAGCATACAGTAGTTATATATCTCAGAATTAAAAACATGGTGAAAGGATTATTCCTTAATATTTTTACACATTTTATTTTCCATGATAATAATGCTGTTTGAACAATCAATAAAAGTAGTTTTGTCTCTATTTTAAACAACTTTTAATGCTCCAATAATTCTTAATTTATCTTTCATATCTTAAATGTGCAGGGGTTCATGTGTGACGTATCAGATGATTTAGTAATATTGATTGTGAGACAAAAGTAATTGACTGATTTCAGTTTTTTTTTCTGTTTTTGAAGAAATTTTTATGTAATAGATTTAGATGTATAGTTGCTTGCTTTGCCTTTATTTTAATTTTTTCTATTTATAATATCAATTCATTACTTTATTATTTTTTTTACTTAAAATGTTATTGGAATTTTTATTAAGTGAACATAATTCTATTCTTTAATGTATTACAGCACTAAAGTAAGAATATTTACCTAAAAAATGTCTGCGGCTATTTTGTGATTCTACTTTCAATAATTTATTTTCAATATAGAAACACAATGTTGATCGTTCTCTACATTTTGATAATTTTTGTTTTTAATAAGTCAGTCTTTATATATTAAGTGAAAATAATTCCATTCTTTAATGCATTACTGCTTAGAATTAGAATATTTACCAAATAGATGTGTATACACACATTTATTTGGTAAATAGATGATATTTACTGATTTGGTAATGATATTTTTAATAGATGATAATTAATAGTTAGTATTTTACGATTTTATTTTCAGTTATTTGTTTTCGATATATAAACGTAATGTTGATCATTTACTGCATTTTATTATTTAAATTATTGTTTTTATTGAATTAGACTCTTTATTAAATGAAAATAATCTTATTCTCCAATGTTCTATAAAAGAATAAGAAAGCTTGAAAATGTTATGCAACTCTTTTTATGATTTCATTTTTATTCATTATTTTCAATTTAATCAAATTGTATCTAATTAGATCTCTGCAGTTTGTTAGTTTAGATTTTATTTTACTCTAACCAGACTTTGTATTAACTTTGTATTAAATAATACCATTTTTTAAAATATTTCTCTAATAAAGTAAGAATATTCATATGAGAAATTTATAAAGTTTGGTAGTTTCAGTATCATGGAATTTTTTTTTACTGCCTGACTTCTCTCTCTCTCTCTCTGAGAGAGAAAAAGTTAGAGAGAAGCTTGAGAGGGAGAGATTTTAGTTCTAGTTTAATCAGACATCAAATTAAGTAAAAGTAATTCAACTTAAAGTTATGATTTTTTTCTTTAAGGAAAAATGCATTTTTATAAAAATAAAAAAAAAGACTATTTTGAGACAAAAGATATTTTTTAACAATGGTTTGGTCAAAATATTTAATTGCCTAATTTTAATAATGAGAATCGCATTTAATTGCAGCTATTTTGGGATTCAAATTCCAGTGGATATTTTTTAAGTTTATCATAATATTAACCGAATTCTAAAATATGTTCATAATTAGTTTTTTTAAAAGTAACTGGCTAAAATATATTGTGAAGAAAATTCCATTCTTTACATTACTTTAAAAGAGCAAGAATAATCGCATAAAAACAAATATATATCATTCTTATAATTTTATTTTCAATGATTGTTTTAAATTTAATTACAGCATTAATCTATTTTTACCTTTTTCTTATTTTAGTGTTTATTTTTATTGTAAAAACGAATGACTACTTCGCCCCGCTCTAAGAACATTCGGATACATTTAAATGACTGAACAATGGGACAACATTAGTCAGAAATATGGTTGAGTCCTGAGGGCATCAACAGCTACAGTATAACCTCACACGGAGGAAGCACATCACGTCATTGGTATGAGGTAGTCAACTCCACACCATTTCTGTACCCACCAGGGTGAAGAGAGCCAATCACCATACCGGAAACTTCTCATTTCCATTTCTGATGTGGCACCCATTGAAGATTACTTTTATTATAATCAGGCGTTGAATCAAGAGAAGTAATTTCATTCCATTAAAAATATTATTCCTTATATTTTTATATATTGCTTTATTACTTATATTTTCATACCACCTTTGCATAATACAAATATTCATTAATTATTAATTATCTGTCCAACATTTTATTTATTATGGGAAAATTATTATATATCTTTGAAAGGTCTCGCTTATATTTTACATTGGAGAAACACAAATCATGAACTTAACTATTGATATTTAACAGTAAAAAATATGATACTTAGATATCACTTAAGCATGCCGTTTGATTTTGTATTCATAACTTTCTCATCTAGAAAATTTGAGTATACTTAGACTAAACAAAGCATTTTTTTTTTACCGTTTGCTAAAAATAAGGTTTTAGGGTTCATTTTTTATTAACTAATTAATTGTGTAACAATAAAAGTCTCTTAAACAAATTTAGATTTTATGTACAGTTATTCGTTAAAAATAATTCAAAAATTGTGCAAACTGTTAAAGGCGTTCAGAAGTTGCTAGAAAACTCTCCACCGATAACATTTCAATGATTATTTGCATTTTTTAACATATTAACATAACAAAAAAATATTTTGAATCAAGTTATATGGCATTAGCAAGTAGTTGAAAGCAATAGCCAGTATAGCTATAAAAAGTTGATGCATATAGAATTATCGTTTTCAAGTTACAACTGATTCCATCAGACAAAAAAAGTCAGGCAGCGCATAAGTCTGAGTGAAAATTTTTTCTTATGGTACTTTTGAACTGTTCCGTATTCTTGTTACCATACCATTTTAGATACTCGTGATTAACTCCAAAAATTCGCCGAAGTCAATTTCCGAGTAGGAAAAGTCAGTGTTCTTTATATATAAGTATAGAATTTCAAGTTAAAAGAATTTTAAATAATACCAGCCGCCTTCAGCGATCAGTAGGTACGTTGAGATTAATGGTCGCTAAAAATTACAATTAAATACTTTATATAATTTGCTTTTAATGCAAAGCATTTTTAAACTTTACATTTTGAAGGACTATTTTAACAGCTTACCCTACACCGTTCATTATGAAATGCAATTGCTTAATTTTTGGTTATTTCTCCAAAAAACTGAACTTTAATTTGAAAAATGGATGTGGTTAAACGTGAACTAAAACAAAAAAATTCTTCTTGAAACAAAATATCATTATTTTAAATATGAAAACAGAAAGCAAAATCCTTTAGTATGAAAATTTTCAGTATTTTCTATTTAAAAATATATGTAATAATTTAAATAATCCTTCATTAAAAGAAATAATTAATTCATCAAAAAAAGGAATGTATTATTACAATAATATATCAATTTTAAAGTGATATTATATATTTATAAATCTGATTACATTACATTAAGGAGCGGCAGTAATTAAAAAGGGTTGTAAAAATTTTTTTCACGTTTAATTGTAAAATTAAATTATAATTACATAAAAATTATTAAATGTAATCTTTACTTATAAACCTTCTCATTTAGGATAAATACGTAGCAATTTTATAACTCCAACATTAACAATGAAATAAAAATCAATTTTGAAATATTTATACAAAAATTAGCACTATTTGTGTTTCTTTAAAACAGTAAAATACACTGTTATAAAATAAACTTAAAAATGCTTTTTAATTAAATTCTTATAGAAAAATATTGAACAGCAATTGAATTGGTATAATTGAAAAGATAATTTCGTGTATTTTAGGAAAGTACAAAATTTATTTAGTCCTACAATACTTAAGAGAGACATTGCTGAAAAACGCAATACATTTTAAATGAATGTCGTTTTGAATTGCACATTCTACTATCAAAATATATTTCTGCTAGACTTCGTAGTTTTAGGTCTTAAGGATTTCCTAGCAGAACTCCAAAACAAAGATTCATATTTAATATAAGAGGATATGATTTCTGCTTAATATTAATTATTAAATAGTTAAAAGATTATTAAAATAATTTATTAGTTTGTGAGGGTAATGTCTTCCGCATTCTAATAAAATCTTAAAATTGCATTTAGTGATCTGAGTTCAATTCTTAAGACTGTATATTGATATTTATGAAAAATTTTATATGGAATTAAGTTACATATTTGTTGTGCATTTTTTTTTATTATTTTATAACTGACGCAAGTAAGTAAACTTTATTTTGCAAGTACATTTTTTTCTTTCCTGATTACAGATTTCAAGTATGCAAACGTTTAGAAAGAATTTAAAAAAAAAACTATTAAAGGCAAGAACATAAAGATGCGATATCAGCTTTCTAGTGTACTGAATAAAAATGAAGCCACTTCAGAATCTACTGATGGCAACAAACGGGATTTTACTTTCAACATCAAAAGAACATCAGATGCTCCTGTTGATTGAGAATTTTGAAAAGGCAAAAGTTTCACTGGCATTTTGGTAAGAATAAAGTTTTAAAATTATCTTTCATAAAAATTCATATCAGCTTGTTATATATTAAATGAAATTCAACATTTTGATTAAATAAGGTTTAATCGTCATAGAATTGAATACTCAGTATGTGATCACATCACATGTAATGTCATTTACATATTTTATAATAACTTATAGAAAGCGAACTAAAATAGACAAGAGAATAGTTTCTTTCACATTGATTTTCGAATTCATAATTACAGAGATGACACACAAAGCTGTGTTTTTTGCACAGAATATAGTACCCAAAACTGCACATGCACACATTTGAGGAAACAAAGTATTTTCGTAAGTGTATATTATTATCCAATCAACAACTAGAATATAACAGCAAAAAACGATTAGCAACGATTCATTAATGATTTTCACATTAATCTGAATTCATTCATTGTTTTATAGTTTAAATCCCTTGCACAATTTATTAATAATGGAGACCAGCTAATATTCTGAATTCACTATTTAAATAAATGGAAGAAAAAGCATTTTGAAAGCGTTATATATATAATACAAAAGATACCATTTTACAAACATTAATTCACAACACTGTCATCTTGGAAAAGGGAAAAAAATTGTTTACACCTTCTGTAATCTGAAGATACAACATCTTTTTTTAATTACAATTAATGCACTTTCTATATTTTTTAATTTTTATATTCTTATCTTCCACTTTATTTTTATATATACCTGTTATAAAATGCCAATAAGATATTTAGTCTAGAAATTCTTTTTATTTTTATATTTTCGCGTATATTCACATAATATGGAGTGTCCATCATTACATCTAGTGTCTATAGTTTCTCAAGTCTTCACATTCCATTCCTCCGCTCTGTTTTCACGTGCGCTTATACTGGAACGTTATTCAAATACACGTAAAGACAGGATTACTTCCTGTTTTTACGTGTATTTGCATAACTTGGAAGGTCATTGTGACATCTACTTTTCTTAGTCTCCACACTTCCTTCTTCCTCTCAGTTTTCACGCATATCAAATAATGAATGCCATCATTACACTTAGTATGCGATTGTTTTCACTTTTCTATTTTCGATTGTAATTGCATAACATCACCACTACATTTAGTATTTATACATTCTCTAATCTTTATTCTCATTTCTTCCTCTGAAGTTTCTCATCCACTCATTTGCTACGGATCATATCGTCATCTTTTTATTTTGCATGAACTTTCTTTTGTATCTTTCTATTTTCAAGTATTAGCTTTCCATGCTCAACTACTCTTTTTTATGTATATTTACTATGAAGTGTCATCATTACATCAAATGTATATTTTCTTTTTCACCCTTTTGTTTTCACGTATAACGACGAGTGACATCATCATATCTCATTTATACTCTATCTTTACTGTTTGCACACTTTTCTTCCTCCCAGTTTTCAAGCATACCAACTATGGAATGTCATCATTACATCCAATATGCACTATTTTCACCGATTGTCATGTGTACTTTCATAACATTGAGTAGCACCATTGCATCTAATGCCAACAAATTCTCTAGATTTTACATTCATTTCTTTTCACGTATATTTACTATGGAATGTCATCATTTCATCCAATATGCACTATTTTCACATGTACTTTCATAACATTGAGTAGCACCATTGCATCTAACGCCAATAAATTCTCTAGATTTTGCATTCATTTCTTTTCACGTATATTTACTATGGAATGCCATTACATCCAATATGCAATATTCTCTCCTATTTTCATGTATATTTAATGTATTTTTATGTATATTTAAAAAGGCAATTCACCATTTTTCAAGTATGAACATTCTTTTTTTTTAATCCTTTTTTTCCTCCGAGTCCTTTTATATAATGTCATCACTGCACCTAGTTTCTATGCTTTATTTAGTCCTTGCATTCTTTTCTACCCCATTTTTTTCAACTACAATTTACTATGGAATGTCGTATTATATCCTCTTGCATTTCTTTTTTACATTCCCTGTTTTTACATGTATTTGCAAAACATCTATTTCTTTTCTATATTTTTTTATTGTCTAAAGTTCCTTTTTATATTTAAAATTTCTGTTTTTACGTACAGTTACATAATATGTGGAATTACAAGCAGTTTCTATTTTATAATTCTGTAGTCTTTACCTTCTATTCTTCCCTTATACATTATTTTCCTATTACAGAATGGCATCATTAGTTCCAGTGTGCAAATTATATATTACCCTTCTATGTTCAAGTGCACTTTCATATCGAAGAGCATCATCATTGCATCTAGTTTCTATACTACCTCAGTTATTCACTTTTCTTTCTTCCTTTGTATTTTCATGTATATTTAATGAGGAAATTCATCATTAGGTACTCTAGCATGCACTTTCTTTTGTTACCTTTTTTTTCATTTGTCCTGTCATAAAATGGAATGCCATCATTGCATCTAGTTTCAACAATTTCTTTGGTACTTGCATTCTTTTCTGCATAATTTTTTTCAGGTATATTTTACTATGGAACATAGTGCATCTGCTATGTGCTCTATTCCCACTCTGTCCCCTCTATTTCTGCATAGAGCATCTGCCTTTTTATAACTCTCTTTTCACTGTAATTGCATAACATCTATTATCTTTTTTATACATTTTCTTATCTGAAGTTTTTCTTTTCTATTTAAAATCTTTGTTTTTACGTATAATAACATAATATGCGGATTCATCATATATACAATCCAAGTTTTAAACTTTTTGTAGTCTTTATCTTCCTTTCTTCTCCTCTACATTTTTCCTTTTAAAGAATGTCATCATCACATTTAGTCTGCACTTTTTTTTCTTACCATTCTGTTTTCACATATGCTTACATAGAATGGAGTATTCATCATTATATCTAGTGTTATACTTTTCTATTCTTTTTATTTATTTCTTCTTATGTATTTACATTTAGTATGCCCTTTCTATTTTACCTTCTTATTTTTTACGCGCAATTGAATAAAATAAAGAGTCATCATTATACCCAGCCCCTTACTTTCTCTAATTTCTGTACTCTTTTCTTCCCCTCTATTTCCAAGTATACGTACAATGGAATATCATCATTACATGTACTGTGAATTTTCTTTTTTAACTTCTGTTTTCATGTGTAACATGGAGCGACATCAGTACATCTAATCACTATATTCCTTTTTTCTCCTCACTACCATGGAATGGCATCATTACATCTATTATACAATTTCTTTTTATCTTTCTATTTTTAGGTATACTTGCTTAACATGGAGTATTACGACATCATTATATCTAGTTTCTATATTTTCTCTATTAGTTTTTTTACCCTTCTATTTTCAACATATTCTTCCGTAATATGGATTATTCATCATTATATTTAGTGTTTATACTTTCTTAAGTCTTTTTATTCCTTTCTTCCTTTCTATATTTACGAATACTTACTTTGGAAGGTCATAATTAAAAGTAGTGTGGATTTTCATTTTACTTTTCAATTTTTACGTATATTTGCATAACACGGAGCGTCATCATTACATTTAGTCTCTATACTTTCTCTAAACTATACATTCCTCTCTTCTTCAGAGTTTTCACGTATATCAATTATGGAATATCATCATTACATATAATGCACACTTTCCTTTTTACTCTTGTCTTTCGATATATACTTGCATATAACATCTAGTCCCTATTTTATTATTTTCTTTTTGTCTGAAACTTCACTTTCTAGTTAAATCGCCTATTTTTACTTATAGTTATAGTAGTGTGTTGTGGTTTTCTAAGGATTTGCCCGATTTTAAATACACTATTTTTAATCTTCACAAACACAACTACACTACAAAATTCACAAACACTTATTTCTACAGACACATATATAAAATTAGGTTAAAGAACAGTATGGTGGAGGAATTCCACGGTTTCCAGCCGAAAGCATTCGGCGTTAGCGCAAGTGTTGCGCATGGGGAAAAAAAATCGACCTCTACCAGCAGATCTACCGTTCAACTGGTTGTCTTTTGCAAAACGTCACAAGGGGGTGCTCTCTGCTCAAGAGGAAAAAGAGGTGCTACATAGTTGCATAACATGGTTTATTATCATTACATCTAGTTTCTACTTAATACTTCTAAAAGTCATTATATTCCTTCTATTCCCTCTACATTTTTTCTATTAAATAATATAATTAATTTTAGCCTGTATTTTTCTTTTTACACACACACACACACACATTTAAATAATGCAACGAGGCATCATTAAATGTAATTTCTATATTATGATTATCTAGTTTGAAGCTGCTACATTCTCTTCAACTCTTCTTTTTTCACGAATATATATACATAGTGTTTTCATTATAATCATTCTCTATTTTTTTACTTTTTCTGAACTTTCTTTTTTTATGTATGCTTTCAGAATATGATCTATTTAAATACTAAAAAAGGATAAGAAATCTGTGAAAACTGAATAGATGAAAATGCAGAACAAGATTTCTAAATTATTGGAAAAAAATGCAGTCAGTATTTAAATTGCTACCATAAATAAATGGCATTTATCTTTCAAAATTAAGAGACTATTAACTCTGGTTTCGATTAATATAATTACTTCATTCACATGCATCTTACAAAAGGTTAAAGTATCAATGCCACTTTTAAAAGAATAAAATGATGAAGATGCTTTTTAAAAAACATTATCAACCACTTTGTAATGCAATAATTACGCATTAACTGAAATTCCACATTTTAATGAAATAAGATTTTACTATCATGGAGTTGAATACTCTGTATGCTGATCACATCACATTGAATATTATTTACAATTATTTATAAAAAGCGAATATAAATGGGAAAGAAAACATTTTCTTCCGCGTAGATTACAAATTCCTTATTGCAGATAACGACACACAAAACTGTGCAAGTATTTTCTTAAAGGTGTCATTATTATCGAAACAACAACTATAGTATAATAGGAAGAAGCGATTAACACTGTCTAAGTAATGACTGCCACATTATTAATTAATCCTAATTTATTCATTAATTTTTAGCTTAAAAACCTTAAATAATTTATTAAATATGTTGATCTGTTACTGTTTCTAATTGCCTATTTAAATGAGAGAAAGAATAAGCATTCTGAAAGAGTTACATATATAAAATAAATGATAATATTTCGCCACATTTCCACTTCACAGCATTTTTTATCATACAAAAAGGAAAAATGTTTTTTTATCTTCTGCATTCTGAAGATTCTACTTTGTTTTTTTAATACATTTAGTCTACTTTCTGCATTCTCTACTTTTTATATCTTGGTCTTTATTCTTTTCTTCTCACATTAAGCCTATATCATTCATCATTTCATAATTAAAACCATAAAATAATTTATTACATAATATTAATTAATTACGTAATAAAGTTAAAATAATTTATTAAAAATAGAAATCGGTTAATGTTTATAATTGCTTTTTTATATAAATGCATTTTAAAAGATTTACATACATGATACAAAAGATAAAATTACGTACATCACTTTTATCTTACAAAAAGATGATGGGAATTATTTCTTTCTTCTACCGTCTAGACTTCATATTTTTTTTTATTATTATATATAGTCTACATTCTACCTTCTCTGTTTATCTTTCTCTCTCCTCTATTTTTACGTATACCGACTATGGAATTTCATATTATACATTCAATACGTTCTTTTTTTATTTTTCTGTTTTAGCGTATAATTACCTAATATGCAATTTTTATCATTACATCTAATCTCTACATTTTATCTAGCCTTTGCATTCTTTTCTTCCCCTCTAATTTCACATATACCTATTGTGGAAGGTCATCATTACATCGAATGAACGCGTTCTTTTTTTACCCTTCTATTTTCATGTGCACTTACATAATATGGCATGTCATCATTAAATTCAGTTTTTATTTTATACCTTATCGAGTTTTTTACAATCTTTTTTTCTCCTCTGTTTTCATATATACCTGCTATGGAATTCATCAACACATGCAGTCTGCATGTCCTTTTTTTCCCATTTTATTTTTCTAACAAATGAGAATATGATTCGAATTTCTTTATAACAATGAAATATATTCTTGTAAAATAAAATATTTTAAAAATTTAATTTAAAATAGAAAAGAGAAGTTTAAAAAATTAATTGGTATAATTAAAAATAGTATTTTAGAAATTGCAAAATTCCTTTTATTGCTGCAATAGTTCCAAAACGTAATAATGAAGAGCTCCAAAATTTCGTATAATTTCTAATGTATTAAAATTTCATAAATATTGATTAAAGATCGCTCATTCTCCAAAGTAAATTTGCACCAAATTCGGGGGTTTTAAATCTAAGGGTCTTTTCAATACAATAGCGATGATTTCCGAGTAATATAATTTCATGTCATGTATTTAATTGATTTTTTTTTCTTCTGTTTATACAGCTAACAACTTCAACACACTGATATCATTCCATAATATTAAAAAATTCAATGAATTGCCACTCACAATTTTATATTTATTATAAACTAGCCGCCTTTGGTGACCAGCCGGTTCACCAATCTTAATGATCGTTAAAATTTTAATCTATACTTATAATAAAGCTCAATGTGTGTGTGTGTGTGTTGGCGCTCTACAGGCCAGATCATTCAACCTACAGCTACCAAATTTGTCACGTGTATACCTTGGAGGCCGGGAATGTGCACCTGGGGGTTATTTTTTCGAATTTTTTACTAGAATTTTATTTATTTAAAAATTAAGCGAAATTTTGGCGTGTTTCTGCTATAACTTCCGAAAATATTACCGCACAAAAAAGATTTTTACATGAAGTTAAAGATCAAAAATTTATCTTTTAAATGATACCAATGTTTTAACCTTCAAATTAAATTTCTATTTTTAATGAATTTTTAAATAAATATTTTAACTATATTTTTCAACAATTTTTTTCGTACAAAATAAAAATAAAATTTAAGCTGCACGAGCACGTTTCGCATTCATGGGAAAAAATTAGCTTTTTTCAAAGTGTTGCCATCACATTGATTAAAGCTCCAGTTAAAAATAAATTAAATCTTTTTGGAAATGAAATCTGCAAAAATATAATTTTCTGCACGTGTTTGTAGGAAATGAATCAAATAAGAAATATTATTTTTCCTAAAAAATAAATTCAAGAAAAATTATTTTATGATCTTTTACACTCTCTATATAGGGTGTTTATTTACTCCCGGACGCATTTTGATGTTTAATGACTCATAAAATAATGAAGATATAAACAAATTTATGGCATTTATTGATGAAATAACTCATACATTTTCCTTTTCAGGTTTGAATATTTTTACTTTTGTAAATATCGTCTCCGCGTGTGATTAATTTCAGATAATTTCATTTTCCAGTCTATATATCTGTACTTTTCTAAATATCGTCTGCTTATTAATTGCATTTTTCTCTCTTTTATTTTTGGCAACTATTGAAATGTTATGTTTACTTTTGATGTGTTTATTCTATGTAGTACTTTTGTATGTGATGTATTATTCGAGCGGATATTAAGGCGAATGCATACACCACAAGAGAAAGCACAGATTTTATGGTGGTCATAGAGTTAATTTCCAATCAAGTAAATCACTGACTTTTAAGAGTTAATTTCCAATCACTTAAACTGACTGATTTATGAAAATTTGAATATCACTATTCAATAAAAAAAGGATAATTTCAGATTTTCCATTGATTGCTTCAAAGAAAATACGCCAATCAGCGCGCAGGTTTCTCAAGATTAATTGGCCTAAGATTATGAAAATGATGAGTTTTTCTAAATTTTTAACATTTAAAACTTCATAAATAAGTCTTAGTTGATCGTGGAAAATAGAAACATTCATTCATTTATTTAAAATTTGGTGTGTCCAGAATATTTCTCAGAATATGATACTTTACTGCATTAAATTTCGACTTCATAATTTTTGAAATATATTTATAAGCATCAATAAAATATTATTATTGATTTCATTTCAATCCTTTTGAAAGCAAAACTAAAAACTGAATTTTATGCTGAATCTCAGAAATTTTTGTTGAATTATTGTTTAAGATATTACATAAATTATAAAAATATTTTGTAGTTAACATAAGACTTAAATACCGAGCGATTCTGTTTGCAATACTCTCATTCAATAATAATAATAATTAATAAATAATAATAAAGATGATAAATAAAATAAAACGCTTGGTTTTATTAAAAAATAGCTTAATATTAATTGCAACTTCACCATTTACATTTTAAATTAAAGTTGAAGTTTTGCCGGAAATGACAACAAATTAGCAAAATCTATATAGTAAATTGAACGAAACGATCTAAACAGTATAAGTTTGGTATGACTATCAAAATTTGAAGATTAAAAATGTTTTGTTTGAGAATCCTTTAAGAGACCAGTTGCTTAAAATATTTAATTGAAAATTGTAGAGAGCGGTAATACTGGCGAACCGGCTGGTCGCCAAAGGCGGCTAGTAATTAAATATTTTATGCAATTGCCATTTTAATAACTTCTTCATCAAAATATTTTAAAACTTCAAATTTTGATAGTCATATAATTTACTCATAATATTATAAAGGCCTTCAGTCATAACGTAATATGTATCTCACTAAGTTGCTGTTAGCTTCCGTAGAATTTATGCTTTAAAGTGGAAAGGGTGAATCTGCAATTAATATAATAAAATTTTTTACTGAAACAAAGTATTTTTTTATAATATGATTACTGAAAACAGAGCCACTGAGCGTTTAAACTTTATGGGCACTAAAGAATATATATCTTTATTTATGTAATATCTCAAGAATTTGTCAACAAAATTTTCTCAGCTTCATCATGGGCAGATTGATTAATTAACAATGTTTAATTTTAAATGCATCAAACACTAAGAAAATAAACAGAATCGTTTAAAATAATCGGTCGAAAACAGGTTAAAATAAACTATTTAAAAAACGATATACTTAAAACTATAAGCATAAACAAAAAATATATAACTAACATAAATACAATTTAATTACAAAAGCACACAACTAATCTAAAAATAATTTAAATCAAGTTCGAATCCGTTGTCAACAATCAGAACACAATGCGCATGCGTGAATTTTCAACGCCAGTTACGGTAACAGAAAGTGCGTGAATTTTTATACACCAGTTGGGGTAACGCTATGCAGATTAGAAATTTTGAATTTCCTTTATTCTGTTTTATTTTAATTCAAAAGTACTTCAGAATGAATCTGAAAGATCGATTAATTAATAATGTTTAATTTTAAATGCATCAAACATTAAGAAAATAAACAGAATTGTTTTAGATAATCGGCCAAAAAATGTTAATCCTAGCCTCATTAGTGTAGGAAAGCCTTTCTCATTTAGCAGTGAGGAAAATGAAGATTTTTTTGGCGGGAAAATTAGTTTTTAATTAATAATTAACATTCTAATTAAAAATTCAAAAAAAGGACTCCAGGTGCACATTCCAAGGTATACAAGTACCAAATTTGGTAGCTGTAGGTCAAACGTTCTGGCCTGTAGAGCGCCAACACACACACACACACACACACATTGAGCTTTATATAAGTATAGATAGAGACAATTTGCGAGTAATATCATTTCATGTCATGTATTTAATCGAATTCAACGTTAATTTATTCTGTTTATACCGCTAACAACTTCTACACACTCATATTATTCCATAATGATAAAAAATTCTTCTTGGCAAGCTGGAAGCCAAAGGTAGATTCCTTTTCATTTAAGTTATTTTTTCAAATACCTTTCAAAATACCTTCAAACAAAAAACAATTGGGATGGTCTTCTCGAAACATTCTCGCATACCTTCCAATTAATTTTCCCTTCTCCCCCCCCCCATATAAAATTGTGGACATTGGATAAAGCCTCGAATATCTTGTGTGCCGTGCAAAGTAGTTAAAAATTGCGAAACTTTGGCATGAATCTTTTAATTTTAAGAAGAATTGCGTGTTTTGGACGCCTTTTTGCAGACCGATGCACACAAAAATTTGATACGGAACTGTAATTGTAACCACAAGATAACATACCGAATTTCATTGATTTAAATGCTTCTGAAAGTACAAACCGACAGACGCCCGACACCTTGTTGGATTCGGTTCAAAATTTGATTCGTGTATACACTATCGGTGTTAAATCTGTGTACTGAAATTTATTCATTTACCTGCCTTCGCTTTGTAGTTATCGTGTTAACGTATATTCGAACAATCGGACAAACAGACTTTTTCTGAAGGAATTTTGCTCAAAATTTGACAGAAATCTACAAATTTGGTATTTAGCACATATACGAAATTTCATTCGGTTAGCTCAAAGCGTTTTTAAGTTATACTTATCGCAGATAGCCAGACATATTCCAAAAAATGTTCTTAATTCGGTGATTTCTTAAACGTTGAGATTCTACAAGTTCGAGTTCGATTTTTTTGACAATTACAGTGCTTTCAATGTAGTACGAGAAAGTAAAAGTGAAATATTACATATTGAAATAACCGCAAATAATGCTATTATTGCTATAGAACAGTTCAATATTACTGAGAAATAAATAATATCAAAGAACAAATATTTGAAAAATAACATGCACATCTAAATTTGTTACAGATTTTATATTATCGATTAAATATTTTAGCAAGTGCCAAAAGTTTATATAAATCGGCAAGAACTAAAAGTTTATCTCCGCATTTTAAACCAATTTAAAAAAATTAACTATCGTTTTAGAACATTCTTCTTTCAATTAATTGTAAGCAATAACATCTCATAATTTAAAGTACGAATTTAATGTTTAATTTTTCATTTATATTGGAGGAAAAAATCGTCTGCTTTTCTTAATTAATACTGCAATTAAAATCCTATCTGTTGTGCATTGAAATATTTTAATTATAACTATTAATTGGAGTAAAAAAAGTTATCAGTTTTTTAATATTTTATATATAATGGCACTTATGTATAAACTACATGTTATTGTCAAGCGTTAGGCTTAACCACATGCATTGGAGAATGAACATAGTCAATAGAATAACGTGATATCTTTGCCAGTCTTCGCCTTTTTCTTCCTTTTTTTTTGGCTATTAACAGCTATTTAATAAAAGCATTTACACTTGGGTTAAAGCCATAATGGTTGTCTTTTATTATTATTGCTGAATATTCTCAGCAAAGCAACACGTATCAAACCAGATGAGCATGAAATTAGCAAAAGTTTCAGAATAAAAAGGTTCATTAAAAAATAATATATTCAGAATAATAATATAAAAATAATATAACTAAAAAACACACGGCTTAATAATTAAAAGAAATCACGCTATCATTGTTAAATAATGTTGCCATTAAATCATCTCCCGGCTTTATTGTTATTTAATTTGTTTTATTCCAGTTTTCAATCTTTTGTCCACGTGCATTTTAACAACTTCAAAAATATGGAAATGAAACAAAAGTCGAAGTTTTATTTCCTTTTTTTCCAAAAGTGGCAACAGAAAATTTGGCGTTAAAAGCAATAATAATTAGGGTTTAAAAATCACTTTTTAGCCCTTAACTTCGAAACAATTCCAGCTATCGAAAAACTTTAAATGCAAAAGATATTCGTCTTAATGAGATGCTACTTTGGTTAATTGAGTTTATTAAGGCAGTTTTGGAATAAAATTTACAATTTTTTTATTCCTTTATTTTAAAACCCATTTATTTGGGTTACCAAATCTGTGTTTTAATTCTACGATAAATATAAACTGACATATGTTACTTTTTATCAACCATTGTAGCTGAAACCTAAAGTACCGACAGGAATTTGAACGTTTTCCAACATTTTATCAAACACACGCCTCTCTGAGTTATAATTTATTTTATATATATTCTATCAGCAAGCCGCGCTTATTAGAATACGTTTAGAGTAGTTTTTATGCCGAAGGGATTGGAAATTACATCTGCTTTTGAACATTGTTTATGTTTACAAAGCATTTTTAGAACAAGACAAATGAACATTTTAAATAATTTTTTGAAAAACTTGGATTTCGTAAAAAATTTTATACGCAAAACATGATCTCAAAAACTTATTAATATATTACCTTTAAAATTTTGCATATGTGTTACCTTAAGTATTAAAAAGGCGATGAACTAGGCATATAACTTTGAATTGAGCAGTTTTTGTTTTAGAGATGCTTAACGTAATTTTTAATAAAGAATTTTGTGAAATTTTCAATACAGAAATGAAAGGATTTTTTTTTTTGAAAATATACATATTTTTTAGATTGTAGTTCGTTCCCTTCACCATACTTGTAAGTATGTTGTCTATAAAAATAATTGGAATATATACAATAGAATTTTTTTTGTACAGTATTTTGATTTTTGTTGCAATTTCCACTATTTTTTACCCACATTGACGCATTTTACAGAATCTCAATTGGCACAGAGCTTTCTGATTAATATTTTTCATTATTTGCAATCACATTGATGCAGAAAATGAACTGAAACAGCTCATTAGAAGGATTTTTCAAAAATTTGTCTCCGTAGGTAGGCAGAAAATTTCAACCCCCACTATTTTCACCCCTTTTGAACTAGATGGTCCATCTATGAACTCGTCCAAGGTTTATACATTTCTTACAGAATATTCCAAGTTGGTTCAAATCCAAACAGAATTAGTCTAATTATATATATATATTATATATATTGTTA
The DNA here is from genome assembly GCA_026543865.1 of Argiope aurantia. NCBI lineage: Eukaryota > Metazoa > Arthropoda > Arachnida > Araneae > Araneidae > Argiope > Argiope aurantia. The sequence goes on along the minus strand of JAPMOR010010686.1, from coordinate 66,212 downwards.
CAAACCTGCAATTCGGCTTCCCAGCATAGTTTGTTCCATCAACAGAAAGAAAGTTTTACAGTCATCTGAATGGGACAGAGTCCAGGTGGCGCGTCGAAGGTCCCAGAGCTTGGCGACAAACTTGGCGACTTAGCGACGAATTTGGCGACTTTGGCGCCAAAATAGATAATACCCGAAACTTCGAGAATTTTCCCGATCCGTCCAGTAGGAACCGAGATACGCCTCGATCGTTCCTGATTGGTTGAGAGGCTTCTAGTCACGCCTCCTGAGACCTATAAAAGGGTCTACAGCTGCCAGAAAAGTGAGTAATCCGAGTCCGAGTCGGAGAAGTCGAGGACAGAGTAGTCGGAAGCGACAGAGTCAAGCTAGTACTGAACTGAGCTGTGCGCTACTGTCTGCAGTAGATTCTGGTTGTATGCTGCTGTGTGTGCTGTTGTATGCTACACGTCTCGGGAGAAGATAATCGTCTTCTGTGCTGTATATAGTTGTCGCTTTTGTGCTGTCCTGTGTGTCTTCGTGTAAATAAACGTCGTTGTTTTTATTCTACTTCTGCCTACTGATTGAGCGTTCTCCACACCGTATAACTTCCACTATCCAAACGAACCCCGGTAGAAATTTCGTAACAATATATATATTGAACAAAGGTGCTTTTGGGTTCTGCGGACCATGATCGGTGAAGAATGCAGAAATTTTCTGAAACTCATGTCAAGGCAAACATTGCAATAAATAGTCTTCCTGTATGGAATCTACCTAAAAGTATCAATGAGCTATGTATTCGATTCATAAAATTGCATGTTTATATTTATGAATAATATCCTATGGAATTAAGTTACATATTTGCTGTGCATTTTTGTGTTTGTGCTATATTCTTCAAATACATTTATTTTACTTTCCTGAGTTCTGATTTCGAGTATGCATATGCTTAGAGAGCATTAAAAAGCTATGAAAGGTAAGCACACAAAGATGCCATATCAGCTTTCTAATGAATTAAATAAGAATGAAGCCACTTCAGAATCCTCTGACTATTAAAAAATGACGTTTTCTTCTCAACATCAACAAACCATCAGATGTTTCTATCTATTTCCTTCGAAAAGGTAAAAGTTTTATGGTATTTTAATAAGAATAAAATGCTGAAATTGCTTTTTTTTATAAAGCCATGTCATTTTCTTATGTATAACTGAAATTTCATATTTGAATTAAATAAAATTTGATCATAGTGGAATTAAATACGTCATATTACACTGAATATTATTTACAATTCTTCTAGAAAACCGAATTCGAACCGAGAATAGAACAGTTTCTTCCACATAGATTCTAATTTATAATCACCGTGACAGTACACAAAACTAATTGTTTCCAAAAATGTGCCATTATTATTGAATCAACATCTAGAATACAGTAAAAAAGAATAATTAACTGCGACTTAGTTACTACGCTAATGCTCCTAATTTATATATAATTTCATATCTTTGAAATCATAAATTAATAAAAAAATGGAGATCAGTTGATCTATTCAGATGATTACAAAGTAAAATGTTTCAAAAATGTAATGCTAATTATATAATCTATACATATCCGTATATGTCTGCAAATCACCAAGCGTTTATGTTACAGACGGAAAAAATGCTTCTATTTTCTATTTTTTCTAGTTATTACATTCTACTTCATTTTCTATTTTTCTCTTTTCTCATATATCTATATACGTATTATAAGGAGTTTAATTATTACTTCTAGTGTCAACTTTCTTTTCTATTCCTTTATTTTGAAGTATAATTATAGAATATAAAGTGACATCTTTACATCCGATCCTTATTTTATTTCTATCCTTCTATTTACAATTACGCTTATAGAATATGGCATTTCATCATTGCATCTAGTCTCCATTTTCTACTTTTATTTCTACCTTTTCCTTTTTTCGTGCACATACATTATATGTAACTTCATCAATATACCTTTATATTTCTTGTCTAATTTTTTTTCTATCTTACTACATTCACGCATATACAACGTGAGGTTTTATTATTACATGTAGTCTCTACTTACTCTTTTATTCATACATTTCTATATTTTTCGTACACATACATTATATTGCAGTTTCATCATTATACCTTGTCTCTACAGTGTATTTTTTTTCTGTCACTATATTCAATTATACATAGATAATATGAAGTTTAATTATAACATGTAATCTCTACCTTCTTCGTTTCTTCATACTTCATATTTTAATGCGATTCATCATTATATTTATTCTTTATTTTCCACTTTCTATTATATCCTCTGTTTCAAGTAAATTAAAAAATATGAAATGTTATCATTACATCCAGTTTCTACTTTCTTTTCCATCCCTCTGTTTTTATTTATACTTATAGAATCTGAAGTATCATCAATACATCCAATATATACTTTCGTTTTTACATATCCATAAAGAATATGGAATGTCACATTTACTTTCACTTTTCGACCTCCTTTTCTAAATCTGTTTTAACATTCGCATAAGAATATGGGATATCATCATTACAAACTGTCTCTGTATTCAACTTTCTTTTCTACCTATATTTTATATTTATACTTCTGGAATCCGGCGTTTCATCATTATATTTATTCAATATTTTCAATTTTCTATTCTCCTCCTATGTTTTTTGGAATATTTTCAGATTATGGTGTCAATATTATCTGCTTTATCGTTCCGTTTCTCTCCATGTGTTCTCACATGTACTTGCAGTGTATGGTGTTTCATCATTATATCCAGTTTCTACTTTCTTTTTTACACCATTATTTCCAAGTATACTTATAAAACGCATTACTTCATTACTAAATCCAATTTCTACTTCCTTCCTATTTGCTTTCTTACCATTTTACTTTCAGGTTTTTATATAGAATAAGGCGTTAGATTATTGTATGCAGTTTCAACTTTGTATTTTCTTTTCTATTTTAAGTTTTCACATATGCTGAAAAAATATGACATTTCATCATTACAGCTTCCTCTACTTTCAACTTTCTTTTTTAATATTCTATTTTCACTCAGACTCATAGAATATGAATTGACATCATTGTATGCTGTCTCCTTTTCTTTTACTATTCCTCTATTTACATGTATACTCACACAGTATAACGTATCATTATGCAATCAATTTTCTGCTATATAATTTCATTTCTATCCCATTGTTTCCGCTTATACAATTGGTGTTCAAATGAATATGTACGAAACGTCGTAACAACGTAACCGTTAACATATTTGCCCATGCCGCTGCGGGAGAACGTAGCGAGACATCTAGGGATGCGATTGGAGTCTCCGGGGTGGATCGGAGCATGCGCAGGAGAGAGCAGAGGCTCTTATAGTCCATTAAGAACAAAAGATCGAGGTTACTGACGTAGGGTGTGGTTCTGCTCCATGATAACACGCTTCCACACGTCTCCAGGGTCATACACGAGGAACTGGCCAAGTTCAAGAGGGAGAGACCATCTGCCCTACAGCCCGGGCATGATGTCCTGCGATTTTCAATTGTTTGGTTCCCTGAAAAAAAAGTGTTTGGTTCCCTGTTTTCAATCCAACTTTACCTTTTGCTTTCTTTTTCAACCTTTGAAGATTATTAATAGAAATGAAGTTTCAGTCCCTACTTTCTACATTTTTCTATTATCCTACATTTTTACATATACTTAAAAATATGGTGTTTCCTCCTTATATCTTTTCTCTACTTTTACTCTGTTTCCATCCTTATGCTACCAAGTATAATTATTGAATAAGAAATGGCCACATTACATATGGTCTCTAGTTACTATTTTGTTTTCTTTCATTTTTATATATGCATAAAGAATATCTAGTGTAATAATTACGCCCAATCTCTACATTCTTTGCTATCCTTCTGTTTTCATACGCAGAATTGGATGATTTATCATTGCATTCCATCTCTACTATTTATATTCTTTTCCACTATTTTGTTTTCAAGTATACTTACAGAATATGAAATAAGATCATTACTTCCAATCACCGCTTTCTACATTCTTTTTTCAATTTTATTTTCGTATATACTAAGACAATATAAAATGCGCTTACTTCTTCTAGTCTCAATTTTCTAATTCCTTTTCTATTCCCCTGTTATCATATACACTTGCAGAATATGGTATTTCAAGGATACTTCCATTTTCTCATTGCAACTTTTCCCACTCCTCTTATTCAAATAGACTGTGAAATGACATCATTATTTACGTTCTCTTGTTTCTACTTTCTTTTCTACCTCTTCTTTCCATATACACACAGAGAACATAAAGTGACCAAATTACATCCAGTTTCTACTTTATTTTCCATTCTTGTACTTTCATGTATACTTATAGAGCTTAAAATGCTTTCGCTACATCTAATTTATACTTTTAATTATACCCTAATTCTTTCATATATATTTAAAATAATAATCGTTTCATCAAAACATTATCTATGTATTTTCTATTTTCTTTCCTACATAGTTGCTGTCAAGTATGCTTACAGAATATGGACACCATTACTCCAATCAAACTCGAAATTACTAGATGAAATTTCGAGACTACTGTATTTACTACCTTTTTCTTTTTGAAGTATATTTATAGTATATGACATTACGTCCAGACTCTACCGACAGCATTATTTATTACATTTCAGTTATTACATAATATCAAATATGGTGTTTCGTCATTACATCATTTTTCTACTTTTAACTTTTACACATTATTCTATTTTCAAATATACATGTAGAATTTAAAGTGTCACAGTCTCATTATCTGCTTTCTAATTTCTTTACTACCTCTTTGTTTTCACTTGCACATAGACAATATTGCCATTATTACATTAAGCTCCTACTTTCTTTTCAACAACCGGTTTTTTATTAATACTTATAAAATAGTAAATGTCATTATTATATAAAATATCTAAGTTCCACTTCAATTCTGCCCTTTTATTTTCAAATATACTTACCGCATATTTTATTTCATCATTGCATTCCAATCTTTGTTTTATACTTTCTTTTCTACAACTTAACTACTTGTTTTCAACTGTACTTAAAAAATTACCACTTGTTTCAACCTTCTTTTCTACCTTTTCGTTTTCAACTGTACTAACAGAATATGTCGTTCCATTATTACATCAATTTTTACTTCTTAATTTCATTTTACTATTTTATTATCAAGCACATGATAGTATAAAGCAATACTCTCAGTCTCTGCTTTCTACTTTCTTTTCTACTTCTCTTTATTATTATATATATTTACAAAATACGAAGTTACATCATTATATCTATTTTATACAGTCTTTTCCACTTCCTTGTATTTAAGTATACATATAGAATAAAAAGTAACATCATTACAGTTCATTCTACTAAATGCTTTCTTTTTTATCGTTTTGTTTTTATAAATATATAAAGAATATGAATTGACATCATTGCATATAGTTGCTATTTTCTTTTCTACTCTTGTGCTTTCTTGCATACTTAAAGAATTCGAAGAGTTATTATTATAGTTACTCCCTATTTTATACTTTTTCCTCTACTTCTGTGTTTTTACATATACTTATAGCATATAATTGTTTTATCAATGCACATAATCTGTACTTTCTAGTTTCTTTTCAATTCTTTGAATTTCTCATATGCGTAAAGAATATCGAGTGTCATCATTATATCCAGTCTTCACTTTCTGTTTTCTTTACGACTCCTGTATTTTTTATACACAGGAAATGACAATACACCCTGTCTGTATTTTCTACTTTCTTTTCTTCTCTTTTCCTTTCAAATATACTCATAACACATAGGGTGCCACCATTACATCTGATTTCTACTTTCTTTTCCTACTTCTTCACTTTCAAATAAACTTATAAAATACATCATTTCTTCAATATATCCTGTCTCCATTTTAAATTTTCTGTTCTACCATTCTCATTCGACAAATACTTACAGCATATGATTATTTCAAGATTGCACATAATCTGCACTATCTAATTTCCTTTCAAATATTTGAGTTTCATATATATATATATAAAGAATATTGAGTTTCATCATTATATCCAGTCTTCCTTTTATGCTTTCTTTACGACACCTGTATCTTTTATACACAGGAAATGACAATACACCCAGTCTATGTATTTTCTACTTTCTTTTTTTCTCCTTTCCTTTCAAATATACTCATAATACATAGGGTGTCATCATTACATCTAATTTCTATTTTCTTTTCTACTTTTTTGTTTTTAAATAAACTTATAGAATATGTAGCATCATTAATAACTCATGCCTCTACTTTCAATTTTCATCGGTACCCTTCTGTTTTTACGTACACTTACATAAAATGCAGACTCATCATTACATCCGCTCTTTATTTTCAACTTTCTTTTCTACGCTTTTATTTTCAAATACATTTAAATAATATGAAGCATCATCATTACATCCAGTTTCTACTTTTTCTTTCACCAATTTGAAACTCCATATTCTTACTTGAAAACATCAATACATCTAGATTTTTCTTTCCCTTTTTTTAGTAGCTCCTTCCTCTAACTTATGCATTATTATGCCATCATTAGATGCAGTTTCTACTTTCCATTATCATTTCAGTCCTTTGCCTTCAAATCCAACTGTCCTTTGTACTTTCTTTTTTGCCTCTTTATTTTCAAGTACACTAATAGACTATGGCGATTCAACTATATATCCAGTCCCTATTTTCGAACTTCTCTTTTTCCTACTTACTACTGTTTTACATATACTTATAGATTACAGTGTTTCATCAATACATCTTTTCTCTGCTTCCAACTCTATTTTCCACCCCTCTATTTTCATAATTATAGAATAAATAGTGGCATCATTACATATATTCTCTAGCTACTACTTTCTATTCTTCCACTTTTTTACAAATGCATACAGAATACGGAATGACGTCATCGTATCCAGTTTCTACTTTCTATTATCTTTTCTATCCTTTTATTTTCATGTATAATTATGGATCATTAATTATCAACAATGCATCCAATCTCTATTTTCCGTTTTATTCAATATCGTCGTTTTTACATATACTAAAAGAAAAAGGATTGTAATCATTACATCCAGTCTCTACATTGTATTTTCAGTTTTACCCCATAGGTTTCATGCATACTTAGAAAACAGGAAGTGTCATCATTAAATACAATCTCTACATTCTTTTCTATCCTTCAGTTTTTGCATATACTGAATAGGACGTTTTATCATTACATCCAATCTCTACTATTTATTTTCTTTTCCACTATTTTGATTTCAAGTATACTTACAGAATATGAAATAAGTTCCATACATCCACTCACCACGTCCTACAATCTTTTCTGCAATTTTATTTTCGAATGCATCTAGAAAATATGGATTGACATTATATCTTCCAGTCTCAACTTTCTTTATTTTATACCTCACTGTTATATATAGTTAGAGAAAATGGAATTTCAACAATACACCTATTCACTCTTTGCAACTGTCTTTTCCACTCCTCAGATTCAAAGTACAAAAGACCATGAAATTACATTATTACATACGGTCTCTTGGTTCTATTTTGCTCTCTACATAGAAATATTCATAGCGGAAATAAAGTGTCAACACTGCATCCAGTTTCTACTTTCTTTCCTACACCTCAATTTTTATGTATATCTTCAAAACTAAAATTCCATGATTATATACAATTTCTATTTCCATTTTTCCTTCACTGTTTTCGAAGATTCACTTACAGCAGATATCGGTCTCTATTTTCTATTTTCTTTCCAAAATATTAGTTTTCATGAGGTGGCATCATTCCATCTAGTCTCGACTTTCTTCTTAGTAGCTTTTTTCCTCAAGTATTATTTATAGTATATGACATTTCATCCAGAATCTACTGTCAGCTTTATTTTCTATCTTTTTGTTATTACATATACTTACAAATATGTTTCATCATTACATCATTCTGTACGTTAAACTTTCATTTCCATCAGTATATTTTCAATTAAACTTATAGAATATAATGTATCATCATTACCTTCAGTCTCTACTTTTTTTCTGTCACTTTGCTTTAACATACCCATACAGAATATGAATTTCCATCACTGCATGCAGTGTCTACTTTTTTTTCCCCCTGTGATTTTATTGATACTTAAATATTAGTATCATCGTTAAATGCAATGTCTAATATCCAACATTTAATATACTGCTTTCATTCTACCACAATATTTTCATATATATTTACAGCATATGCTGTTTCATGTCTACATTCCAATTATTGATTTCTATTTTTCGGTCCTACATCTTTGTTTTCATTTGCACCTATAAAATATTTCATCACATATGATCGCCACATTCTAATTTGTTTTTGTACCTTTTTGTTTTCAATTGCACTTATAAAATAAATCAATTCTTTACTTCATGCAGTCTCTACTGACTACTTTCTTTTTCACCCTTTAGTTTTCAAGTATATTTTTAGTATATAGCTTCTTTCTCTTCTACTCTTCTGTTATTACATATACTTACAAAATATGGCATTTCATCATCATATTTATTCTCTACATTCTTTTTCAGCTCCCTTTATTTAGGTACATTTATAGAATTACATCCACTCTCTACTTTATACTTAATTTTTTATCGTTTTTGAGAAATACATAGAATATGAGTAGTCATGATTGTACCATTTTTACATATAAATGAACATAAAGAGTTATCATTACATCCAATCTATATTTTATACTTCTTTTCTGGTTCTCAGTTTAACGTATACTCACAGCATATGGCTGTTCCATGGTTGCATCCAGTCTGTACTTTCTACTTTTTTTAGAACCCCTGCGTCTTCCCATATACTTACAGCAAATGGCATTTTAGCTCTACATGCGTTCGGTACTTTCTACTTTCTTTTCTTCTTCATTGCTTTCAAATTTACTCATAAAATATAGGCTGTCATCATCATATCTAATTTTTACTTTCTTTTCTAATTTTTTGTTTTCATGCATACGTATAGTATATGCATTTTCGCCAATAAACTCTGTCTCCACTTTAAATTTTCAGTTATACTATTCTGTTTCAACATATATTTACAGAATAGGGTGATTCACTTTTTCATCTGATCTCCATTTTAAAATTTTTTCCACACTTTTCTTACCTTTTTTTTTCCTACTTTCTCAAATATATTTAAAGAAAATGAACCATCACCATTATATCACCTTTGCTTTCAAGTATGTTTATAGAATATGACATTTCATTATTACATAGTGACTTCACTTTCTATTTTCTGAAATATCTCTTTCTTAATTGTATAATATGAAATGACATCATTACATAGTTTCCACTTTTTTCTACCCATCCCCCTCATTTTCAGGTATGATAGAAGAATATGGAGTGTCATTGTCGTGGCTGGTTCGTGAGTGCTTTGAATAAATAGGCAAATAGAAAACTTAACAACAAATTTATTGCAGATTCGTTCGAGTTACTCTGCTCAGTAACTCCTTCTTCTCCAAGAGCAAACACTCCAATGACATCACTCTTTTAATTACACTCGCTCTAGTTGTCTAGCGCCATCTATGAACGTTTATTTCCTAACGCTTCAAAATCCAATCACTACAGTCATATTTACACTCAATCTTTTCTTTCTACTTTCTTTTCTATCTCTTAGATTTCATGTATACCGACAAATCATTAAATGTAATCATTTTATAACGTTTCTACTTTTCTGTTTACACCAGAAATTTCATGCATACTTAAAAATTTGAATTGTCATTTCATCCAAAATTTACATTCATTTCTACCCTTCGGATTTAAAATATACTTATAGAATATAGTATTATCACTACATCCAATCTGTACTTTCTAATTTTTTTCAACCATTTTGCTCTTACATATACCTAGATAACATGGAGCGAAATCATCATTTCCAGTTTTTATTCTCTTTTTCGTTTTCGCTTTTATC
>JAPMOR010010686.1:32529-52903 GCA_026543865.1 Argiope aurantia | reverse complement strand
ATACAACTATTAACATATTTGTAGAGACAGCAATCTGCAGATTGCATCCGAAATTAGCGAAAGGTCACAATCGAAATCTCTACCAACCAAAATCCATCTCGAACCTTCAGGTACCAAAACACCACCTAGCGTCGCCAAACAATACAACTATCAACATATTTGTACCGACCGCTATCTGCAGAATGCATCCAAAACTAGCGAAATGACACAATCGTAGTCTCCACCAACGAAAATCCATATCGAACCCTCAGGAACAAAAATACTGCTTAGCGTCACCAATCAATACAACTATTAAAAAATTTTACGAGAATCAACAAAATTTGAAAATTTATAATAAGTTCTAGTTGTCAACAATTCTAATATTACACTATGATAAATAGCAAAAGTAAATATAATATATATACAGGATGATCGGTAAAAATCCTGTTAAGCTCTTTAAATTCAAAAAGGCATCTCGTATAATCGGGGAAGTAACCTGTATCTATGGTAAAATGACTATGCTGAATTTTTTCAGATAGGTTACAGGCCCCTTCATGTGTACAGCCGACCACCCCGCCACTACTGGTGAAGCAGTATCGACAGGATTTCTTGTGGCCGACAGATGTCTTGAACAAAACCCGGCCATAACACTGCCAGATTTATCAAACTGACAACCTTCTCGAGGCAGTTGGCCCCTAATCACATAGTGGTCAATCACTGACCTTCCTCCTCCTCATCTTCCTATTAAAGTATGAGAAGGCCATCATTTAAAGAAAATCATCTCGAAATTCTCAATATTCCTGCAAATTCTCGTTCCACAACTATAGAAATTCAAACACTTGAAAACTTTCAAATAGTTGATAATAAGAAACTGACAATTTTTAACATCATGTCCTTCAGTGTTTTAAGATTATCTGATGCCACCAATATTGTACTTAAGCCCTCATTTTCAACTTTCAGATTCTTTCTTAGTTCCGAGATTTCTACGTATTCCTTTAAATAATGGTAAATAGTACCGATTCCTCTACAGATGCATTTATTTTCCTACATTCTTCCAAATCTTAGGGGAATATGCGGGTAATTTCCCACGTCCTGATATAATTGAGATTATCAGTGGATGGTATCTTCTTATTTTTATTTCTGGGTTAGGAATAAAGTTATAAGTTACTCTTCCTTTTTTGGACATCGGTAAACCATTGTAACTTTGTTTCTTCTCTTGATTCCCATTTTAAGACACCATTTGATTTGGCGACAATTACATTAACGCTCTCTTTCTGTGCAATTGAGGGCTGCGGTGGCCTGGTGGTAAGGTCTCGGCTTCGAAACCGGAGGGTTTCAGGTTCGAGACCCGATTCCACCGAAGAACCGTCGTGTAAGGGAGTCTGTTGCACGTTAAATCCGTCCTGACTAAACGTCCTCCCGCTGGTGTGGTGTGGAGAGGGGGGTGCCAGCTCAGGTGTCGTCCTCGTCATCTGACCGCGGTTCAAAATTACGAGGTCCGTCCCAAAATAGCCCAAGTGTTGCTTCAAATGGGACGTTAATATAACCAAACCTTCTGTGCATATTGATCTAGCTTTTCATTACTATATATTCCAATATGGGCTTTAACTCTATTCAACTTCTTAATTTTTAGATATTTATCTTTTTTTTTATCATCCATATTATAATTATAATTTTGAAATGATTGTATAGCTCGTAGGACTGACAGAGAATCTGAAAAAAATGAGCATTTCCGCCCGAAGGAATTTTAGTCTGTGTCCCTATGTTCCATGCCCGAAAAGAACAAATGGCTCAATGACCCCAGTGTAGATTCTTGTTGGATGATATTTCCTTTTTCTATAAAATTTATCCGCAACTTTTACGGTAATAAATCCACTTTTTTTCTTGACCTTACTAAAATGCGACGTAAGTGTTAATTTACTGTTCCATGCAATTCCCAAGTATTTAATTTTATTAAGCACATTTATATTGTTATTACCTATTTTTATTTTAGATTACTATGTTTTCGCTCGTAAATTTTGTCAATATGGAAATATAGTAGTTTCTTACTGCTATTATCGCCTTCCCGTAAGGGTGAGCAATTATTCTCCAACCCATGGGAAGTCCCATTATTTTTCCTTTAATTGCATACGGTTCATGTAACAAGTAAAAATTAGGAATATTACCCCCAAATAAATTTAGTAGTTCCCTTGTCGCACATTTATCTCGACATTAGATTATGTTGAATAACAAGCCACAAATTACCAGTGAAAGGCTTATTTAATCATAAATTGTCTGTTTAATGAATTGATCCTTATCCCTGATAAATACAAGGCAATGCTCCAACGTTGCTATGCGGTCCATTCGAATCATAACCCCTGTTCTTTTGCAATAATCTTTGCAGTTTCTGCACTCTGGATTTTGCTCTGTGAAATTTTTATAGTTAAATGATCCAAGCACTTGGAGCAGCGTTCTTCTTTTTGCATACATTTAGATCGAACACGCCCATTAAAACATCTAAGGGATTCCAAAAATTCTCTAAATCCATACCATCCGAAGCCACACTGTAGTCTTGATTTATCTTTAATTATTCGGAACACTTGCGGGTCCAAACTTATAACCAAATCAGTCGAACTGCCTCTTCCTTTTTTCCTATATACAACCCGCATGTTCCCTACTATGAAATTATTTAGTTTAATTTGATTAAGTAAATCAAATTCCTCCTCCTTGGCCTCTCACTTTTTTCCACGTCATATATAACAACTTAAGACATTCTAATCTGTGGAGTAGTAGCCTTGCATACATTTTGCAGATTTGTAAGCCTGTTAATCCTGCATCTTTGAACTTTATGACCATTTCCGGTGTTTCAATTTGAAACAGGACTCCAATTCCCACTGCCGCCTTTAGATTCATAATTTTAATTTCCATCTCCTTTGGCCTGACAATCGCTTTCAATGTTCTTTTCATTTCAACCGATGAGTCTATTATCTCTATAATAGATCTAACCACCAGTATACGTAGATTTGCTTTAGTAAAAATGTTGATTTATTATCTTTTTCATTCGGGTTTATCATTTGTTGTTGTTGTATTTGAATCCATTCTTCAACCATCAACAGTGTTCTGGAGGCCTGGACTCTTCTAATAAAATTTAGACCTGGTTTTATTGGATTTTTTATTATTATTTTCCCCTATGCCATCTCTGTTTGGTTTTTTAACCACATTTGCGAATATTGGTCGATTATTACTCGCTGAATTTCTTTTGGCTCCTGAAAAGTTTGACAAAACATTCAAAAATAAGTCTCTCAGATCTTCATCAGCTGTTACCCTCAATCCTATATTTATTGATAATATTTTCAAATGTTTCTATTATTCCCAATGGTCCAAAGGGTAGTTCATTTTCCTCTCGTATTATTTCGTTTACACCTGCATCCACATTCTTTGTCTTAACATTTGCAATTCAATCATTCATTTCTTTCTCCTTATCCTAATTCGGAATGCACGGTCTTTTATCTTTAGGGCAATTTTTCCTTGTTTCCATATTTAAATTTTTCTTTTTCCGTTTTGTAGCCATTTGCATTCTGCTATCCATCTGCATTGAGGATTCAATTATCTCATTTGAATCAATATCCGATGATTTTTTAAAGTTTTTATATGTCAGTCCTTTAAATCCTTTAATTGAAGTTGGTGTATCGGGGATTATCATTTCCGCTCCTTTGGCGAGTAAAACAAACTCTCATCATCAATTAAAATATCGCTATCAATCCCGTAGTTTTCCCCTATGCGTCTCGTTTTTGTCTGATTTTATTTATTTTTTATTTATTCACAAATTCAAAAATTTTAGTGCAACAGAAGGTAAAGCGTTAAAAAGCCTTTAATGAAATATTTGGAAAAATTTTCCAATTTTAAATATGAATTATTATAAATACATTTACAAAATTGTCTAAATAAAATCTCACTGAAATTTTTTTTTTAACATAAAACTATCTAAAGTATAACAAGAATTTCTTCGAACTGGATGCGCCTATGAGAACCAAGTTTCCAAACAATTTTGTTTTCAACTAATACTCAACGCATTTATGGACACTTTCCATCAATTGGAATTTAAACATTGGCAAAAAATATGTCTGCAATAATGAAATCTTTGGTTCCAGGACAATATCCGAGTCCTGGAAACAAATCATGCACTGAACGCAGATATCGATAACAGTTTCTCAGATATGTAAACACACAACAAAATGGCTACCCAAACAAGTGGGCGTTTCTTCCACAGCAAACTTCAGAAATTCAATAACTTCTAAGATACTAAAGAATTTTGAAATAAAATTCAAAAACCTGTTATTCCAGTGTTTCAGCTACTCTTAAGCACCGCATCCAGCAGAAATGATCCATCATTTTTCATTTAATAGCCATATTTTGATGAGCACAAGAAAATATCAACTACACCGATCACAACGGATCCAAATCACAGGTTACCGACCCCTAGCGGTAAAATAAAGAATTTACGGAAAGAAACCAGTCAAAACGTCTAGGTAAAAGAATGCATGTTGTGCAAGAATAAAAACACAGGAAAAAATTTCATGGAGTTATCTGTAAATTTGCGTTTAAAATTCTCAGATTTCTGTGACTTAAAAGTTCGTCTTCAAATTGAAAACTGTCTTCGATATCTCCCCACCCTATAAGTGCGTTTTTCAGATATTTTTATCTCTATTTTTGATTACTTTCTTCGTCGCTTACATTTCACATCACCGTTGCTTAATTTAGAAACACTGTATGATTATATATGAAGAATACTTTTTCAGTTTAGAAGGAACCATATTTTAAGTCATGGATAGTTCATAATTTTAGTCGCAAATATCTCCATCAGTTTTACCATGAAAAAATTTCTTTAATTTTTGTACATTTCTCTATCTAGGCTGTTTAGGCAATCTCTCTCTTTCTTTGTGTCATTTTTGGAATTTTCTTATTTCGCCGCTAGAGGCACTGTAATCTGTCTCAATAAATTCAGCATAATCGTCACTTTATTGTAGGTTCTTATTGTTTCCCTGGCTATATGAGATCCGTTTTAAATTCAAAGGGCTTCGAAGAATTTTACTGATCATTTTACGCATGTATATATACGATAATATGATTTATAAAAATAAAACATCAAATGTCACGAGGTGCTGTTACAAGATCCTAGACAATGAATCGGAGTTTGCACCGTGAACTTTTACTTTTTATTAAATACCAAAATGCTAAACTTCCAAATTCCAAAGAAAAAATAATTTCTTTACAGTCAGGACAGCGAAACACGCCATGCGTGATTGTGCCATTACCTATGACACAGTCATATATGGCTTTCTACACAAAAAATTTGGCTTAATGAACGGGAAATCTCATATAAAATATCGACAGCTGATTCATACAGAAATCTACCAAACAAAATATTGTTTTTCTCAAAATGCCAAATAGATATCAGCCTTTGAGAAGATTTCTAGATTTTGAGACTTTGTAGCTTTGCAAATAGAAAATAAATATTCCTCCAAAAATTAATCTATACTTATAATAAAGCTCAATGTGTGTGTGTGTGTGTGTGTTGGCACGCTACAGGCCAGACCATTCAACCTACAGCTACCAAATTTGGCACGTGTATACCTTGAAGGCCGGGAATGTGCACCTTGGGGTTATTTTTTCGAATTTTTAAATAGAATTTTATTTATTTAAAAATTAAGCAAAATGTTGGCGTGGTTCTGCTATAACTTCCGAAAATATTACCGCACAAAAAAGATAATTACATCAAGTTAAAGATGAAAAATTTATCTTTTAAATGATACCAATGTTTTAACCTTAAAATTAAATTTCTATTTTTAATGAATTTTTAAATAAATATTTTAACTATATTTTTCAACAATTTTTTTCGTACAAATAAAAATAAAATTTAAGCTGCACGAGCATGTTTCGTATTCATGGGAAAAAATTAGCTTTTTTTCAAAGTGTTGCCATCACATTGATTAAAGCTCCAATTAAAAATAAATTAAATCTTTTTGGAAATGAAATCTGCAAAAATATAATTTTCTGCACGTGTCTGTAGGAAATGAAACAAATAAGAAATATTATTTTTTCTAAAAATTAAATGCGAGAAAAATTATTTTATGATCTTTTACACTCTCTATATTATTAATCCAATAAATCAGTTTTATTTTAAGGCAAGTTTTGTTTAATATGGACTGGACATCCATTAAAATCAGGGCCACAGAGCTAATTTGTAAACCTTTAGTAAGACACAGATCTGCTAAAATGGTCTAAATGGAAAATGATTATATTTTATGTAACTTGATTCAATAAATGCTCTAATAAATAACGAATTTTTGATTTTACATAAAGCTTCTGCTGTGGAAATCACGAATAACAAAATGTTCTTGAAATACTAATATTTAAAAAAAAAGAGTTAATTTCCATTCAACTAAATCAATCACTTAAACTGACTGACTTATAAAAATTTGAATATCACTATTCAATAAAAAAAGGATAATTTTAGATTTTTCATCGATCATTTCAAAGAAAATACGCCAATCAGCGCGCAGGTTTCTCAAGATTAATTGGCATAAGATAATGAAAATGTTGAGTTTTTCTAAATTTTTAACATTCAAAACTTCATAAATAAGTCTTAGTTGATCGTGGAAAATAGAAACATTCATTCATTTATTTAAAATTTGGTGTGTCCAGAATATTTCTCAGAATATGATACTTTACTGCATTAAATTTAGACTTCATAATCTTCGAAATATATTTATAGGCTGGAACAAAATATTATTATTGATTTCATTTCAATCCTGTTGAAAGCAAAACTAAAAACTGAATTTTATGCTGAATCTGAGAAATTTTTGTTGATGTATTGTTTGAGATATTACATAAATTATGAAAAATATTTTGTAGTTCACATAAGACTTAAATACCGAGCGATTCTGTTTGCAATACTCATATTCAATAATAATAATAATAATAATTAAATAACAATAAAGATGACAAATAAAATAAAACGCTTGGTTTTATTAAAAAATATCTTTATATTAATTGCAATTTCATCATTTCCACTTTAAATTAAAGTTGAAGTTTTACCGGAAATGACAACAAATTAGCAAAATATATATAGTAAATTGAACGAAACGATCTAAACAACAGAAAAGTTTGGTATGACTATCAAAATTTAAAGATTAAAAATGTTTTGTTTGAGAATCTATTAAGAGACCAGTTACTAAAAATATTTTATTGAAAATTATAGCGAGCGGTAATACTGCCGAACCGGCTGGTCGCCAAATGCGGCTAGTATTAAATAAAACGTGAAATATTTAATCTATAACGTTCATCGCTTTATACATGTAACAATTAATAATAATTGAAATTTCTTACAAAATCGTTCATGTGAATAGAAAATTAGAAAACTTTTTTTTTCTGAAGGGTGTTCCCTATAGAAAAAAAATATCCAATAAACCAAATAGGCTTCAGTTGAAAAAAAAATAAATAAATAAAATAAATAGCAGCCAAAATTCATAAATGATCAATGACAGGTTAAAAAAAAAACAAAGGTGAATTTTAGATTTGAGTAAAAAAAAAAAAAAAAAAAAAGGCTGGGGGAGATTAAGTTTGTTACGTTCCAAATCGAGACTGATCTGATTGCAGCTCAAGCGCATCTGAATTCAAAGGCAGAAATAATTGCTTTTAATTTCCAAATCACCCAATAAGTTATAGGCACTGTGGAATTTTATGAGTTACTCATCAATAGCTTCGACTTACTCTTGGTAAGTTTGTTGCGCCATTTTCTTCTTTTTACATTTTTATTGCTCTTCTTTTTTTTGTTGATCATCGTGCCCTCACAGTAAAAAATGCAAGCATAGAGCGTCGAAATCCCAGAGCGGAAAACAAGCAAATTAAATAAAATAAAAAATGGAAATGCAACTTTTAAAAATAATATCAAGGAATGCTAATCTTATGAATGACTTCCCATCGTCTGTATAAATTCTATTTGACCTCTAATTTTACTAACTAACTTTAGTCGAACAGATGATTCGCCTGGAATATGAGTTGCATTTAATTTTAATCCAATCTCTTATGTCTAAATGGAAATGTTTTATTTCATGAACAAAGTATATATAAACCTCAAATTATGATATACATTACAACCGCATTATTTTCATAGCTCTGACACCTTTGTTTATTCTAAACTAGCCACCTTTGGTGACCAGCCGGTTCGCCAGTACAAATGCTCATTAAAATGTTCAATTAAATATTTTACGTAACTTGGTCTCATAATAGGTTTTTCAGGAAAATATTTTTAAACTCCGA
The DNA here is from genome assembly GCA_026543865.1 of Argiope aurantia. Taxonomy (NCBI): domain Eukaryota; kingdom Metazoa; phylum Arthropoda; class Arachnida; order Araneae; family Araneidae; genus Argiope; species Argiope aurantia. Next base: position 44,623 of record JAPMOR010010686.1, on the reverse strand, counting down.
ATTTTGATAGTCAAATAATTCACTTATATTATTATGTAGGCCTTAAGCCATTCTATTCATTGTACTTTAATTTTCTATCAGCGCCCTTAAAATTGAATTTTAAATTAAAATGGAAATGATAAAACTGCAATTAATATAATGACATTTTTTACTGAATCGAAGCATGTAATTTTTTAAAAAAAATATGAGAACTGAAAACAGAATCGTTCGGCATGGAAGTCTTATATGCGGTACAGAATAATTTTCATAGTTTATAATAAATCAACAAATTATTCAACAAAAATTTCACGGATTAATCGTCAAATTCAATTTTTAGTTTTATTTCCAAAATGATTTAACTGATGTCAATAATAATATTTTATTTCTTTCGTTTTAAAAATATATTTAAAAAAATTATGAAGTTTAAATTTTAAACTGTCCTTTGGTCCTAAGGAATCACATTTTGCAAAATATTTTTGACACTCCAATTTTTAAATATATAAATGCACTTTTGCGATCAAATCTAACCGATTTATTAAGTCTTGAATATTATAATTTTAGAACAATCAACATTTTTATAATCTGCGCTAATCACTCTTGAGAAACCCTGGGAGATGATTGGCTTCTTTGAGACGGTCGATGAAGTAATTTAAAATCATCCGTTTTTATAGCTCCGTGATGTTCAAATTTTCAAAAATCGGTCAGCTTTACAGATTGATTTAGTTGATTGGAGTACAACTCTTTTTATTTAAAATATTAGTGTCTCAAAAATATTTTGTTAAACATGATTTACAGAACAGAGAATATATGTAAAAATTATAAATTAGTAATTCATGAGAGTTTATTGACTCAATTTACATAAAATATAAATATTTATTTCCTTTAGATTATTTTGTTAGCAGATGTATGTCTATTACTAAAGGTTTATAAATTAGCTGTTTAGAGTAGATATCTTGTGCATTTAAAACCATATTTTCCTTATATAAAACTGTTGTACGGAATTAGTAATATAGGTATGGTAAAAGATCATAAAAGATCGATCTTGGCATAATCTAAAAATCGCCAAGTACTCATTTTTTGAAGTAAAATACATTGGTGTGAAAAACTTCAGAGACAATGTAAATTCTAAGCAGGTAGTCATGAAATTGCAGAAAAGGGGTTATTGCGATCAGTACAATGAACACGCAATTCAGTAAAGGTGAATCGTATGCAAATATCAGGAACAAAACATCATAGGCGACGTGAGTGTACAGTCGGCGCGCGCAGCTCAAGACTGCAAGGAAAGGAAGAACAGAGGCGCAATTAAAGATATTCGCTGCAAATAGAAATGAGTTCTTTCGTGAAATATGGCTAGAAATCCTCTGGACAACTTCACACGTGAAAGAATGACCGGAAAGCTGGAGGAAGGCCGCAGTTTGACCAGAGTAGCTGAAGACTTCCGAATCAACAAAAGTGTCATTTAGGGAGCTTGGAAAGTCTTCCAAACCATAGGTGCAGTTGTTAAAAAAGCTGTTGATGGCCGCCCTAGGAAAGCAGACTGCAATGGATTAAAGATATATCATCCTGCAGGCGAAAAGAGTTCGATACTAATTAGCTAGTGCCACTGCTCAGCAACTGTGTTCAGCATCAGGGAAACAATTTTCGCAGTTTATTGTGGCCAGACGCCTCCCCAAAGGTAGCCTATTCGCCCACCGTCCTGAACGCTGCATCCCTTTGAAAGTTGGCCATCGGTGGCGCCGTTTAAAGTGGTGTAAGGAGTACAAAAATAGATATGTCATCAATGGAGTCATGTCCTCTTTACGAATGAGAGTCGTTTCAGTGCTACAAGTGATCTCAATTCCGGTTGGTTTGGAGAGAGATGAGGACATGGTTTCATCCCAGTACCATCACGGAAAGAGACCGCTACGGTGGTGCTGGAGTTGTCGTCGGGGAGGCATTATGCTGAACGGGCGGACTGAGCTCCACGTTTTCGACAGAGGTTCTGTAACCGGAGATCGCTATTATAAAAAGGTGATCCTTCTCCATGTGCGTCTGTTCCGAGGTGCTGTTAGACCAGACTTCATTTTTATGGATGACAGTGCATGGTCACACCGGACTGCAGATGCTCAGCAGCTACTGGAAATTGAAGATATCCCTCGAATGGATTGGCTAGCATTCTCTCCTTATTTAAATCCAATAGAACATGTGTGGGATGCTTCGGGGAGACGCCTTGCGGCACGATTACATCCTCCGGGGAACATCAAACAACTGAAACAGATGCTGATTGAGGAATGGGCACTCTTACCTCCTCAAGAACTGTTGGCCAATCTGGTGCTGAGTATGGAAAGACGGTGCGAAACAACCATTGCAGTAAGGGGAGGGTATATCTCATACTAAGGAACATCTTCTTGTCGTTCTTCCTCTTGGGAAGACAATCATGTGTAGCGATACTATTAGTTCAATAAAGCCCTTTTTTTGTTTGATTCCCTGCTATATGCGTTGTACTCCTTTTTGCACAACTATGCTTTCGTTATCACTTAAGTACAAAATATTGACTCATATGTTTCAATTTCACATCTCTCAGATGATTTCTTGTGGAGTTATGGCAAAAAAAGGTACCTGTTGCTTAAGTTTTGCAGGCCAGTACAATATGCTATGCATATCTGTAATGGTTTAGAAATTCACTTTTTGGCGATGATTAGCGTGGGCGCGCTGTATATAATCATTTAAAAATACATTGAGATAGAATGACAAAATTCAATGTATGAATTTACACCAAATTTTTTGACATGTCTCAATTTTTAGATCAAATCCATCAATAGAAAAAGTTATTATATATTAATTTAGAGTTTTACAATTAATCTTGAATTAATATTATTTATAGATTTGTAATTACAACATTAATTAAAGTACGTGTTGCTATTTCTAATTATAATAATTGTTACACACATTATTTTACATACATTTTTCTACTTATTTGAAAGAAAATGTCAAATATATCTCTTTCTACAAGTTTTAATGTATATCATTAAAAATAGATCCAAAAGTATCAAGAATATCCAACTGGATATCATCGCAAAGATAAATTATTGAATTCTAATTTTTATTGTTCTATTCATGTTCATGTCTGGTTAATTAAACTATTTAATTAAATATTTTGTAATAAAATGAATTCATCTAAAAGCCAGTTATCTATATTATTTAACGAAAAAAATAATATTACTGTGAAGAGACATCTTACAATCAAAAACATTTAAATCATCAGATCATGTTTTGATCCATAAAATCTATCTACTACTTATATGAAAGTACAATTTCATAAAGAATTAGCACAGTATAGAAATACAAACTACTGAGTATGATTTTCCAAATTTAATTTAAAAAAATACTTCAGAGAAGTAAAATTGGAGACAATTAGCTAAATATTACATTTTTATAAATTAAAAACAATGTCATCAAATACAAAAAAATATTATTTTATATTTAATGTTGACTTTATCGGTGAATGAAATTATAAGTGTATTGAATCATTTTATTTATTTGCGTCTGAATTGACACTTGCATGTTTTATAAAAAATTATCTTTCATAAATGTGAATTATTTTTCAAAAATCTTAATAAATAGTAAATCATAATAAATTAAATGGTAAAATTGGCTTTTGATGGCATTTAAAAATCGCTGAGTTCGGTTTATAATTTCCCATACAATTTTGTGCAACTGTTATTATCCATTTAAATAAAGATAAAGTTGCAGACGATATATATTATGATATTTTTTATAAAAGAATTCTCAACATTCAAATATTTTAAACAGAATTTTTTAAAAAAAGCGTTTTTTTAACGGTATTTCCTCCAAATTAGATTATTAGACTGTATCATCGGAATTTACTATATATATCAAAGTTCAAATATTTAAAAGACTAAATTTTGGCTGGAAATATTTTCATTTTCACTAATGCCTGGTAAAGCAATTGGTAAAATTAAAAAGTTATATTGCATATATCAATATAATCAATAATGGGAAAATTAATCATTTTATCGGTGAATTTATAATAAAATAAATTTAGCAAATAATAAATTAAAATATCTTATTTCGGAAAAATTTCATTTTGAATTTGTTCAAATCCCCTTTCTATACATAAAAATAAACGATGATATTTATATTAAAATATAACAACCTAATAAGTTTGTTTAACACTGGTGAACAAATGTAAAAAAAACCTCAATGGACAAGTTTGGAATGCGTATGAGTTTAAATTATCTAAAAAACAGAAGTTAAAGCTCGCTATAAAATTTCTAAGAACTTAAACAGCTGTAACATAACAAAAAACATTTTATTACAGAATTAAAAATTCCGTTACATTAAACTCATCATTAAGGCATCTGTTGAAATATCTTTAAACAAAATTCACTTTATTTAAAAAGCTATCAACCTGCCCCATAAATGCGGTCGTCAAACGAGAAAAGTATTAAAAAAATTAATGTAAACTGATTTAAATATTTGGTTTGAACATTGTTAAACAGCAAGAGACACCCACGATAAATTTTATGCAAAATTTGCTCAGCTTCAATTTTTTTAAATCTGCTAAAATAAATAAATGAGCACATCACGGACTCAATTAAATTTAGTGTCTCGTAAAATTAAAAAAAAATTATTCCCTAACTTGACAGGATAAATATTTTAAGTCGTCAAAAGAGGATTTGTTTGCATAATTGCATCGCATAAAAAGAAGCAAAAGAGGAAAGCATGTTTTTGGAGTTTTTATAACCCTAAACTGAAATTAAATAATATTTTGAAGTCAAAGTATCTAGAAGTATCAAATTCCTTGTTTACACAAAACAATGCGTAGATCTCTCATCAGCTATGCGATTCTCCGCTTTTTCACATCTAAAATACATATTAAAATTTCTTCAAAACACATATTGAAGAATTAAAAACACTCCAAAATAAAACAATAAGCCAAATCAGTGAAATTTCATGGATTATCCAGACAAAATTTATAAGAGTAATTACAATTAAGGATTTCCCCCACAGGACTCACTAAAATATTTTTTGAAAAATTGGATGCACACGATACTGAAGCCTTTAAGAATATACCAACTTGTAGAAACCGATAATGCCATTTCCCATTGTTTCTATTACTGTGGCACAGCATTATTACTTGACGCAATGTTTCGATCCATCTGAGGGTTTTGCTAGTTATTTTACCATACTGACCTTCCTGTTCAAGCGAACAAGCAAAATAATCTTCCAATTTATCTAAAGCAACTGGCCCTTTAGAGAATTGGTCATACACAAAGAAACGCAATTCAAATGTATACGGACGGTATCAAAAAATGATAATGATTGTACTGTCAGTGGAATCCATATCAAATCTTAAGATGAAGAAGTAAAAATCCAGAGGAGAAATCCCAACTCCTGCTTTGCTTTTTGTAACGAGCGTATTGCCATCAATGAAGGATTGATACCACTCAATTCACTCACTCATAAAAATGAAATCTGTATTCTGTCAGGTTGTAGAAGTTCAATTCAACACTTGGCCAACAGGCACTATGTGAGGGATAATGTGTGAGTGAATATACTCAAAAATCTAAAACACCTTTCCTTGTCTCATCAGATCCATCTACAATGGATAACTTCTCATGTTGGTATAGAGGGTAATGAGATTGTGGACACCCAGGCTAAAGCGGGAGCTAGTGATGCCTCTATGCCTACTGAAACTTTTACCTGTATGGAAATTTTCCCGAGAGCTAAAAACCAAAATAGAACCACTTGGCTTGTCCCACCAGAGCATCGTTGGTATAAGACTTGCTTGTATGGAAATTTTTTCGAGAGCCAAGAGCCAAAATAAAACTACTTGGCTTGTCCCACCAGGGCATAGTTGGTATAAGACTTACCAGTATGGAAATTTTCTCGAGAGCTAAGAACCAAAATAAAACCACTTGGCTGGTACCACCAGGGTTGGTTGGTTCGTTTCTTTTTTGGTTTTTTTTGGTGCAAAAGCCATGTTTGCCATGCTGCGCCAAGCAAATGTTAAGGAAAAAAAGCTAACAATAAAACCACACACATAAAAAAAATATAAAAGCGACAGGGATCAACATGAAAATGCAGGAAATTAATGTGCAATTATGTTAATAATTTAAATAAAACACTAATGTGATAAAAGTGTTACAATGAAGCAAAGTGAAAGGTGAAACATGAACAATAGTCAAAAATTACTAAATACAAGAATAAAAGTCAATGACTTTTAGAAACATGAAAATATTTGGATGGTATGTTTCACCCACCAAGTCTTGTAATTTAATTGAAGACGAGTAGAAAAAATTACGACGATGAACATTAAAATCGGGACATTCGATTAAAATACGTTTAATGCTAAAAGCAATATGACAAGTGGTACACATTGGTACCCTTTCACCGAAGATGAGATGACAAGGAGTATAGCGAGTGTGTCCTATACGGAGGCGGCTCAATTTCACATCAACCTCTCGCATAGGTAGAACAGGCCAAAACCCAATTTGTGGGTTTTATTGAATACAGTTTGTTCTGGATCTGCAGATCCCATGATTTTTGCCAAGTTGTAAAGAGTTGATAAACAAATGACTTTTTGACGTCACAATATGGGAGGGCCAGAGACAGAGATGTTGATGCAGATTTAGCTGTAATATCAGCTTTTTCATTGCCCGAAATACCCACGTGACCCGGAATCCAGCAGAGAAATGCATATAGTTGGATGCATATAGTTGTGGAAATGAGCAAGTGTTTCCAAAGCACTCATACTGTCAGTATATAGGATAAAACTACGCTGAGTAGAAAGTGAAATTTCCTGTAGTGAGTAAAAAATTGCCACCAACTCAGCAGTAAAAACAAAACAAACGTTGTTTAGATGGTAGCTGAGTGTATCAGATGGAGTTATAATGGCACAACCAATATGTCTATCAGATGGAGTTATAATGGCACAACCAATATGTCCATCTGATTTTCAGCCATATGTAAACATTGGGGTAAAAGAAGAATACTGACAGCGGCGGTGATGAAAAATCTGTTGAAAAATAACAGAACTAGTTGAAAATTTATCAAATCCCAAGAAAGGATTCAGAAAAGAAAAAATGGGGAATATCCCAAGGAGGAAAAGAATAAAAATCAAGAAATTTAATGGCAACGTTATTAAGGTCCGAGTCATGCAGGGAATTTTTGACTCTCCGACAAAAGGGAAGAATATGATAAGGTCGAGCATCATAAATTCTTTGAAGGTTTTCAGGAAAACCCATACAATGAAAGGGATGGTTTGGGACAGATTGTGCACGAAAATAAAACAAAGCAGATAATTTTTGACGCCGCATACAAAGTGGCAATTGGTGACAAATTACATATAAACTCTCAACTGGAGAGGTGCGGAAAGCACCAGAGCAGATCGTGAGAGCAGAGTGATGGACTGCTGGATGGATGCAGTATCAAGATGTCTCAAAACAGAAGGGCGGGCAGACCCATAAACCATGCAGCCATAATCCACTCGTGAAAGAATGACTGCTTGGTAATACGGAGTAGGGAGGTTCGATCGGCTCCCCAGGATGTTTTGGAGATAACATTTTTTTCTCGCATCTCATCCTTAAATTTAATATATGTGTAAGGAAAGTGAGTTTACGATCGAACGTCACTCTCAAAAATCTTACTTCAGTCACAACTGGAATTGGTGTATCTCGTATCTTTATAACAGGATCTAAATGCATATTTCTCTTCTTACAGAAGTGAACACATTGACTCTTCTCAGAAGAGATAGTGTGACCATTTTTATTACACCAAGTTATCACCTTATTAACTGCATTTTGTAATTGTTGTTCGATTAAATTCATGTTACTACCTTGGCATGAAATCTGTAGATCATCAACATAGAGACTAGCTTGGACAAATGAGGGCAAATAAATTTGACTGAGATTCACAATAAAAAGGGTGACGCTGAGGACATTTCCTTGTGGAACACCCTCAGCTTGTATAAAATGATTTGAATAAAAACTACCAATACGAACTCGAAATATACGATGAGATAAAAAGTTCTATACATCTTTCGTATAAGCCTATATGGAAACTTTCTCGAGAGCTAAAACCACTTGGCTTGTCCCACTAGGACATCGTTGGTATAAGAGTAGTCGTCCAAGGGGCTCTCTGACTCTCGATTGTAATAGGCAGAATCAGACTATACTTACACGCTTTCTCAATGTGCACCATGGAACGATGAAATATTCTGAGTGTTCTAAGCGCTTTGAAACCTGCCCCAAGTGTTTTAAGGAAGAGGCTTCATCTGATCACATTCTTATTTGTCTGGCCTCCCCAGACAGGATCTTCTTAACAACCATTGTTAGTACAGGACTTCTTCAGAGTTCACAGTTTCATAGATTTGATATACTTCTGCTGTTCTTGAGGATGTGCAGCAACACAACAAAGTAGGATTAAGATTCAGTAACTATTTCTACTATGACTTTGAAGCATAACTACAGCATGAATATGGCGCGAAACTGAATTGCCGATAAAATAGGAAGAAAAATATTCAAGAATATTTTAAATACTTTCAAGAACAATTTTTAAAGATTCAACCACCATAAAATTATATACTTTAAACATAAAAATGCAAATGATAAATTTAAATCAAATATTTTCCTATAAATAATTCAATTCGCCCTTATTTCCTTGTATACGTTTTCTATATGCTTATATGTTACTCTCATTTTGTTGTTAATAATCAAAGTTCAAAATAGATTTGGGGATCACAATGAAAGCAATCGCTACTAGATGCGAATTTTACACAAACTGTTACTGAACTATTTGGAACTATAAATTGTAAATATAGTATTATTAAAATATTTTAAATAATTAAATATTTTTTGGCATTGTTAAATCTTCAATTTCTAAAACTATTTGGTCCTATAATGCACGGAACATATGTATTCTTCTCTAAGTTTTTCAGTTAATTTTTTCAGACTTTTTAGTGTAAAGGGTGCTTCTGACATTTAATGCCTTTTTCATTTTAACCCTTTGCCAAGCGTTACCCTCTTCATTTTAAAGTCAAACAAAGAATTTTTAGATAATCTATTTGGCTTATGGAAGTACACAGGTTAAATTTCCCGAAGGTTGCACTTATCGATTTGATTTGGACTCAGTGGATGGACTCAGTGTTCCATCAGCTGGAACACTGAGTCGCTAGAACTCTGAAAAGTGCGACTAAGTGAATAAAATCTCTTGCAGTTGGAAAAAACAAAGACTACTTTATACCTCTGCAGCGCATTTAGCTTCCTTGATCCTCCGCGTACAATTAATTACAATTAAAATTTACAGTTATATTTAAATTAAAAAATAAGCTATAATATATATATTGTATATGTGTGTCATAATTATATAAACGAACATTATCGAAACTCTCAATAAAGAGCAGAAAATTCCGTGTAGCTCTAAGTAAAGATGGCCAAAGCTGCCGATTTAGAAAAAATAACAAAATAAATGAATGAATAAATTAAAAAAAACCTCTTTAGAAATCCAAAGTAAGAGTCGCTCATTTTCAAAAATTCTGACCTTCTCAAATAATAATCCTTGAATTGAGTTCATTTTCCACGAAAAAGGAAGAACAGGAAACGAAGACACAGGTGCTCTTTTTCCGGCATAACGTATTGCCGAGTAACACGATCGGCGCAGTGTTCCAGCTGGCTGAACATTTAATTTTATCCAATGATAACAGTATGCTTTTTCTATAAAATATTTAAAAATACATAGAATAAATAATTTAAGATACAGCCAATAACTAACATTAAAATTATTTTTTACTAGAAAAAATTAACAAATTTCCTTGGAAAAAATAGGCTTTTACATAAAAACGATATAAATGAAAATTATGGATCAATTTGATTTCAGTTGTCCTCTATTATTAAAACAAAAGTTAAAAGTAAAATCTAAACCTATTTTTTTATCCATTTATATTTGAAATTAATCATTTTAGAAGCAAGCAAAGTTAGGTGTTCAATGTAATGGAATACTGCGCAGCAAAGGGTTAAATCCTTTAATTCATTTAATTATGTAAGTCTTTTTCAACATCCCCAAAGAAATTCGAACTAATTTTGTTGGTATTCACATACGAATCTTTGTTCTAAAAGTCAGGTATAGAATTGCTAATTACAGCTTTTAGGCCTCCAAGAATTTAGTTTTTTGTATGCCACTGGAAACTTCCAAAGAGCCAATGAATACTTTTTTGAATATATCATTGTCAAAAAGGACAATTGAGGGCATCTCTCTAATAGAATGTTAAAAATGATAGAATAATTTTAAGAATGATTAGAAAAAAAACTTAGTTGAACGAGTACGGTCGGATCTTTCTTATCTTTTGCAACACATTTAAATGATTTAGATTTTAATATAGGTATCCTCCCTTTTCAACATTCTTAACATATAACACTAAGTCATTTCACATCTTGATTGTCTGTTCAACAGCTGATTGATTCTCTAGAATCTGATTCTGCCAGTGTTCTTAAAAAATTTCCAACCCTTTGAAAATTTCAAGTATTCTTCTTCTCTTGCTCACTGTATAAATAATGTTTTAGATAAAAATAGATTCAATATCTCATAAGAATACTATTACGAAAAATTTAAATGAATTTTTGACGATATACAGACTGCAACTATCCATATTTATTTAAAATGATGAAAATTCCTTTTGCATTTCACTATTGATGAAATTAAAAGAGTTAATATGTACTGAAGAATCATTTATCGACATGAATCCAATTTTTCTACAGAATCACAAAAGTCTCGTAAAATAATGTTTTAGATAAAAACTGGTCCAATGTCCCATAAAGAAAATATTACGACATGTTTAAACAAATTGTTGACAATATGCAAATTACAAATAACTATATTTGTTTATAATATTGAAAATTTCTTTTGCATTTAATCACCAATGAAGTCGAAATTTAAAATTTCCCGAATAATCCAATTTTTCAGCAGAATTACGAAAGTCTCGTAAAATAATGTTTTAGATAAAAAGAGAATCAATATCCCATATGGATACTATCACGACACGTTTAAATAAATTGTTGACAATATGCAAGCTACAAACATCGATATTTTTTTACAACATTGAAAATTCTTTTTGTATTTTACCATTGATGAAGTTAAAATTTAAAATTTCCTGTAGAATCATTCTAAAAATTCTTTCATAGATACGAAAATCTCTTAAAATAACTTCTGCTGTGGAATGGCCTATTAGAGTTGAAAAACTTATATCTTATTATCTGATTTCAATCTCCTCGTTTTCTCTCGCCCTCCAAAACTGAATGTAGATCCATTTATTTCTTTTGGACAGATTTATTGAACGATTTGAACATTAGACTTATTGGACATATTGAGGTGATGCAGACAGATAAATAATACACTTTTAAAGAATGAAGCAATGCTAAAAGCTAATGATTTGAAGCAAGAGGATTTCACTGGCTTACAAGTGAACTTTCTGGCAATTTTGCAATTCGGAAATATTTATCTAAACAAGTTTGAAATCGCCTCGCATGATCTATACGATTAATTTTGTACACTCTTCCAAGACCATTTCGATTCTGCATTTAAATTTTGTTAAGATGCAATGAATGGCGTTATGGTAATATCTCAAAAATAATACATCTGTGCATTGTACCATTGTGCATCCTTTAGAGACTTTTTTTATTCCCATAGTTTGTTATTTCTAACCATAAAAATAACTCCAATATGCGTTTTTTGGAGGGGGGGGGTGTCATTCAAAAAGTGCACTGGTACAAATAAATATTAAATCTCGGTAAAAAATACATTGAAGTTAGAGAAGGTACTTTGAATAAAAAATAAAAACAAATAACTTTTTATTTCTGTTTCATTTTACAGACCAATCTTAAAAATACTGTATAAGTTCCATTTTTAACTGCTACTGTATAAGTCTATAAATAATGGGATCAAGATCTAGATTCATTTATTCTATTGACTCCTTCATATTAAATTATTTATCTATCAAATTATTTTTAGTTTGAGGTAAGTCTCAAATGAATATATCTACAAAATTAGTGCAGTTTCTTCATAAACAAAAGCATCAGCTTTAATTAAATGACCCATATTTGCGATCAATGATCTAGAT
>JAPMOR010010686.1:2649-27299 GCA_026543865.1 Argiope aurantia | reverse complement strand
ATGAAATGTTTATAACAATAGGGTAAACAATTTACGTTTTATTAAAAAAAGTCATCATCAATAAGTAAACGAAATTTGTAACAAATGCTTGTAGCGATAGTGAAACAATTTACGTTTTATTAAAAAATGAAATACATTTGATAAAGTAAAATTAAATATATTCGTAAAAACTAATAAAAAATGGAAAAAAATGAATGCAAATAGTTGATGTCAAAGATAAAATAAATGTTTGTATTTCGTAATGCTAAAAAATTATTTTTGAGAATATAGAGGGTTTTACACATTTTTGGAACGATTTTGGGGTCGTTTAATAAATGTTTAAATTGTAAAGATTATTTTTTAATGTTGGGTATGATAGCTCATTTTCTGGAATACAAATTTGCACCGTGATTGCATAGAAGAGCGTTTCGTAAAATTTTTAGAGGTATTAATTCCTATTCTTGCACAATTTTCTAGAGCTCACCTATCGTTGTGGGTAATTATTTTCGGTTGAGAAATTTAATATCACACATTTCACAACGTTTTGGAATTAAGGAATGGAAATATTTTTGTCGAAAAGCGTAAAAACATGTCGTTCAATCTACAGTTTGTTTACATGCGACCTTTTGAAATAATAATAAGTTTAAAAGTAGAAAACGATATTTCTGATTTCAAGTACTAAAGTGTTGCAAGAAATTTTTATTTCAAAACATTTGCTTTTTTTTCATCCTTTATCGAAATCGTTCAAAAACTGTTTAAAAATGTTAGATATTTTCTTCACTTAATTTGGAGAAATTTCAAGATTTCACTTAATTTTCAACAGCTGAAACGTTAACAAAAACTTATAAAAATATTTTCGAGTTGAATTTTTCCACCCTCCAAAGTATATCGGTCGAATTTAGTAGCTCTAGGTCTAAATATCTATATTGTAGAGCGCAAGGTCTTCTTTATTATTAGTGCACATAAGTAAAATTAATGTAAAAATGCGCTTTAATAATGATTAAGACTTTCAACTATTTAAGAATTTTCAGTATTTTATGATTTGGGAAATTTGTCTGATTTTTCAAGCATAATAATATTTAAATGATCGTGAAATCTTTTAACAAATAGAAACTGCTATGCTATTTTTTATAAATTATAAACATGCTAGACTATTCCTAATATAGCATGCTAGACTATTTCTTAAATAGTAAAAATAGGAACACATACTGAATTTTAAGACAAGAGTAGATATTACATTGTTTATTAGTTGTCGCATGAATTTACAAAACAAGCTTTATTGCACTCTAATGTAATAAAAATATAATTTATTTAGAATAAAAGCTAATTTATTTTGAATTAATAAAATTTGAAATGAATTTTAAATATTCAGTTGCTTTTTTTAAATGTTTCATTTTTTATAAGAACACTAACTTAGTGACCAGTTGTTTCGCCGAATTAATGGTTTATAAAATTTCAATTAACATTTTGTGTATCCATGTCTTAATATCCACAGCAAAATGTTTTTATCTAAATTTTAATAGACATAATACTAATATTATTGTAGAATACCATTCTGTTCATTATACTATACATTGCCTAATTTTCTATGAATATCTTTATATATTCAAAGAAAATTAGGCAATGTATAGTATAATGAATAGACATATTTAAAAATATTTCATTATTGCTTGATTCTGATTTTAAACCATCATTGTAAGTGCAATAAAATTTTCAGAATATTTAATTAAAGCATATCTTGCACTAAATGCTATTCAGTTTCGAAAGAAAAAAAAAGCGAAGCTTCATATCTTGATCATCAACAATGGAACTATTAGCAACAACGATGAAAACAATTTGAGTTTTGCTTCTAAATAAAATATATCGTTGTAATATATGTTTAGATTATTTTTAATAACTGATTTAAAATTGTCTTATTAAAACTATAATTTTTAAAACTAATTTCATTAAATTTTAACTAATTATAATTTAAACCCATCCTCCAAAAATGTATCTGTTTAGTTTAGTAATTTTCTAAGTCAAATAGTCTGGCTTATAGAGTATCAACACACGCATTCATCTTTATTAATAGTAGAGATAGTACTTGAAAATAGTTTTAAAATGTTTAAAGATGAAAATAAGGCAGTTTTTAACTTCCATCTTTATAAGGTAATAAATAGTTATTTTTTTAATTTAAATTATTTATAATGAATTTTAAAAGCATATATTGAACCATTTACAATGCTTAAGAAATTCAAGAAATAATAATACAAAATAAAGAAAATTTTAAAATTTAATTTTAAAATTTTAAACAATATTTTAAATTTGGAAAGTAGTAGCAGGTATACAAATGGCTGAAACTTCGCACAGATTCTAATCTATACATGCCTTGTTTGGGATATGATTCAGAGAGAGCAATTGAATTAAAAAAATATCTTAATTTTATTATTACCATTTATAGTAGATGTAACATTATAAGAGGAATCCTAGGCAGATAAATTAATAATCTGGGTTGAAAAAATTCTATTCACTCATTTAATAGAAGACATTTAATAGGTTATTGAATGTCTTTCACGATCATCATTCTATTTTACCTATTACTTATTACTAAATATTTATCAGTCTGATTTATCTCCCATTCCTAAATGTTTTCCTTCTGATTTACCTACGATTGCAACATGATTTGCACAATTACCTTTCTGATTTGTCATTAATTACTGCAAAATGACCTGAATGATTACCATTCAGATTTATTTTCAATTGCGATTTGATTGGCATGATTATCATTCAGATTTATTTTTAATTGCCATGCGATTTACATGATTATCATTCTGATTTACCTTTAATTGCTGTAAAATAACATGAATGATTATCATTCTGATTTATCTTTAATTACTGCAAAATAATATGAATGATTATCATTCTGATTTATTTTTAATTGTAACATGATTTAAATGTTATCATTCTGATTTATCTTTAATTGTAACATTATTTGAATGTTATCATTCTGATTTACTTTAATTACGAAACGACTTGCAAAATTATCATTCTGATTTATTTTCAACTTTTTTAAACAAAACTTTGTTAAATTTATATAAAGTTTTATAATTTTTTATAAAACTTTGTTAAAAATATACAGAAAATGTAATTCCAGGAGAATTCTGTTATTATGGTACTACGAAATATGTGTAGAATATATATTTGAAAGTCATCTATCCAGATATTAATATTTAAACGACATTTAAATGTAATGCATTACCTCCCTGTACAAATCCAAGAGCTTATTTTAGAAAAATTTTGGTTTTAATAATTTAAATCTGTCACCTTTTCAAACATGTTATTGTAGGTGATCAAAATCTGTATATGTCTGTTACTGTAAATATTCTGTATCTTTAGAACAAATTTGTAAAGATTTATTTTGGATATAAAAAATTAATGAAGTAGTTTCTATTCACATTTTTTTACGATAATAGTTTTAGTATTACCAAAGCATATGTTAGAAGCCTAATCCACGCTATAAACATGAGAAGAATACGCTAAAAAACAATAATTTTGATGGATATTCGTAATTTATCAACAAAAATTCTCCGAAATGCTTTGATGAAATCTTCGCTTCTTTCTTACAATAACACTGAATAAGAATATTTCCTTTAACGGTTTTAAATGAAGTTTAAACTGAATTAAATAGTTTAATTGAACGGTTTTTAAATGTTCCGTTACTTTCATTAGATTTGAATCACTTTGCGATATTCACGCTTAACCCCGCCCGGCCGAAACCGTACGGAGGAAACAACTTCACCGTAGCGAAACAGTTTCGCCAATCACAAGAAACAAGCTTTCGAGACGAGCTTACATCCGGCAGTCTCGGTCTCTTGAATGCCGCTGATCTCTGTGTTTCTGTCTGGTGGTATGTAAGCTACGCATTGTTAATTTTTAAATAAAAAAACATTATATATCTATTTTAAAAGGAATATCAATTTCATATATATCATCAGGTTACAAGTGGTATGATTTCATAAACTAATAGTAGAGAATAAAAATTTTAAGTTAACATGGTGTAACAAAACTGCCATCGAAAATGTTATTTGATATGTATTCAGATGCCCGTTTCAAATAATTCTGTGAAAAATAATTAAATAGCAAGAACAATATCTTACTATTTAATTGTTTCTTATTATAATTTGGATTTATCTTTAATTGCGACACGACCTGCATTTTGGATTATCATTCTGGCATATCTTTAATTGCTAATTGATATACAGGGTTATTATTCTGATTTATCTTCGGAAAATAAGATTAACTTAAAACATGCAAATTTAAATCTCAGGAAAATTTTGTTTATGTGGAATTACAAAATATTTGTAAAATATATATCTGAAAAATACCGTTAAATATTATTGTCTGTCCAGATAACAATACTTAAACAAGAATTAACCTTTGCTTTTTTCTAAAAGTTCAGAAATTTATTTGCGAAAAATTTTGATTTTAATAATTTGAGTTTTTTACCTTTTTAATTTTTAACTTTTTAATTTAATTATTGGTTATTTTTTTCCTACTTTTCCAAAGCATCATTAAAGTAAAACAATAATTTAAATATTTAATTAAATTATAAATTATATAAATATTTATTAATTAATAAAAAATTTAAGTATAATATAAGCATGCAAAATAATTTCATGCATGAAATACACACAAAATGGAGCTAAGCTAGCTGATTTTTTTTTTGATTCCTTAAATTTTCTAATAGCATAAAATATCCTCTAATTCGAATTTATTTTGATAAATTCGAAGTTAAATTTATTCAAGGATTTTCTTGTTATTTAAATATACTTATAACTCGTATTCTTAATAACTGTAAATGAATACACTTTTTCAGATTGTTAATTTATTCCAGGATTTAATCACTGTACAAAATATCGAAAAAAATATCTCTTTGAAAACTATGAACACAATAGATAAGCATTACATCGTATATTTAAAGATTTTACTACGCAATTATTATATTCAAAGTGTGATATATATTGTTTCTTTAATAAGCTTTATCACATGTTTTTTTATAATTTATTTGATAATTTATGAAAAATCAATATTTTTAAGAATCATTTCATTAAAATTATAATTATTTTTTATTAAAATTATTTATAGTTTATTTATTAATCTTGTATAATTTATTACGGCAATTATACATAAAGAATAAATCTTTACTGCGATTTTTAATTTTGTAATTATTGTTTGCTTTTGTACCAGTTTTTCTGAATTCAATTTTATGTCTAAGTTAAAAAAAATTGTGTGTGTTTTTTGACAATTTTGAGTAAGCTATGTTCCATTGTCGTATGCCTTCTGCTTTTTAGAATATCTGCAGTTTCTATGCCTAATGCAATTATTAGCTTAAGGTATAATCTATTCAGAGATTCTCAAACTAATGTATGATGGATCCTAGGGGAATATGAAGGACTAAATAGATACGTGCAAATAATGCTAATAAAGTGGGAAATGCAAAACACAAGAAATTAAAATTTTAGATTAGAACAAATTTTTTATTAGTTTCAACAATTTAGTATGAAAAATTAAATTTATACAAATTCACTAGTTGACAATGAAGGAAAAATGCTAAGAGTTCAGCAAAAAACTTTTTCAATTTTCCGCGAACCTAGAATTTGTGGAAACAATATACTCATGCGAATATTAATAAAAAATAACATTATAAGCAGTTCTAGATATGAAATTATATCTTCTTTTGAACCAAATTTTATTACTAAGATTTATGAAATAAACTCAAAGATTGTATTGACTCCAATTTAAATAGTTATCCTGATGAAATAATTGTAAACTTTCATCATAATATGAAGTTATTTCCCTGCTGAGTGAATTTTTTTTAAATGTAGAATTAATAAAAAAATGAAAAAAAATATATATAAAATTAAAAACATTTCCAATAAATTTTAGTAAATTAATTTAAACTGAACTGACTCTTACCCTCAGTATTAATAATATAATGCATGAAGGGATGGTTGAATAAGATGTAATTATAACAAAATTCAAAAATAAATTTACTAAACTAGAAGCAGCGGATTAAATAAAGATTAGAAATCTCTGCTCCAGGCTACTAAACATGCGAGATTACACTCGATTTATATAAGGTCGGTGAATAACATTAAAAATTTGACTCCTTGTAAAAATTTAAATATTTTTTTCAATATTCTAACTTTTTTTAACAGTCTACTTCATAAAACCATTTGAATTTTGTTTCTAAGTTCCTTTTTCGGGAAATTACATTGATTTTTTTTATATTTTCCTAATGTATTTGTATAACGCATTTGCATTTGATATTTGCATAATACATTTGTATTTTATATTTACATAATACATTTGCAAATTGCATTCTGTAAGTGCAATTTTCTCAAATTCTAATTTTTGGTAGAATTTTTTTAACAAACACTTCATAAATTAAAATCTAATGCATATATTGTACTCATATATTAAAACGCATATATTTTATTTATGCATATATTAACTTTATAACAATAATTTTTTAATATGATCTGTAGTTTCGAACAAGAAAATGAGCAACTTGTTCATTTAGAAATACTCTATAGTTATTTTAATGCTTTAAAATGCAAAAGAAATTAAAAATTTCATGTTATTTATCAGTCGAACACCAATATTTAAGGATTGGAATATATTTATTTTTTTAAATCAAGAACTAGCCGATATATTTCTTAAAGTATCTGCAATACTTCAAACAAATCATTAAATGAACTTCTAAAAAATTAAAAAGTTTTTGCCTTATATATCTTTTATAAATTTCTCTCTCCAATCGCCTCACTCATTTTTTTTTAATTTTTAAAAAAGTTTGACATTTAAATGGTATATTTTTGTTCCATATATGTTTTTTTAAATATATTTTATGCAAAAATTTAAATATATAACTGTTGTATAGCGTTTTTCAAAAGCTTCATGTTAAACATACCTTAATTGCAGATAACATGTTTTGATGTTTATGACATTTAAAAAGTTCTTTTGATTTCTGCACTTCCTCTGTGTAGTACGTTCTTTTAGTATTATGTTTTACATTAGTAGTAAATTTTCCTTTACCTGTTTTAGCAATTCGAGTATTAAAATATTTAGAAAGCATTAAAAAGTATCTAAAATTTATGACAGCCAGTAAGATCAAGTCGCAATATTAGCTTTCTGAAGTACAGAATAAAATAAAGTCGATTCAGAATTTCATCAGAATATTAGCTGATACTTTTTCCAAGGCAGAAACAAACCACCTATATTGAATGAAAAAGTGGTCAGCATTTGTCGTGGATATGAATTAAATGTCCACGTCTGCACCATATTTTACTTATAAGAAAATAATTATTATGAAAAAGAAGATAAATTAGATTTAACTTTTAAAAAGTGTTAATTAAACAGTTAATTTTAAATAAAAAGTAATTCTGTTCTTCACCTTTTTTATGCATCTAAATCATCATCTTTTTTATGCATCAAATAATTTGATGAGTTATTTTTCATTTTCAGTTGTATTTCAGGAAAATATTTTAGTTTTTCATATGTAAAATCGAAAATTTGAGGACGCACTAGACAAATTAAGTTTAATTAATCTTATTAAAAGATTTATAAATAATTCAATTGTGATGAACATTTTTAATGCATTTAATGTGAAAATATGTAGCTGCTTATTGTTACATTTTAAATTTATATATTTCTCTACTGTTATTTATCTGGAAAACAAAATTGGATTTTCTTTTCTGCATATCGAAAAAAATACTGAATAAAGTGTTTTTATTCAGTACAGTCGTTCGGACTATAAAGGCCAAAAACATTTAATTTTCATTGATAATCATTTAATTTCAATTCAATTTTCAGTAAGTTTTTATTTACTTATTTAATTATTCTTTAGCAATATTTAAAAGAATCCTATTATATTATTTGCATGTAATGGTAATATTGAGAAAAATAAAAATGTATTTTCTGATATTTTCTATACTTAATTATAAATTTGAAGAAAACATAATATCTTGTGTTTGTTTGTTTCTGCAATTCACTTTCTTTTACCAAAATTTTTTGATAATATTGCTATAGTTATTTAGTAGAAAGCAATATACTATTGATAACAAAAATAATGCATAAACATAAAATTATGCTAGAATACAATAAACTATACACATTACACTAGAATACAATAAACTATACACATTACACTAGAATACAATAAACTACACACATAAGTACATTTCATTTCATTTGAGTAATACATATTATGCACAGTTTTAAACTTATTTTAATTACTAATGGAGGATTCATAATATTATTATGTACAAAGTCAGTTTTACAACTTTTTTTTTAAAAAAAAAGCACTCACAACGCAGTTTAAATAAATATGAATTAAAAAATAAAACTTGCTCTTATTTTTATAAAAATACGGAGGCTTTGGAAGTTCCTAAAGTAAATAATTTTTTACACTATCGCCTTTATGGTAGTATATAATTTTGAATGCTATCTTTATCTCTGCTTATAGCAAGTGTGTGCGTGCGTGTTGTACTGGCCCTCTATAAGCCAAACAGTTTGACTTATAGCTAAAAAATAGGACACATAAATACTTTAAAGAGCAGAAATATGTACCTCGGAAATTTTCTTTTATCTTAAACAGAATTTTAATTAATTAAAAATTAAGCTGAATTTTGGAGTTTTCCAGTAATTGTGAAAACAATATAACACAAAAATAAATTCTATATGTTTTTAAAATAAAAAGAGTCTTTTTATTGATTTATCAATTAAAAAATAGAACTAATTTTTGCAGTTTCTAAAAAGTTTTTTTTTTTTTTGCCCAATTTTTAACAACGGACTACAGTTTTGCCTTAGAATTCAAATCGTTTTCATTTTTTCATCAAATATTTAATCGCGTGATTTTCTTTCATTGCTGTAACCTAAAAAAGAAGAAGGATTATGCGTTATATCTGTGTAGTTTACGAAACGAATTTTAAAAAATCGTTACAGTACTGCGAAATTTAGAAGAAAGATGAACCAGAAATTTATATTTTTGACAGCATTATGTTGTCATGGGAGTTGTCTTCATTCGAAAGTCTAAAATAAAACATGTGTAAGAGAATTAAAATAACACAATTTAGAGTCTGGCATTTTGTTAATATCATAAACCTAAGTTATATGTAAAAGGAATTGAATGAAATGGAATTGAATATAATTAATATCTTCGGCAAACCAGCTGATCGCCAAAAGCGACTAGTTGAGAATAAGAAAGTGAAGTTACAGTACCGCGAAATTCAGATGAACAGATCAATTACATTTTTATGCGCTTTGATATCATGGAACTCGATTCTATTAGTATGGTTCATATGCACAGTAAGTGAGCAGTTGTTAGTCTAGACATTTAAGATCCAATTAACAAGGCTTTAATTTTTGCTACAATTTGATGCTTAAAAAGATTTTTAAGAGGGAATAATGAATTTTATGCCTAAGTGATTTAATTAAAAGTAATCAGAAGCAAATTGTCCAGCGGACTAACCACTCTCCAAATGTGATTAGTTTACAATTAATTTAACAAAACCATTTCCTGTCAGAAACAGAAAATTCTGGATTTAAATACAAAATTTGAATAATGTTAATTAAAATCGGATAGATTTTTATTTAAATAAGGCAACATTATAGAAACAATGAGACTTACAATAACTTAACACAGTAAAAAATAATTCATATATATGTTTCATATATATTCATATATTTCATTTCAGAAAAATAAATAAATAAAATTGATGACACATGATAATTAGAAAACGTAGTAAATACCTCTGAGGAAATTTTTTATAACTCTAATTGTAGTTAAAATATCCTCTGTAAGCTATTTTGTTAGAATACTTTCATATTTTAGTATGCATACATACCTTGTAAATGAAGAAAACATAATAGCCCAAGGTTCTAAAAGACACGTGATGGTAAACAGTATATAGTAGTAAATAATCCAAGAGAAATTTTTTATGCCTATGATTGTAATTCAACTATTCTATGTTATCGCTTGCGCCAGAATACTCCCAAGTTTCCAAACACAAATGTCTTTTTTTTCAATTACCCAAATCTTTTATAACATTTATTTAATAACATACAGTGGCTCCCAAAAGTGTTCGTACACTAAAGAAATTTGCAGAAATTGTGTTCTATACTTCTTAATAAAGCATTTTATTAGTTGGATTTTTAATTAGCATCTTTAAATAGTTCTTAATAAAACTGAACAAATATTTTTATAAACAAGCAGTATTTTTCTAAAAAATAAATAAATAAAAAATGTCACAAAATTAGAACACAAAAGTCTTCTTGCATCCAAACATTATTTATTTAAATTCATCATAAAAATATCTTTTGCGACTTATTTTTCTTCTAATTGAAAAATACACTAAAATCGTTTGATTTCAGTATTTAATATCACAATTATTTATTCTATTTACTTTATTTTTAGATATGACGAGCATTCGTAAAGAAACGAATTTAGACGTACGAAAATTAATTACATTTCATTTTAAAGCTGGAAAATCAATTAGAGGCATTGCAACTATAACTAATCTACCTCATTCAACGGTGCAAAGCATAATAAAACGTTACAGAGAGGGAAAAAGAATTGCAAACAAGCCTCGTAATGGTCTCCCTCAAATTCTGTCAGCTAGAAGTCAAAGAAATATTATGAGTAAATTTCTAAAAAATCCACGTCTGAGTGCAATAAAGTTTACTTCACAATATAATGAATCAAATGGAACTTCTATTTCCTGTGAAACTATTCGTAGAATTCTTCGGAATGCTGGTATACATGGCCGCTCTGCACGAAGAATGTAAGTC
The DNA here is from genome assembly GCA_026543865.1 of Argiope aurantia. Lineage (NCBI taxonomy): Eukaryota > Metazoa > Arthropoda > Arachnida > Araneae > Araneidae > Argiope > Argiope aurantia. Next base: position 16,493 of record JAPMOR010010686.1, on the reverse strand, counting down.
AGAAGAACAGAATTACTAGGCTTAAATTTGTCAAATCTATGATAAACCAGCTAGAGAGCTATTGGAATCGTGCCTTATTTGCAGATGAAAGTAAGTTTAAAATCTTTGGGTCGGATAGGAGAATCATTGTATGGAGGGAAAAAAAAAAAAACGAAGAACTTAATCCCAAGAATTTAGTTGGAACATTGAAACATGGCGGTGGAGGTGTTATGGTTTGGGGGTGTATGTGAGCGGCTGGAGTAGGCAATTTAGTATTCATTGATGGTATAATGGATCATAGAGTTTATATAAATATTCTCAATTATAATTTAAAAGTGCCAGCACAAAAATTGGACATTTTAAACAACTTTGTGTATTACCAAGACAACGATCACACGGCCATGAATATTCGTCTTTTTTGCCTCTATCATTGCCCTCAAACCCTTAAAACACCAGCTCAATCACCGGATTTAAACCCTATAGAACATATTTGGAAAGAATTAGAGGTGCGAATAAGAAGTCACGACATTAAATCGAAAATTCAACTGAAAGCAGTAATGATCGAAGAATGGAACAAGATGGGTGCAGAAGTAACCGACCGTTTAGTTAAATCTATGCCCAAACGTTTAAAAGCTGTTTAAAAGAATAAAGGATATCCTACTAAATACTAAACATTTATAAAAATTTAGAAAATTTCATATTTAATGATGTTTTTTTGAAGTGTATGATCACTTTTGTGTCCTATTTTTGTGCAATTTTATTTACTGCCATTTTTAAAAAAATAATTTGCATCGTAATTAAAATTTATTCTTCACTGATTTATTAAGAACTGTAAAAATATGCTATGAAAAAATTTTCATGTAAAAATAAGAATATATAATGGTAAATAATGAGGTTTTTAATTGATTCTTGTTGGTGTACGAACACTTTTGGGAGCCACTGTATGTAGTATTTTGAATCTTGTGTTTACTACATTTATTTACAAGTGTTTTGTATGAAGTCTTTGAATTTTACATTTATTATCTCCATCTCCAAATGTTTTTTATGTTAAATTTTTGAAACTTATGTTAATTAGCTTCAGTTCCAAATGTTTTATTTAAAATCATAAGTATACTGGTATTTTATTTAAGTGAATCTGCTTTCCGCGCATTTCCGCGGAAGTATATCATGTCAGTGAATAATAAAAATTTAAATATTTCCGTAACAGCTAAGCCTCACTTTAATAGTTTGTTTATTTTAATTGTGTTTGCTTTTCACACCGTACAGTGTACATGACTTTATATTTCCTGTAATTATTTCTTTTTTCAGATGTTTGCAATATTTTTTTCTATGACTTTCTTTCTCTATAATGCATTTGTAAAGTATGTAAAATAATATATAACAATCATTTTTAAAGAACTGACCTGCAGTAATATGTAAAAAATGTGAATAAGACATGATTTATGGATGAATAGAATATTTTAATAATATGAATGTTAAAAGCAAGTCTCTATGCAATATAGATCTATCTATTTTTTTTCGTTATTCAGTCGACCTTTAGGGGACCGGATATATTAGATCAGATAAATGAGATGTCTATAAAAAAAGTATATAAAATCATTAATGAAGAAAACAAAGAGTTCATAATTTTTAATAAATTCTAATATTTTGAAGCTAATGAGTTTTTTACTTTTCTAGCTGCTGCGGCTTTAAATTTCTAGATGATAGTAGACAAGAATTTGCTGAAAAAATTTGGAGGTGATTTAATCTGCAAATTCGAATGAGACGCATCCAAAATTCTGAATTTTCAGAATGCAACCACCTAGTTATTTTTGAAATAATAAAATGGATTTTAATCAAAGACACGTTTCACTGTCTGAATTATTTTGTTATTTATCCATTTTTCTATATTTTCTTTAAAAATTTATCATTCAACTTTATAACGAGGTTCAGTTATCAAAGGGTTAAAATTTTGAACCGACATTTTTCAGATCAAATAGTTTTAAAGCTGAGTGTTCAAAATTATTATCTGTAAGATATTTAAGGAGAGATTCAATATTTTTTTTACAACTCAAATTTAATTAAAAAGTAATGCTATACATTTTATTTTAAGATCGTAAAGCAAATTTCTTTAATCTTGTCGGTAGTATTCTTGGGCTATCATGGTCATACACACAATGAAAGGGAAACACTCACATAATCTCAAGTGTTTATGTGAATGTGGTCATAAAGCAAATTTCATTCATATTACTGGCAGTAGTCTTGAGCTATCATGTTTATACACACAATGAAAGGGGAAAATTCACATAATAGCATGTGTTATGATCGTAAAGCAAATTTCACTCATTTTTCTGCCAGTATTCTTGAGCTATCATTTTCACACACGCAATGGAAGGGAAACACTCACATAATCGCAAGTGTTTATGTGAGTGGGATCATAAAGGAAATTTCATTAATCTTACTGGTAGTATTCTTGAGCTATCATGTTCATACACACAATGAAAGATAAAAATTCACATAATCGCAAGTGTTTATATGAGTGTGATCGTAAAACAAATTTCATTCATCTTATTGGCAGTAATCTTGAGCTATCATGTTCATACACACAATGGAAGGGGAAAACTCACATAATCGCATGTGTTTATATGAGTGTGATCGTAAAGTAAATTTCATTGTTCTTGCTGACAATATTCTTGAGCAAGATATGTTCACACACAAAATGAAAGAGTATATGTTCATATACAAAATTAAAGAGAAAAACTCACATTTTCTACCTATTAACAAACTAGTCAAAAATTATATTTTTACAACTGTGGCACAGAAATTATATAATTGTGACAACCACATATTAAGTACATATTTATCGAGAGAAGACGGTAGAATTATAATTCTGATCAAAAAAGATAATTTTTGAACTTAAAGACAAGTGAGCCTTTTTATCATACACGAAATGCAGAAAAAAAAAGTACGGTAATTGTCAAAAAATTATAATTGAGGACTTAAACAAATCTCCACGTTTCAGAACGCCTTGGCTTTAAAAAAAACTTGTTTTGGAGCTATATCTCTCTGTAAACACGATAGCTCAAAAGTGTTTTGAACTATAAGGATGAAATTTCGTATATGGATTTAGCACCAAATTAGTAGATTTTTATCAAATTCTGAATAAAATCCATTCAGAGAATATATGCCTATATTAGTTTTCATAGTACAAGTAAACACCATAACAACTTAACCTAAAGAACTTGATAGATAAAATTTGATACACAAGTTTAGCATCTAAATTAGAGATCTGTATCACATTTGGAAATCAGTTTCTTAAAGGGGTTGACCGTTTTGCCGATCTGCATGACCAACCACAATGACTTAAATAAATGATACAACGACTACATTTACAATTATACATGAAATTTTAGTTTCATTCCTTGGGGAAAAAAGATTTTTAAAATATCTCTTCAGTTTTCTAGTATTCTGTGTATTAATTGCATACCAGCCACTAATCACCACAGATCGCATTCTAAATTTAGTAAAAGTCCTAAAATTTATGCCAAAGATTGATATTTCGTAAATATATTTCATGATACCGCGACATTAAAACTACCTTTATTACACAATGAAGCCTATAACTCTCCTGTACAACTCTGAAAATTAAAAACTAGGTACGCATGGTTGAGTATCCACGGTTTTAACCGAGGTCCACAGTTTTATACGGAAGGAGAAAGATAACACCTGCATTAGAAGACATGCGAGAAATTTTTTTTCTGATCCATTTTTCTGGTTATATATGAGTAACGATTTAGTTTTTTAAAGCTAGAAATACCGATTTTAAATATATAACTAGTTTTACCACAGCCATCAAATTGATGGTTTTTTATCTCATGGCTTTCATTGTAACTTTTGGCTTAGTTTATGTAAATAGAAGAATGAAATTTAATAAAATCAACAGTTAATATAATAATTCATTAATAATTAATAAAACCTCAAGAAAAACAGTTTGTATTTGCATTTATATGAAATCCGCCTCTAGGTTAGAGCTTTTAGTTCTAAACTGAAAAATGATCGGAATAAAATAACGGCTGACGAACACTTTGGATCAATCAGTACAATTTCATATGAAAAATGTAATTCAAATTTGTCCAGGAAATATCTGAAAGAGATGCATTAATAATTGTAAATACGTATTTATGTCCATCATTGTATAGATGATCCATAAAATATTCTAAATTTTGAAATTGCTAAAGCCGTCATTGGTGAAAATAGGTATAGATCATACTGATTATGGAAGTGAAAATGCGCAAATGAGGGTAAATTCAACAGGAATATGTAACTGTCCTTATATTTCATTACAAGCCGTCATAAAGTTCTAGAACAATACATAAAATACATCAGCATTTTTCAGCATGAAATTTGAAAACCGTCAAAATGACGGTCTTAGTAGTTCCAGAGTAAAGGTGGTAAAGAATTTTATTTTTATACCACCAGGCATAAGAAAGTTCAATTTGACCATAAAAGTAGAGTTTCTTTTGTCGTTTTTAAGTTTCTCTTGCACGAAATATGGAAACAAAAATTACCGCGTTTATTTAAAAAAGAATATTTTGTCAGATTTCTATATTTTTGATTTTCTTGGCTTTAGAAAAAATCAAATGCGAGAGAATACTAACGCAAAAACTTTACAAGCTAGATGCTAAAATTTAATATACGTGCTTTTCACAATAAATTTGTCAAATTTTATTTATTTTAAAATATAATATACACTACAGAAAACAACAACAATAATAATAATAAAAAACGCAGTTACAGACTGCATTACAGAATGAATATCAAATTAAAAAAATAAAAGCTATAAGTAGGAAAATATAAACACATAACAAAGCGCAACAAAATATTTAAAATGTATTCAATATAAAAACATCAAAAATTCGGAATTTTAGGATAATAAGTCTTAATTAAATTTTAAAAAACACATCATTTATTATAAAGCCCAATAATAATTACCATTAAATTCCACTAAATTCCACTAGGATTTTAAAAGTTGTAAACATTTATTTTCAAAAATCTAAAAAATCATGTTAAAAATGTTGAAGTGTTAATAAACTTGTTGAATTTTTTATAATGATTTCTAAAAATTTCTAAAATAATTATTTGAATTTGTGTATATGTTCATCTGTGTTCTTATAACTAGGATAACACAAGCATGGAACCAGCTCGACGTATAAAATTAGGCGCATGATTTTATTACTGGAATCGTAGAATTTGCATCAAATGTTTATCCAAATCCAATTATAAGTTTCCTATCTGCCCGTCCGCTTATTTGTGCATAAATAAAAAACACAATAAAGGAAAATTGCTATTCAGTATACGAAGTGTACAACAATATACTATTATAATTGTAAAAATTCGAAATCGGCATTTTCATGAATCTCCATGTTTCAAACTTCCCTGAGACCGAAAGATACACTTTTGAAATTATGCTTGTCTATCTATCTATGAATGTAATATCACAAAAACGGTAGAAGCTAGAAGCATGAAATTTGGTATACGGTCTTTACACCAAATTCATAGATTTCTATCAAATCTTGAAGAAAATTCATTCAGACAAAGTTTGTATGTCCGGATACAGATGAACATGATAACTATAAAACGTAGAGAGCTGGATGAATAAAATCTGGTAAACTTTTTTAGCATCTGAAACATAGATTCTCATCAAAGTTGGAATCAAATCTGTCAAACGACTGACTATTTATCGGTAGGTGATTTCGCACGAATGCAAACTCAACAATGCAATGACTTAAATAAATGAAAGTCGGTAAGTGATCGTTTCACTGCACTGTGTTAAATCAAAAATTTTGTTTCAAAATGTCAGAAAAAAACGTAAAGAGTACAAATTCAATTTTCAGATACTTATGTATTAACCGCATGTCTAGGATTAGTCCCAAATACCACAAGAGAGATTCGGTAAAAAATCCAGCAATCTCGTTAAAAAAAAAAAAATCTGCATTTTTTAACAAATGTTCACCAATTCTATACAAAATATTGGAAGCGTTTTCCGAGATTTACAATCTTGTATGGGGGTGGGTAACATCTTCATTAAAGAGAGTGCTGAAAGTTTTATGGTGACCACTCCCATATGAAATTTACAATAAAATTGTAAATCTATAATTTTATTTTAAATTCCATATGGGAGTGGTCATTATATCGTTTTCGTATATGAAATTTACAATAAAATTATAGATCTATAATTTCATTTTAAATTTCATATAGGAGTGGTCATCATATCGTTTTCGTATATGAAATTTACAATAAAATTATAGATCTATAACTTCATTTTAAATTTCATATAAGAGTGGTCATCATATCGTTTTCGTATATGAAATTTACAATACAATTATAGATCTATAATAAATTTTCGTTTGGTAAACAGTAAGAGTTATAAGAAAAATTCTCGTTTCCCTGTATTATACAAAGAAACAAAACAAAAAATATTTTAATAAAAATAGGAGGATATCTCTTCAATGATAAATTTTAGGAAGCAACCCTCCTCTTGCTTCTAAATTCAATTTTTGTTGATGTTTCTAACAAACATATGTTTTGTAATTTCAGACAGTTAAAATTATGTATCCTGTTCGGATCACAGTAATGTGGGGGGGGACGGATTAGAAGGAGTATTCTCCCCCAAACAAAGCCATAAATGCCTTCCATGATATTGGCGAGCAATAGTTACAAAATATTGATCTTTGGCGTCAGTCCCGCATACTGAATTTATTATGTGATCTTTGGCGACTTTTTTTGGCGATTAAACTTTGGCATGTGGTTAAAACAACACTTCCCTAAAAACAAAGTTATATACTGGACCCTTTTTTCCGATTGATTAAAACCAAAATAAGCCATAAAATTACAATTAAAATCATAAAATCACATACCATATTTCACTTGTCTATTTAAGTTATTTTGTTTTGAATTGCTGTATTTACATGCATGCTAAAGTATCGAGCAACAGAGGGTCAGTCTTTAGACAGATTTGGTTTCAATTTTGATAAGAATCTATCTACATTTTAGTGGCTGAAGTCGTGTACCAAATTTTACTTATCCAGTTTTCTAGGTTTTGTGTTTATCGTATTCACTTGTAATCGGCAAAAACTGCATCTGAATGTAATTCATTCAAATTTAGATAGAAGTCTACAAATGTGGCGTCAAATCTCTATAAACATTTTTATTCTTCCACCTCAAAGAGTTTTTTAAGCTGACCTTTCACATACAGACGGACAAACAAAATTATCATAATCCCAATATGTATTTTAAGAACTTACGGAGGTGTAAAACATGGAGATTCGACAAAATTTTGAATTCGAATTTTTTGACTATTATAATATTTTTTTCCTTGCGTGCTTCATGTGCAAGAAAAAAAAACTAAACTAAAAAATACAAGAATTACAAATAAGGGTTAAAAAAATCAGAATTTATTGATATAAATGATACAAAATATATTCTCAAAATTGAACGATAGAAGTAGAGATAAGGATAAAGACAGTTTAACGAATAAATAATCCAGAGAAATAGCTGCATAATCGTTATTTATAATAATATTAATTACAAACTGAAAGTGGTATTCCTGGTCGAAAAATTTGAAGGGAAAAAAAAAACTTGAATATGAAAATTGGATTTTCTGCTGATATTCATTATTGTATCATCCAATTTTGGAATTATTATATGTTCTATTAATCCAAAAACAGAATGTTTTAGAGTTTTTTATTTGGTGAGGATTACAAGATAAAAGTTAATATCCGCTTTAATGAAAACAGAATTGGAAAAAAATTAATATGAAATTATCCGAAATAATTAATACGAACCACACTTCATCTGATTAATTACCAGCTGGTACCTGGTGCGTTGTAGCGGCAGTAGAAATAATTTTGGAAATATCGTTTGAAATTTAAAATAGCTATCTTGTTTACTTAGAAACGATAGATAGAGTAATACTATTTTCTTGTCGACAATGAATACATTCCTTGAAACTGAATGTTATATAAAAGAGAAGTATAAATGATATTTATTCTATTTTTTTTAAACTTTATTATTCTAGTGCTTTAGGATAGACAGTATTTTTTTGTTTTTCCGTCTTCAGCAAAAACAAATAAATTTCTTGGCTATCTGACTCGTGAGCATCCAACATACATTTGATCATGAGAAAATAGGAATTTTCTAGTTTCAATACGCATACTTGAAGGGATTGATCCTGCGCCCTGTTGATGATCCTCGAGAATGCAAGTAGAATGGGGAAGTGCAGTCATTTGAAATCAAAAGGCATGTCGGTAGGAATAATGGGAATGCTTGAAATGAGCACATCTTTCGACTTTCTATTAATAGTAGTTGCCTTGATTCTTGTCGCATGTTGGTCTTCTGATTCTGATGCCCATGATCGGGTAACACATAAGCGTTGTCTTTCGATTCTTGTTGATCTTGAGATTCTGAAGCACGTGAATTGGCAACTCGTAAATGATCTGCTTCATTGCTGGATTGTCGTTCCTCGTTTGTTTGAGAAGTTTGAATTTGCTTATTTCTACTTGCTGCGATGATAGATCTACTAAGTGACGAACGTTTAGGAGACTTATTTTTTGAAAAAGAAATTAACACGATATACGCTTGTATAGCCGAAATATCGTTTGCCGATTCACTAAATAAATAGAAAAATTGCTGCTTGCTCTGGAAAATTTCCATTATATATAACTTACCTTGATCAGCATCGATAATAATAATTCTATTTTGTATGTGTGAAATTAACTCTGAATAATAAGTGCGATTCGCTGTAGCCGGAATAATTTTTTGTTTGTTTGGTACATGTGAGATTAACTCCGAATAACATGTGCCGTTTGTCTTTTTTCGATTGCCCATTGTCAATTTAAAAATAATGTTGAATAATAGAAACGTATGAAACGATTTGTTTGTAAATTTAATTGTGTTCAGAATAAATGCTAATAATTGCATTGTGCCTATAGCCTTCGCTCAAGTGCAAGCAATAAGTTGGCAAAGTTTTATCGCAATCGGATGAATGGTAAAGCAGCGCATAAAATACGAACAAACAAAAATTCATTTTTATATATTAGATAATTTTACTTACATGATTTGAAACTATGATTAATTTATTTTTGCAGCATTGAGTTATTAATTACTCTTTTTACATTTTCATTTATCGACTATGCATAAAGAAAGTACAACAAACTTCAGATTACCCTCGTAACTGGATAACATGACAACGGATGATAGGCGAACTCTACTGGTAATCTGCAAAGTAATAGAAAAAGAGCACAGATCAACACAAAAATACTTCTTGGACAACTTTTATTCATAGTAGGCAACAATTATGAATTTATAAATGTTAGATTTAAACCAGTATTAGGTGCGATAACCGACGATTAGTAAGTTCTACGGATTAAAGGTAAAATAACTGAAATTAAAAAGAAACTAAATAAATAAAATAACAAAAAAAAATCCCAATTGAAATCTGCTATCGCAAATTTCAAGTTATCATACGAGAAAATTATCTTTTTTTTAAAGTCACGTGGTATCAGTCCGACAGAAAAAGATCATGTTTTCACATGACTCATATTTCGCAATCACCAACATTAGAAAAGCGATGGTTTTTGACCATCTCAAAGTAAAACGAGTTCTAAAAATGTTTTCTCGAGACCAGAATTTTTTTTCGTGAGAGACCAGTTTATGCTGATTTTAAACAATCACGTGACTTATATATATATATATATATATATATATATATATATATATATTATTTTATATATATATATTAATATTATATTATATTATATATATATATATATATATTACGACCCCGCCCTCTATTAGTTCAGACAAGAGAATCGGGTACATAGCGGACATTCGCACCAAGTTGTAACTTTTTGTTGGCGATCAATAGCCAAATGTTCAACCTTCTTTATCATTTTCTAATAACCCAAAAAACGATAAATTTATGCCTCAAAAGCGATAAATCGCCAATTTTCTGCCCATGCATTATGTGGCTTCAAAAACATCAAACCAAAACAACATCATATTCTTACATGAAAATTACTAAATAAAATATATTAAAACGAAAATGCTTTAAAAATGTTTATTTACAATAAGAAATCTATATATACAATTATGGTGCAATAAGTATTATATTTAAAGAAGCATTAGGAATGGCAACAGACGATAAATATATTCGGCGAATAATCCTAAAAATAACCGAAAAAGGACACAAAATAAAAGGAAAATTATTTTTGAACAATTTTTATTTATAGTAGGAGACCTATACATATAAATGACTTAAACATTTGATTTAACTAAACGTTAGACAAGGCGAAAGGCGATAAATTAATTCTACAAATAATACGCAAAATTTTATTTCAAATTTAAATAACCAATAGGCAAGAAAACTGACAGTAGTTTGAGAATAATCCATGAAAAGGAAAAGAGCAAAACTGGGCACAAATTATCAATATTTTTAAATAATTTTTATTTAGAGCAGATGACTTATACTTACAGATGAGTCTTAATAGACATTACATTATTGCAATTACGAACTTACTAGTTTACTTTTCTATAAAAATATAGATATAAGTCCTTTTCTTTTCTTTTTTTTATTTATAGTTGAGCATTATTTTTAATATTTTAGATTACTATCATGAATAATAGAGAGTTTACTGCATTGTAATCACTAAAAACCTAAACATGAAGATTTTGTTAAATTTTTAAATATTAGAATTTTAGGAGGCGGAAAAACAAATTTTTGTAATTATATCTATTTGTGTCTGAACATAATTCAAACATGCAATGAACTAGATGGATGATATATAGAATGCGAACATGAAATTATCATTAAATTTTAGACAAAATTAGTCCAAGATCGTTCGTCTAACCAAGTATATATGATTACAAGATTGACAGTTGAAACTTATCATATGGCTCCTATTCTGCTTGGAGTAAATACCGAATATTTTTCTTTTGGAAAGTTATCTTGAAAAAATTTTTAAGAATTTTTAAAAAATTGTACGATTTAGCGAAAGAATATCATGAATATTAAAATGATTAGGAAGTATATATCCTGGGCAGAAAGGATACAGAAAGGAAAAATTTTTAATTCTAATAAAATGTCTCAATAATTCATATTTCTAATAATTATATATCATATTTCTATATATAATTAAATTATTCTGTTAAGCCAGTTTATAATAAAATTAATCACCTAATTATAAATTTACTTATTTTGTTATAAACAAAATATATTAAACATATTTGATTGTTCAAATTTTTAAAATTATTCTTAAATAAAGAATTGATTGTCAGTGCCGGCTTCTTAGCCTTGGGTTAGCGTACCTTCCCCGTAATCTGGGCATGGTTGTTCTTTACCCAGTGTTTTATCTATGAGGAGTGTGAAAGAGCTCCCCTGTAAAAAGGGGTTGTGCAAGCGAGTGTGTGAGTGTCATCTTCATATGAGCTAGAAGTCATACTTCTGCCCTTAGGTGCACAGGGGGCTTTATCCTCAGAAGCTACTGCATGGAACTCGGCTTAAATCGCTGACTAAATCTTCAGCGAACTTGTCTAAGTGTCATAAGTAACAGACAAAAATTTATCGTCATTAGAAAAAGAACTGTTATTTGAATCTGTGAATTCAACCCAGTCTCATCAACTCATTTTGCTTAATTAAAGCATTTAATTAAAGCATTTTAATTGCCAATTTAGAATAAAAAATATTCAATTAACAGTAATAATATAAAAACTAAATATAGTGCAATAGCATGTAATTAATAACATTTAAATCACTAATGCATATTTTAATACAAAAAAATCTATTAAAATACAAATTTATTTATATAAGCTATTGAATAGTAATTAATTTTTTTTAATTTTGCTAAAAATTATTATGATGCAAAAGAATGACAAAAAAATACAATAATTTTTATAATTAAAAACTATGTTCTACTTATAAACAATAAAGATTATGTTATCTTAAGTGTTGCCATTCTTATTGAATGAAAACATTTGAGAAAGTTAATGTCGTTTAATTTCTTTACTTTCGAATGGCCATTCACAATGTTTACTTAAATTTTGATTCATTTTTAAAAATTGTTAATAATGTATGTACGAAATAAACATAGGAGTTTTTTTCATACATTTCTAAATATTTCGAGAATTTATGATATTTATAAGTCGTTTTCTTTAATACATGCTCTCATTTTAGCTTTAAAAAAGTTGCAAACGATAAGAGAAGCTTGTGTGTTATATTTTATATTGTTAAATTAAATTATTAAATATATTCTTTAAAATGTATTTATTTTAATATTAGCCCGGTAAAGATGGTAATAGTCCAATTTTCCCATAATTTTCAAAGTTACTTTATTATGAACCTAAATTGGTAAATATTTTCATATTGTGAAAAATTATCCTAACAGCTAATAAAATTTAAAAATTAAATTACGTTTATCTACAGAGACGCAGAAAAAATCAAATCACTTTAATAATCAGTCATTCATCAATAATATATTCCTCTAGGGGGAAATTGCCACTCCTGACATCTGCTCAAATCTTCGGTCTTGCGTGCAATAAAATGAATTTTTTTAAATATATTTTATAGAATACCAACTTAACAAGCTAACTAAAACCTTTTGCGTAAAATGTCGAAAAAAATTTAATGGCCGGTTTTGGTAAGCGCACGTTTGGTTTACCCATAAAGAACAGGAAGAGAAGGCGGGGAGGGCATTAAGATATTTCTAGCAATTTACACAGCTTTGGTGTTCCAGAAAACATCTAATTATTAACTTAAATATATCATTCTGGAAAATTTACACTAAAACCACCTGTTGAATAGTGCACATAAATTATAATCCAGATTGTTTAAAAAACTGCGAATCTGCATCGTAAAATCGTTAGTCATAAGAGACAAATATCAAAAAAATATGGAATGGTATGTTTTCGTATTTATACGTCCATGAAGAACAACAAGGGACGTGCAGAACAACTTTTATGGAGATTTATTCAGCTTAATATTTCGAGAAAATTCTGATGTCCGAAATAAATGACACCAACACGAGGACTACTAAATTCTGTGCAGAAAAAAGTTTGAATAAATTTAATTGCTTCCATAGCTAAATTTTTTTAACTATTAGAAGGGGACTATGTAGAAATAAAATCAGGACTAAAGTGTAGATATAAATTTCATTAGTATTGTAATGAAAATCCACTATCACGAGGTCCGTGAGTGCTAAACTGATTTAAACACCATATCTTTCTAACAACTTTTTATTCTTTTAAACTTGTCTATATATTCTAAATTCACAAAAAATATTTAAAGTACTGTACTAATATATTAAGTAGCATAAATCAAATGCATAAAAAATTTTATAGCAAAAGGAAAATAACGATACAATTTAGATTAGACTAAATTGTATTATATTTGTAACTTGCCGGCTTTGGCGATCAAATGGTTCGACAATACGAATACTCGCTAAAATTTTCACTTAAATATTTTATGCAGCTAGATGTCTTAACAGCTTTTTCAGCAAAATAATTTTAAGATTCAAATATTCATAGTCATATAATTCACTTATACTATTATCCAGATATTAAACTGTACTGTTTGGTGTACTGAGTATCTCTATCTAATTTCCTGTAAGTTCTTGTAAAATTTCAACTTTAAATTAACGTGAAAATGATTAAACTATAATTAATATAAAAAATTTTTATGAGAACTGAAAACACAATCGTTCAGCATTGAAGTTTTATGCGCCCTATAGAATAATCTTCATAATTTATGTAATATCTCAAAATATTATTCAACAAAAATTTCTCCGATTCCTCATAAAATTCATTTTTAAGTTTACTTTCGAAAGAATTTAAAA